>CM054179.1:13633139-13975639 GCA_028829895.1 Sinotaia quadrata
CTTTTTTTATCCAAAGACAAGTACAATGGTATCAGGTATTATATCTATGCTCAATGGCCTTCAACACAAACCTAGTTGACTAATCAGTATACTGCTGTCAAATAGATGAGTATAATTAAAATAATTGGTATTCTGCTATATTTACTGATGGACTAATAGTTAACATCATGAGTACTAAAACGAAATATACATAATTACACACACTAACATTTATGCATATAAAGAAGGAGAGAGAGAGAGAGAGAGAGAGAGAGAGAGAGAGAGAGAGAGAGAGAGAGAGAGAGAGAGAGAGAGAGAGAGAGAGAGAGAGAGAGAGAGAGAGAGAGAGAGAGAGAGAGACAGACAGACAGACAGACAGACAGACAGACAGAGACAAAAGAGAGAGAGAGAGGTTAACAGACAGAAAGACTGACTTCAAGGGCATTAATTTAACCCAGCCGCATTTCATAAATATTAAAATATATTAATTCAAACATCACAAGATACACAGGTATAAAAGTAAACGGGCACAAACACGTTTAACCCAGTCATTTAAGTTACAAGGCGAGACAGACCGGATGTTTTTCAGTTGAATTTCATGCGGCCTAGGAACAAGTCCTATGTTCGCACTATTTAAATTTCTCAAGTGTAAAATTTATTTCTAATTATGAGAGAATTGTAACCACACGATAGCAAATACACACAGTAAAAAAAGAGCCATAGAAATTTCAATGGAATTTTCTTTGTCTTGTTTTACATTCTATTCAGATATCTATGTTTTTTCCCACCAGATCGGTCGAACTATGTGCGCGCGCATACGTATTCTTTCACTGTTTACACGCTCGTGATTGGCTGATTACGTCGTCAGTGTGTCTTGACTGTGTGTCATCGGAACCAGCTCGCTTACGCGACAAAAAGATTTTTTTATTAGTGTATTCATCCGCCATGGCAGACGAGTGACTCGCAGTTTATGCGAAATTATTGAAGTGAAGAATTTACCGGGATTGACGGATCTATACATTTTAAAAAGTTTTAATTAATAAAAGTAACCATTAAATTTTAAAAAGTTTTAATTAATAAAAGTATCCATTAAATTTTACAAAGTTTTAATTAATAAAAGTATCCATTAAATTAAAAAAAGTTTTAATTAATAAAAGTATCCATTAAATTAAAAAAAGTTTTAATTAATAAAAGTATCCATTAAATTAAAAAAGTTTTAATTAATAAAAGTATCCATTAAATTAAATTTTAGGATCACACAAAGTTGCGGCACGGGATGAGTCCAAATTTATTCATAATTGTTAAACTAATGAACATTGTGTTGAAATTAGTAAATGTGGAAAACAATTATTGAAACATTTATTTTTGACCTTAGAACTTATCAAGGAAACCCTAGACTAAAACAGAGCTAGAAAGAAATACATTTGTCTAGTGGAATAGTCATTTATAAAGCAGTCTTAGCTCACATATTATTTTCATAACACTATCTATGATTGTATATATAGTTGTTTGATTGTATATTGTATTCATGCATATATTACCATAGTTTCCTTTATTAATGTGTGGAGATTATGTTGTTTACATAGATTGTGCATTTTAAGTAACTTGTTGTTTTATAGTTTAGCAGTTACGTGTGTGTGTGTGTGTGTGTGTGTGTGTGTGTGTGTGTGTGTGTGTGTGTGTGTGTGTGTGTGTGTGTGTGTGTGTGTGTGTGTGTGTGTGTGTGTGTGTACATAGAGATACTTTGTAATATCAGTCACATAACCCGCCAGTCAGCTAGCTCACGTGACTGTGGTAGAGTTATTTTGTGATGGAGTGGGCGAATGGAAATTACGCTAGAAGAAAAGCTATGATGGATAAAAGAAGGAAAGGTGGGAGAAGGAGTTATGGGCCTTTCTAAAGACGAAAGTAAAGAGTATATGAAATACTATTAGAAATAGAACAAACAGACAAGCATGAAAGAGAAGAAGTAAAAGTAAAAATAAGAAAGAACTAAAATGAAACAAAAATACAAACATGAAATAGAAGAGCTATAAATAGAAACATAAATAACTAAAAATAAAACAAAAGTAAAAGCATGAAAGAAAAGAAATAGAAGTAATAAAATAACTAGAAATAAACAGAATGATAGTGAGAAAAGATTAAAGATTGAAAGAGAGGTTGTATTTGCCCACTGAGAAAGTCAATGATAACAAAAACAGAGAGTTTGCCTTAAACCAACTGAAGATACAGCAATAACGCTCAAAGATAAGTGAGAGGGCAGTCAAGGTTAAGGAAGCCAATATTGAGGATTATGTTCTATGATTTCAACAGTGTACCATAACATTTTAATGCATACATAAATGGACATTGTGTACCAGTCCTCTGAGACACTGGTTGCAAAGTAGTGTTAGTAGTATACCCTAATCTAGTGAAAGAAAGTATTTTGGATAATTTCAAACAATGAAAGTAAGTGGATGGACGAAGGCTATCTAAAATATAGAATAAAGATGGATTTATGAGATTTTAAATATATCTTGAATTTTGTATAGAGAGAAAATACCTAAAGCGTCCACATATCCGTCAAGTGACAAGGATGAGTGGTGTCCCTTGGAGGATCATTAACAAAATAAATTAAGATTCTCCTCACTTGTAATTAGCTTTGGATATTTAATTAATTAATAATAATCTAATAAATAAATGGTGTTGGCGTCTTAGATAGATTAATAGATAGATAGATAGATAGATAGTTAGATAGATATAAAGTTAGATAGATAGATAGATAGAAAGATAGTACGCCATCACACAATTTAACGATTTTATTGAAGAATCACTTAAAGACCAACAATCTACCTAGACCTAAAAATACGTAACTGGAAATATAGAAAAAAAATTGTTTTAGAATGTATAACATTATTACTTACTGAAGAGTGCTTAGTATTATTGTCTTTAAAAGTACTTCAAGGCAGTATATGTAGCACTACTGTATTTAAGGGTACTTTAAGGCAGTGTATGTAGCACTACTATATTTAAAGGTACTTCAAGGCAGTGCATGTAGCACTATTTTGTTTAAATGTACTTTATGGCAGAGTATGTAGCCCTACTATATTTAATGGTAATTCAAGGCATTGTATGTAGCACTACTTTATTTAAAGGTACATCAAAGTAGTATCTGTAGAACTATTGTATTTAAAAATAATTAAATGTATTGTATGCAGCAGTACTGTATTTCAAACAAGGACTATATCAATATTATTTATAAAGACAGTGTGCTTAATTAACAATACTGCGTTTAACACTAGTTTGTATCGAATCATGATATTTAATTAATAATCATGGCGTTTGCAACAAGTCACTTTCTTATTAGATGACGGTCCAACAAACCCCTTCTGGACACATTACACAAATGTTACAGAAACGTCAATGCACCCACATAAGTACACCGTGGAGAATCGTCAATAACTTCATATGCACTACTATATCACAATAATGTGTTTAACACTAGTTTATCTCAAGTCAAGGTGTTTAATTAACAATTATTATCACAATAATGTGTTTAACACCAGTTTATCTCAAGTCAAGGTGTTTAATTAAGAGTATCACAATAATTTGATTGACACTGCTGTATCTGAAGTCAAGTCGTTAATTAATATTTTCACACTAATGTATTTACCTCTACTATATCTCAAGCCAGGGTGATTAATTATCAATTTTCTAATAATGCATTTAACACTAGTTTTTCTCAAGTCATGGTATTTAATTAGCAGTACCACAATAATGTGTCTTAAGTTATTTAATTAACAATAGCACAATAATCTGTGTAACACTGCTGTATCTCAAATCAGGGTGTTTAAATAACAATATCCCAATAATGTGTTTAACATTAATTTATCTCAGGACTGTGTTTTATATATCTATCCAGACAAAATATTTAGCACTAATCTCAAGATCAAATGTTCCTTATGCCATTCCAGATAAAATAATTAGCACACATTTGAAGAGAAATTGTTTCATTTTTCTCTAGAGAAATAATTAGCACAAATTACAATACAAAATGTTTCATATAACACTCGAGACAAAATAATTAGCACAAATTATAAGACAAAATGTTTCATATAACACTCGAGACAAAATAATTAGCACAAATTATAAGACAAAATGTTTCATATAACACTCGAGACAAAATAATTAGCACAAATTATAAGACAAAATGTTTCATATAACACTCGAGACAAAATAATTAGCACAAATTATAAGACAAAATGTTTCATATATAACTCTCTACATAAAATAAATAACACAAATTACAAGACAAAATATTTCATATAAATATCTAGATAAAATAATTATCACAAATTACAAGACAAAATGTTTTATATAACTCTCTAGACAAAATAATTATTACAAATTACAAGACAAAATGTTTTATATAACTCTCGAGACAAAATAATTATCACAAATTACAAGACAAAATGTTTTATATAACACTCCAGAGAGAATATGCAGGACAAATTACAAGACAAAATGTTTTATATAACTCTCTAGACAAAATAATTATCACAAATTACAAGACAAAATGTTTCATAAAAGTCTCCAGAGAGAATACGTAGTACACATTTCAAGGCAAAATGGAATTTTTATCTCAAAACGATGTGTTTTCCACTTATAAAAAACAGGCATTTTACCACAAATTTAACAGACATAGATGTTCATGTGAGAACAGTTTGAAGACAGGATCGTCAGTATAGTACTAATTTATATCAGACAACTATCAAGACAGTACTAATTTATATCAGACAACTATCAAGACAGTACTAATTTATATCAGACAACTATCAAGACAGTACTAATTTATATCCGACAACTATCAAGACAATACTAATATATATCAGACAACTATCAAGACAGTACTGGGATTATAATACTCATTTATATCAGACAGGTTATTTAACATTAATGCATCTCATGACAAGGTTTTAAGCACTCAGTGAGTGTAATATAAATTTCAACACTAAATGATATTGTTATGACGTTATTCATTTTATCACTAATTTATGTCAATACAGAGTGTTTAGCACTAATTTATGTCAATACAGAGTGTGTAGCACTAATTTATATCAATACAGAGTGTTTAGCACTAATTTATGTCAATATAGAATGTTTAGCACTCATTTATGTCAATACAGAGTGTTTACACTAATTTATGTCAATACAGAGTGTTTACACTAATTTATGTCAATACAGAGTGTTTAGCTTTATTTTATCTCAGAAAATTGCATTGAGCACTACATTTTCAATTATTAATTTTAAATTTCTCATTGACACCGTTTGTTCCTTTTCTTAATTATACACACCACTATGACATGAGAATTATGAACAGTACATAAAGAAGACAGGTACAATTAATTTGTTTTGATTATGAATAATTACACAAATCGTAAGAATGATAAACAATGATTAGGAAAAAAGTTGTCGTTGAACTCAACAATATTGCCAAATGGTCTAATATATAGATGAATGGATGGATGAATACTGATTGATTCATGCATGCGCAAATTGATGTAAAACAAACTTACAGCTACACATTTCGTATTAATCTAGTTATTTTTGTAACGTTACATTTTCATTATTCTCAATAATTATGTAAAGAAATCCTAGTTAAGATGACAACAGACATAGTTTGTAATCTAAAGACATAGCTATACTATAATATGTGAAGATATAACAAGATCATTTTAAAACTAAGGACACATTTATAAATTATGTTGACTATACATTCTAAAACTTCTTACTCTAAAGACACAATTATAATATATTATTTGACGATTAACCCTGATACTTTTTGTAAACTAAAGACACAATTATAATATATCATTTGACGATTAACCATGATACATTTTGTAAACTAAATACGCAGTTACAATAATTTTTAACTATAAATTCTGACACTTTCTTAGCTAAATATACAGTTACAAAATATTGTTTGACGATAAATCGAGAGACACTTTGTAAGCTGAATGCGCAAAAAAAAAAATTCACTCTTCTTAAATTAAGACAATTATAAAACATTATTTTGACAATAAATCATGACAGGTATTCCAAAGAAGACAGGACGGATCAGTGGATTTCTACCGGAACTGGGAGCAGTACGAGAAGGCCTTTGGGGACGTAAACGGAGAGTTTTGGATTGGTAATGTACTCAGTAATTTTAAAGGAGTTTTGGATTGGTAATGTACTCAGTAATTTTAAAGGAGTTCTGGATTGGTAATGTACTCAGTAATGTTAATGGAGTTGTGGATTGGTATTGCACTCAATAACACTAATGGATTTAAACAACTATCACATTACCTAAGGTCGATTATCATCCTTCTCCTCTCCTCCCCCCGACATGCACACAGTTATATCGTCTATCAGTCTTAATAACATTTCATAACAGTATGATAAATATTTATAATATACATCTCTGATAATATGGTCACGTGTATCTCTCCATTATCGTTTCACGTTAGGTTTTCAGCAATATTAGTGAAAATACATGTACTCTAATCATCTATCTATCTATCGTACTCCTTTATCCTTTATATACCGTTGGTATATATTGCTTGAGAATTGAAGGAAATATTACATTTCCCATCACTATACTCTATATAACGTTATTGTACATCATGTCTCTTAGCATCACCATACATTTTAGACTTGGTCAGACCACTCTCCATTCCATTGACACAACCTCACCCCACTTAAATTACCCAGACAAATCTTTATTTTCTTTAAATCATCTCCACCCAACTCCACCCTCCTAACTCTTTGTAAAACTGTCATCAACTAAACCATCTCATTGAACAATGTACGGTAGAAATGGTATATATTTTCTGTCCCAACCCACATATACGTCAAGATTGCCCCTCTAAACAATAAACAACCACAAACCATGCGTCAATTGGGAAATCCGTGCACACACCAGCCTAAATTATGATTTGCCCATAATCACTCCATTGTTCAAACAAACATTAAAGCAACAAACACAGGGACAGCAGCATTATCCACAACCCTGGAAACCCATAGCTTCGCCTCCTACTCACTCCTACCTAAAGATAGTAGAAACTATCACACGTCACACACTCAAACCCGCTCCTGAACGTCACACCAAATGTACTTTCCATCCCACATCGACGTGAATACCCCTCCCCTTCTCTCCACGAGCAATAATTTTGACTGTTCACTCACACATGAAGATGATACCCTCCCACGCCCCATAGAAAAACCTTACTCCTATGTGCATGATTTGAACCTCCTTGTTCACTTATTGTAAACTACTGTGAATGACCAGTGTAGATGTGGGAATTATCTATTGCAGTATGTGTACGTGTAAAGGCATTTAATACAATCTTTTGGTGTACAATAACAATAATAGCATTTGAAAAAAGACAATTGTGCCTTTTTCTATACAAGGTTATGTAATGACTAGTATCACTTGTATCTAATAACTCTATTTCTATTCTCTTATAGGAATTATCATACGATTTGTGTTGACTTGTTGGATTGTATTTTATTTCTGTAAGATGTTATAAAATTTAAAAAAAAATATTCAAACATGATTTTGAGAAAGCACTAATGTCATGTATTCTATTTCCTTGTCTTTGTCATTATGTATATATGATTGTTGATTTAATAAATGTATTGTTAAGTTTATTGAATTTCTTACACATAATAATAACCTTATATTAGATACGAAAGTGGGTGGATGGGGGTTTGCTGTATATAGATTGTCGCCAGCCCACCTTCTCTCCGACGAGGGGAGGGTGGTGGCTAGTCGACGCCGCGTAGGACTTGCATAAATATTATTACAAATCCGAACACAGAATACCAAGATGGTTGTTTGGTTCGACTTATAATCTGCGTGTAGGTTACGTATTGCCGACATGTTTGCATGTGTGCTTGCATACGGGTAAGGGTGAAGTGTAGACGGCACAGACGACACAACGTATAACAACGACAACAACCACTTTTTCAAAACCATAGACAGGAGTAAGCCTCAATGTCAGAGTATAAAATAAAATTTATTGGTCTATGGGTTTCCTCTCACATGTTGGTTAGTCGGCCATCCACACTCACACCCAGGAGTATGGGGGAAGAAAGAAAGAAAGAAAAAATGATGAATAAAATAAATGCAAATTTCAAGATTTTTCATGCAGTACTACTTTTAAAATTGCCTAAGCATTTTACAACAAAAATATAACAGTCATTATTTCAAAGTTCTGGAGCCACTGCTCTTATATCAAAATTCAATTATTCAACAACAAACAAATGTCATTTGACTTGCAAGTCCTTTTGAATTAGTTCCATCCATATTTTCTTATATTAATCTTAAAGACATCCTTTACTTAGAAACAATGATTTAAACTTAAGGTTTATTTTAGTTTTAGGTTTAATACTTAATTAAGTTTCCTAAACTTTAGTTTTAAGTTTTAGTTTATGTTTACATTTAAGTGCTCTGAGATTCTTACCCTAATTAGAATTTTCTTTTAATCACATAGTTATTGTCACTTTCTCCTTGTGCTGGGGGGTTTTGATGATACACAAAAACACTGTTGATGTCTCGACACTGGTTCATTCCCTGGGACTCAAATATGGCCGTCTTCACTGCTACGACGGCTGCTACAATTTCACGCTCTCACTGCGCTCTTCATTAGGCCTAAATTCTCAACTCTTGTTACGTTCTCTCTTCTCCCTTCTTCTCTTCTTCCATTTCTCCTCATTTCATCACGTTTCTCCTCTTCTCTTAACTTCGTTTCTTCTCTTCTCTCACGTATCTCGTTACTTCTATTCTCATTATGTAATGGTCAAACATGCCGTTTTCTGCGATATGTCACACATAATCGCGACTGCTTCCAGTGATAATAATACCTCTTATGTAATATTTTGCTCTGCACTATATCCCGTGTGCGGCGACATTATACTGCCAATTTATCACTTCTATTGGGAAATAATCGAACGCCTGCGGTCTTTGCACAGTCTTTGAAAAACCCACAGATGACTGTCCTGCATGACTGGTTCATCTAAAACTATGGACGGCCTTGACATGGCGCACCTTCAAATACAGCCTGGGTAGACATCTGGCACTCTGTTGCAGTGTCCAAGAACTCTCCAGCTGTTTGCCTCCCAGCTTCATAGAAAGTTCCTGATACAAATAAAGCAGGGAGAAACTCTCTGAGGGCCTCTCCCACCCTCTAACAAACGCTGCTACATTCTTGACGTTTCTCGTCCGTTCTGCATCTGTCATCCCTTTGTACGCGCAAAGTTCTTGTACATTATTTTAACTGAGCTGATTAGATCACCCCCCCCCTTCAGCCCACATAGTACCCCCATCCAGCACTGCCCTGTACAAACAGCACTGCACTGTATATGCTGACGAATATTCTGACCATTCTTGAAATCCACTTTCTATTAGTACCAAGTATGGAGTTCCCAGTTGGCAGCTGTGATTTACGTATCCATTTGACCTACTTAGCTAACTCTCAGAGCACACTGAACTACATCTCACTACAACAGTCCTAATTTTATTTTAAAACTACAGTTACTATGGCAACTCATGACCACCTGGCAAGCCATACATTAATCACAGCAAGAAATGGTTGTACACACAGACTAACACATTTAACTCTAGTAATATAAATATTAACTTTCCACTAACTCAAATTCTATTTAAATAAGTAATTTCACAATAACAATATCAACTTAAACTACCAAACATTTATATAGTGGTGATTCTTATAAAGATGTTACATTTCAAACTCAGAGCCTGCCTTTTCATGGACAAAATTGTTGTCTCAGCTGCTGTCCCTCATACTCTGTACACTGACATAGATTTATGGGCATGGCGTCCTGACCACAGAGGGTCAGCCAGCATTCTCCCTCAAGTTAATTATACTTTTTCCATTCTCCGGCATGAACTGAAGGCTAGTGTTTGTGAAGCATTGTTGACAAAATGGTCATTTTCACCCCTGTACCTGTTTTAATTAACTTGGCTGTCTCGTTAGTAGATTAGAGTATGAGGCCACTTAGAGAGAGAAAAAAAATTAATAATATCTTCTCATCCTCGTGACATAGATTAAAGATGGATGTGTCTTCTCCTTTAGTAAAAAGTTTTCCACCTATGGAAATATTGTGTGATGGTAAATGTTTAGTGTTACAGAAGAGTGAAAACGTTTACAGCGCCCTCATATCTGCCAGGTGAGAGAGACAAGTGGTATCTTCTGGAGAATTATTAATAACATAAATTAAGATTTTCATCACTTGTAATTAGTAATGAATTATTAATTAATTAATAATAACAATCATTTACTATGTGGCGCTGGCGTCACAATTTATTATTTAATAATAATAAACAGTGAAGAATGCCGAAATGTGTCAGATATAAAATGTTTTGTCTCCTACCATTGAGTTCCACGATTATGTTATTGTCATTAAAACATACAGTTGAATAATTGAATGATATTATCTTTCAGGACTTGATAATGTATATGTTATCGTCATCAAAACATACAGTTGAATAATTGAATGATATTATCTTTCAGGACTTGCTAATGTATATGTTATCGTCATCAAAACATACAGTTGAATAATTGAATGATATTATCTTTCAGGACTTGCTAATGTATATGTTATCGTCATGAAAACATACAGTTGAATAATTGAATGATATTATCTTTCAGGACTTACTAACTTGCATCTATTGACTAAATCTAAAACTGTCAAACTTCGCGTTGACCTCACGGACTTTGATGGTTCTACAGCCTACGCCTTTTACAACACGTTCAGCATTAGTGGTGCCGATGACAATTACCGATTAAATGTTGGCGGGTATAGTGGAACTGCAGGTAATTCTTTTCTTTACAAATGTTCTTGTAATAAAGTAATGCTCATATTACAGAATGTCATGACTGTATTGATCTTATATATACAAGTACAAGGTGATTGTAATTCTTTTCGAATCATTGTAATTCCTCGCGTTAAAATATGTGGAGGGTAAATGTAATCAGTATTCATGTCAACGTGAAAGAAAGAAAAATGCATTTAGGAATACATAATTATTGTAAAGATACAATTACTGATTTAAACAATGCTTATGTTTCATCTAGGTAATAAATACATTATTATTAGGAATGTAAATTCTGTTTTTGTTTCTACTTAAATAAAACATACATAATTATCGAAATGATTACATCGCTTTTGTAAACAATGATTATGTTTCTACTTTAATAACAAATCCATTATTAACGAAATGAAAACATTAGTGATTTGAACAATTGTTATATTTCTACTTAAATATTCTAATCCCGTTTTGTAAGGAAAAACTTACGTGTTTACTGTCTATCAAGATATTAATAAAATGACTCGCCCTTAAATATTTAAACTAATAAAATAAACAATATCTTGAAAGCAATATCTTTGTGTTTATACGACCGACATCATTCCATTGTCTGTTCCAACTTTTGAAAAGAAAAACAAATTTATTCAAATAATAAGCAAGATCACAAGACTAGCTTGATGGATATGGACAGGCCGTTACGTACTCGTTGTTAATTTGAGGAGGAAAAACTTCACACTTGTCTTAGAGGAATTTCCGTCTCACTCACACATACGCACACTTGCATACACCCACCCACGAACCCACACCAATTCCCTACTCACACACACACACACACACACACACACACACACACACACAAACACACACAAAACACGCACACACACATTTAAAAAGAATGAGATTAGAACTAGATATTATGGATGGATGGATGGATGGATGGATGGACGGACGGACGGAGGACGTACAGAAGGATAAATCGATAGATGGGTGGATAGACAGTTAGACATATATTCTCTTAAACATTACTGACATTTATATCTCGAATATCAATTGTGATTTTTTTCGAATTAAGAGCTATAACTAAATAAAAATGCATAATTGTTTGTCTTGGTTCTTGTAGTTTCACACTACAAATAGAAATATGAAGTAAATACGTCACTGATACAAGTAGTGAATGTATGTGTGACGCCAACGCCACCAGGTCAATGGTTATGATTTCATATTATTATTAATTAATTAATCGTCCATAACTATTTACAAGTGATGATAATCTTAATTTACGTTATTAATAATTAATTAATCGTCCGCAACTAATTGCAAGTGATGATAATCTTATTTACGTTATTAATAATTCTTCAGCAGACACTATTTGTCTCTCTCACTTGGTGGATATGCGGGTGCTGTAAATGTTTTCTCTCTTTCAAAGCATTAAGACAAATATTTATTTACTGTCACACAATATTCCGTAGTTGGAAAACGTCCTACTAAAGGAAAAGACAACTCTATCTTTAATTTATATATAGCGAGCTCCATCCACCCACTTTCTTTTCCAACATACCTTTTTCAAAATGTGTAAGAAGGGCAATAAATTTAACAATACATTTTTTAAATCAACAAGGAAATATTCAAATGAAAAACACAATGAAAAATAGTATGTGGCATCTATATTTCCACGAAGCCATGTTCAAATTATTTTTATACTATACAATATTATATCGATAAACGAAATAAAAATTTAACAATTCAATACAAATAGTTCTTATCAGAGAACAGAAATGGAGATGTAGAGAGAAGTGATAATAGTTTCTTATGTAACCTGAATTATATCATACTTTGCCACCATACATCAACATAAATGGAGTTATAGAGAGAAGTGATAATAGTTTCTATGTAAACTGAAATATGTCATATTATGCCACCAAACATCAACAGAGTGTGGGGTATTCTTACACTAACACACTGCTCCACGCCTCTACCACACGGGTGGTCGTAGCAGTTTATAATCAGTAAACCAGGAAGTTCAAATCATACACATAAAGAAATGTTGCTTATTCCTATTAAGCTAACAGCTGCCTTTCATGGCCAGACTTCTTGCCACACCAAATACATGTGATCAGACAATATAATTATCTACAGCAGGTAATCATTTTGATTTCCGCCCATCATAAGGAACGCCGTAGACTAGGTCACGTCGACAATTTAACAATTGATATAACAATTAAGTTTAGAAATAGAGGTAGGCAAATTTACTCCACCACAGTACGGCTTTTTATATTACAATAAAGTATATATTTGAAATAAATACGTCACTGATATAAACCGTGAATGTATGGCTTTTAGTATTACAATAAAGTCAGTGCAAAGATGTTTTATATATTATATATAATACAGTCAGTCACATGAAAGTTTACATACTATAATGAAATCAGTCTAATGAAGTTTTATATATTATAATATAATCATACTATGGCAGAGTAAGTTTGCCTATCCCTAATTCTAAGCTTGTGATTGTACGATTCACATATTATAGAATGTCAGCTCCAGATTGAACTACTGAACTTGTTTGAATCACATCTTGGTATCTCCTCTCAAGACTGAACTATTGAAATTGTAATTGTATGATTCACATACTTTGGAATCCTGTCGCAAGTCTGAAATACTGATCTTGTATTTATACCAACACTAAGGACCTTATTCATGCCTCACTATATGGCAAGTATTTTGTTATTCTGACAGACCACTCGACTAAGAAAAACTGTCATTTGACCAGGTGGTCATTACTACTACAACAGTATAGATACACTGTGGAAGTCATCAAAGGCACTGACAATTTAGGGGCCGACTATTTTGTCCAGAGCAGTAGAAATGGAAGTGTAAGCGTCCAGTAACATATTTCTTTAAATGCTGCAAAATTCTCGTATACATTTCTTGTATCTTTTGTACGGTAGAGAGGAAGGAGTAGTCTTACTCAGAGTTCATTTATATGATGCTAACTGTCAGAGACTCATGGGCACATTTTAATATTTTAAAATATTTTAATAACTAAAGTATTATTCGTAT
The DNA here is from genome assembly GCA_028829895.1 of Sinotaia quadrata. NCBI lineage: Eukaryota > Metazoa > Mollusca > Gastropoda > Architaenioglossa > Viviparidae > Sinotaia > Sinotaia quadrata. The sequence goes on from CM054179.1 coordinate 13,647,031, forward strand.
GCATTAATTATTTTTATTCAAAAAGTTTTTATTTTGCGTTGTATATATTTCTATGTTGGTAATTGCAACCACGTGGATTATTTGCATGTTAAATGGATAAGTGTCATGATAAATGAATAAATGCCGTGGTAAATGGATAAGTGTCATGTTAAATGGATAAGTGTCATGATAAATGAATAAATGCCGTGGTAAATGGATAAGTGTCATGTTAAATGGATAAGTGTCATGATAAATGGATTATAAACTTTACATGAACGGTCGTAGAGTGACGGCAGGGAGGAGGTAGTTTGCTCACCCTGACGCTTAATGACTTATGTTAGAGATGTTTCCTGCCAATGACGTGTAGATTTGTATAAATAACGGGAAAATTGAATTAGAAATTCAGTCTTGACGAGACAGTGCCTACATATTTAATTCCGTGTATGAAGGACGTGCCCGCCATTATTCAGATAATGTAACATATCGAATTCTTAATTATTAATAACTGTATTTTATTAAAAATGCGGCGGTATATTCTTGTATTTTTCATTGTGATTTTTTTTAATTGTTGCTATTTTCTTCTCAATAGTTTGGCCAGAGAAATAACATGAAATAAGATCTAACACGTGTTCCGTGTAATTTAAATAGACACATAGTGACGCTGTGGTGAGAGAATCAGATCTAACACGTGTTCCGTGTAATTTACCTAGATACAGTGACGTTGTGGCGTGAGAAATAGCATGAAGTCAAATCTAACACGTGTTCCGTAATTCGTAATGATTTGTAATTTACTGAGATACATAGTGATATTGTAGGATACTATTTCATCTCCACTGAAGTGAACTTGATTTTGATTTAACTCCGGTCATCTGCCTTCCATTTTTCGAGATACATAGAGCCAGTCTATTAAGACAGAGCAAGAGCAAGAACAGTTAAAATATAAAAATAAAGTACTGCTCTCCATTAAATAATAACTCAGGAAGTGATTAAGAGATACAAACCACTACTCTCCATTAAATAATAACTGAGGAAGTGAGTACGAGATATAAAACACTACTCTCCATTAAATAATAACTGAGGAAGTGAGTAAGAGAAATAAAACACTACTCTCCATTAAGGTCACACTGCTACTCATCAAAAATAAAAAACAATTGATCGTCCTACAGCGTTCAAATTTGGAATATACATTACCCTTTGTATATAAAAACAATAATAAATATCAGATTTATAATATTTAAATTTACTTTTATTTTATTGATTAAAGAATGGAAAGTCTGCCTTGTAAATGTATATTTACAGTCAAAATAGAAAATGTAAGAGGTAAAGAAAATGACTGGTTGAAAAATGGAAAGATAACTCAGTAAATGGACTGACCAAATGATAAACTGACAGGAAAAATATCACAAAGTTAGTTGATGCAACTGTTTAGAATAAATAATGTATTTTTACTTCATTTCATGTCTCCATAATATTGGTGTGTGACGTTTACATTAAATAAGTTATGTTTAACTACATTTATTGTCTTAATAATTTTGTGTGTGGCGTTTAGAATAAAACAAACTGCTTTAATGCATTTACTATCTTCATAACTTTGGAGTGTGACGTATAGAAGAAAGAATTGATGTTTTCATGCATTTATTGTCTTCATACATTTGGTGTGTGACGTCACAGGGGACAGCTTGAAGGGCCATAATAAGATGCAGTTCTCGACGTTCGACAGAGATCACGACATTTGGAGTTACGGTAACTGTGCAGAGAGGAGACAAAGTGCGTGGTGGTACTCGGTCTGTGATTACTCCAACTTGAACGGCCGTTACAAGTCTGACGGAGCTTCTGGTGCCGATGGGATTCTTTGGCACCATTGGAAATCTTTGAGATCCTTGAAACGCGTCGAAATGAAAATTAAAGAGTGAATTGAATTACCCCGAGAAACAAAGTACATGACGCATATGACACACATAGAATTTTAAAAAAATCATTCGATGACATATATTCTTTAATCTTTTAACGACACACATTTTTAATAATTTAATGATACATTTTTCGTAATCATTTAACGACATATTGTTTTCTTAATCATTTAATGACATATTTTTCTTAATCATTGAATGACACATTTTCTTAATCATTTAATGACATATTTTTCTTAATCATTTAATAACACATTTTCTTAATCATTTAATGACACAGTTATCTTAATCATTTAATAACACATTTTCTTAATCATTTAATGAAACATTGAATGAATATGTAACCGTTCGTTGGTTGTAACCGAATATTTATAGACATTTACAATTCACATCAAAATAAATAATGTAAATTTGAATTTCTTATAAAGTGCATAATTTGTTTCAAGTACTATTCCTGTGGAAGTTCCTATAATCCATATAGTATTAACATGTAACAACACATCATCTTACATAAATAACTATAATCCATGATCACAACAAATCTTACATATATATATATATATATATATAAACTATAGTAACAACATACAATCCTATAGAAATACCTATAATCTATAGTAACAAAACACCACCCTATAGAAATAATAATAATCTATAATAACAACACACAATCCAATAGAAATACATATAATCCATGGTAACAACACACCATCCTATAGAAATACCTATAAACCAAATAGTATTACAATCTAGCATCACATCAGTATTAAATATTTCCTTAAAGACAGTCTGTGCTGTTTAATTGTCTGCTACAAAACATAATATATATGTATAACTCTTCAATTATTTTAACTTATTGTACTTTAGCTATTCAATATTTCATTAAACACATGCAATAAACTATATATGAAAAATGTAACATGCGGTTTTTGTCTATAAATAGCATCATAACTATATAAAAAGTGTAGATTTGGCTTTGTTGAAATTAATATGATGTTAAATTAACAGAACAATACACACACACACACACACACACACACACACACACACACTCACGCACGCACGCACACACAAACACACACACACATATACACTATCTATCTATCCATCTATCTATCTATGTATCTAAATATATACCTATCTAACAACATATCCATCCATCTACCCACCCACCTATCGCTCTCTCCCTCTATCTATCTATCTATCTATCTATCTATCTATCTATCTATCTATCTATCTATCTATCTATCTATCTATCTAAAGACAAATAACATATACATAAACACGCGCATTCATGCATTTATTCAACAACTCATTAAAGTAAGTACCTTCCCTAAACCACGTACATACGGATGTTGAATACTGACCTTGACACCGATTCATAATGACTCTTGAATTATTTACTATTTCAAGCATCAAGAACAATTGCTGTACACTTTAGTTGTTTCCCATGTCAAGGAATTATACGACCCACACTTATTTTCTTCAGCACGTGCCGCACGTTTGCTTGGTGAGAAAGAGGAAGAACACTTTCACACTTTCGGACTTGAACCAGATAAACACGTGGTATTTTCAAAAAAACGGAAATTGCTGCTTACAGAGTTTGACCGCTTTGCAGACATCCGCGATTTTCTTGTTTCTATTTTAAAAAAAATTTCGATTACTTGCTAATTTGGTTTCTACGTCACTAAAACTGTTGATATATAGTTCATGTATGTTCACTGTCTCAACTCTCTAACTGGCTGTATATCGCAGAGGTAACATTTAGAAAGAGATCGGTCTTGAGATTTCAATATTTCAGCTTTTATTGATAAAAGACAACTAAATCAGACTGTAATGAGAAAGACCTTATGACTGACTGTAATCCGTATCACTACGACATTACTACACGGTGTTTCAGTGAGGATATTTCTCCAAAAATACTCTTAGTTTGAACTTAGACATCAACTGTATCCCGAGACTGTTCATTTAGAATGCTTCTTTTTATCATCTTTACGACTGTTTCAGGTAAGTGAAAATTTTTACTTGTCCCGTTTCTTAGACAAACAGCTATTATTTAATTTCTGTTCTGACGTGATAAATGGTGTATGATGGAAAATTATTTTATTAAGACCATATATTTCTAAATTAAGATTCTCATCACTTATAAATAGTCATGTTTACTTATTATTATGTTAACAGAGCAATATACAAAGGTACAACTCTACACGATATACATAAAACAAGCCATGAGACAAAGTCGTGCACGTTCTGTAGAACGGACAACACAATACAACACTTTTTACTACAATGCAATCTATACACAGAAGGAAGGAAAATCATCAAAGAAACAAAAGACCTACTAAATCTACCATTCTCCACTGAAACATACTTATACCCCAAAGAACATAATCAAAACCACATACACCTAGCCCTTATCACATATCTCATAGAGACAAGCACACTACACCTACTTTAAATCATAAGCGGAAACACACGCAAAAACCTTTCTTAACCAACATACAACAGACACGAACTCAGCCAACCCCTAAACAAACCCACTAAAAAGGTAAAGGCAGGAAAATGATTTTTTAAAAAACATATCCGCAACAGTCGCGACAACGTACAGACGAAGGGAAAAAACACTCAAACACAGCAATATAGAACCCCACCCCACCCTCTCTGAATACAAGTGAAAGGGATGAAGGCCCCACAGGAATCCTACAAAAAATGAAAACATCGTAAAAATGAAAGGATTTCACGCAATTCCTTTGATGCAAATAAGTTGAAGAAAGAAGAAGAAGAAGAAGAAGAAGAAGAAGAAGAAGAAGAAGAAGTAGTAGTAGTGTCACAGAAGGCGGCTTTCTCCCTCCTCCACCAACGGAGGGTGGTTGAAGGTGTGCGCCAAACTGGTGCAATCCCCTTCCACCAGCCCCCCTGCCCTCCATCTCAGACACACCACGAGACTGTGGGGATCCCCCTGAAGCAGACCAAGACTGAGAACATCGTGAAGATGAAAGGACTAAATGCAACTCTCAGATTTCATCACCGAAAAGGACAAGCTAGAACATGCCACACTGCAACTTTGACAACACAGTAGATTATTTTCTCACTTCCTGTTTACAATACTTCACACTAAGAGAATAACAAGAAGGAAATTACAACTCTACAACCTCCTTGTGCAGCATATACTCTGCTATAACCCCACCAACTTTACCACCACATAACATGCAAAACAATTCACATACTGCTTACAGCAAACACACTCTATCAACACTACTTTTTAATGAAAGGAAATCCCTCTTCCCAGCTGCATCAATTTGATAAGTCAAGAAAGAAAAGATGCACACCACACAACACACCATATAAAATAGACCCCACTAAAAGCAGCAGCTTAAATTTAAAAATAAAATTATTCCTTCAACAAGAGTCGCACCACCACCAAGCATGCAACAAAACACACCAACACATGCGTTGAACACCAACCACAGCTCTAAGAAAGAACCAAACTAAAACTCCAACTGCAACACCACCGCCAGCTTTCCCTGAATTCCCGTGAATGGAACAGATCCACTGGAACAGTACAGATCAGAGAAACGTCTTATGAAGAAATTAACCACGAAATCTCCAGTTGTGACATACATGTGTTAGTATAATCAACCAAGGTTTATTTCCCGGGGTCAACTGATGCTCCATCATTTGGATTATTGAGAAAGAAGATATGTCGGAGCAATCCACCCGAGCTGCAGATAATACCATGCCTAATCCCTTTTCAGGACAGACAGGGACATAAAGCTTTTATTGCCCACACCCAGGGCAGCTTGGGAAAACAGCTTTATTGCCCACACCGAGAGCAGAGTGAGACAAAAAAGCTTTATTGCCCACACCCAAGGCAGGTTGGGAAAACAGCTTTATTGCAAACTCCCAGGGTCCCGTCAGAATGGGAAGAGTTGGTCGAACACCATGCTTCTTATCAAAGCTGCAGGAAGAAGAACAATAGAGGAGAGACAATGTGAAGGAAATGCAAGAAATGCATGAGGACGACTGGGCAAAACATGACTGCAGAATATTTTGAATAAAACAAGAAAGTAAAGACGTGATCAAATGAAAAAAAATCACACATTCAACCATCTAATATGGACTCTCTTTCATCGAAACAATAGGGGTGAAGAGGAAAATAAAGAATTACTCCAGCAAGCTATAGTTAGCTCCTTGAAACTTCACGAGATCCTTCAAAATCACTTCCAACAATCGCAGAAATACACACTGAAAGAATGACACACAAACCAACATAATATGGTCAGTTCCGCCAGAAAAGGTCTATACCTCGGGACTCCCAAAGAAGAAAAGAAACAAGCTTTCTCACAAACCCCAACTACCATCATAGAAGAAAAAAGAACCAGACAAAATATTACCACCATAGAGGAAAAGAAAGCTCAAACAATACACACAACCAACAAATACAACAACAAAATATAAAATCTCAAAGGCGCCAATACACAGATTACAACTACAGCAAGGAAAGCAAAATTCGTAGAAAACGAACAACACACCAATCAGCAATACTCACCAACAGAGATTGAGGTCGCCCTCGACGAATACATAAGACCATTCTAGGGTTCCCCGTCTATCAACATTACCAGAGACCCCACCTACAGCAACAACAACAGCAATGACAACATCAGCCACAACAACCTTCCAAACAACAAAACAAGGGCTCAAATACAAAAGATGGCGCCCATCAATTCAGAGCAGGAAACAACAGCAACAACAATGCCTCAGAACCACAACCGACAACAACATAAATAATAGCGGCGCATTGGGGATATTTTAATTACCCTGATCCAACTGCTATTCGACTACCTCTACTGGCCACCAGCACCCGTCTTCATGCTTCCCAATTATCACCAGGGAGACCTGCGACGTCAGCGTCAACAACAACGACGACAACACCACCATTGAGGAGGACAGGATTTGAACATACTGGGCGTAAATACACACTAAGTACAAACTCAGTGACCAACTAGCCTGGGCTCTGTAAGACACTCTGCACCAAACTTCCACTACAACATTAGCCCAAGATTACCGAACTAAATTAAGCTTTAGCCGCCCAGACACGTTTTGCAACTGACAAGAGAACAACAGCAATACACACATAATCTTCACCAATCTTCATAACTTGCATCAGCCACCGACACTACAACACTCAACGCTACAGTCCAAAGACTCAAGAAATAACAACAAACTTCTACAGATAAAAATATACAACTTTAACGCTAGAGACACAAGAAATAACAACAAACTTCTACAGGAACAAGATACAACTTTAACGCTAGAGACACAAGAAATAACACGACTTATACAGGAACAAGATACAACTGGATCGCCATAGATACAAGAAATAACAACAACAAACTTCTACAGGAACAAGATACAACGTCAACGCCACAGACACAAGAAATAACAACAAACTTCTACAACTTGAACAACACACAACTTCAACGCCACAGACACAAGAATCAAGAGGATTCATAGATCAGCAGGAACACAACTCAACGATAAAATATTAAAGAATTGAACAACTCAACGACAAAAATTAAAGAATTGAACAACTCATCGACAAAAATTAAAGAATTGAACAACTCAAAGACAAAAAGTAAAGAATTGAACAACTTAACAAACAAGGAAAAACAACAGTAACACCAATGCCACAGATCTCAGAACGTGTTATGAGGAAATGATCCATGAAAGTTTCAGTTGTGTTTTGTTTTAAATTGTTAGCGTAACCACCACCAATACTGTGTGTAGGGTGTGTGCCAAACTGGTGCGAACTTATTTACCTTCTTCCGTCAGCCCTCCCGCCCTACACCTAAAACACAAGTGTGACGAGGCGGGGTCCAACTGGGGCACTCCAGATCAGAGAACGTCTAATGACGAAATAATCAACGCAAGATCCGGTGGTTACGTAAAACTACAATCGAGCCATTATTCTCCCCCACCCATCCCCAATCGTAAGTGATGAATAAAGAAGTGAAAAGCTGTTAGAAGTGTTCCTGTGTTTCTGTCACTGTTGCTGTCATCATAGAATGTAGGTATTTAAGCTTCACGTACAATTTACATTTAAATTTATTTTAAGGCCAGCTTTGAGCGTACTTGTATGTAATGTTAGCAAAGAGCCCGTCTTCCAAATACAATTAAATTTATGATTTTAAAAAATAATGTAAATGTAATTTGTTGACGTTAAGGAGCTGCGACTGTCCAGTGGACATCATCATCCACATTTCCAAACGGCTCTCATGTCCAAGCCTGTGTTGGTGACAACATTTCGCTTCCCTGGGATTTTAACATGACGTCACCAAGGCGAATTTCTATCGATTGGTTTAAAGGTTTGTAAATGTATATTTCAATAAATCTACAACAAATGTTCAAGCAGTTTTAGCGATTGAATATATTCATTGCGGGATAGTGAATTTAGGACTAAATATGGAACTAACAAAATGTCGTCTACCTCATATAATATTTTGGGGCATTCACTGACTTCATATGGAACTATCATTGCAACAATATATCGATGAAGAGTGACATTTATTGACTTAGTATTTAGTACTTTTATTCAATAACAGATCATTGAAGATATTTTGATGTAGTGTGATATTTATTGACGTTGTATACAGTATTTTCATTGTAACAACATACCATTGTCAATATATGGATGTAGTGTGATATGTATTGACTTAGTATACAGTACTTTCATTGTAACAACAGACCATTGTCAATATATGGATGAAATGTGACATTTCTTGACTTAGTATACAGTACTTTCATTGTACCAACAGACCATTGTCAATAAATGGATGAAGTGTGATATTTATTAACTTAGTATATAATAAATTCACTGCAACAGATGATCACTGAAATATCTTGATGTAGTGTGATATTTATTGACTTAGTATTTAAGTACTTTCATTTTCAACAAGAGATGATAGTTGATATCATGATGTAGTGTGACATTTATTGTTTTAGTATAGTGTACTGTCATGGGCAACAACAGATCATTGTTGATATATTGATACAGTGCGACATTCTAACGAAGACAATTTACCAGAACGTCGACTGTTGAATGCTCAAGTTTCAGTTCGATTTCTCGATATCATTCTCACTAGGATTTCATATCACTCTCTCTAGCGAATTTTATGCATTATATATTTTACTAATCACAAAATAATATTTACTGTTACACCTTTTTCACTTGTATTTAAACTTAATTGATGTTAATATTTTTGCCACCTTCAATTCTACTGCAAAAGTAGAAAAAAATGTACTTTGTACTAACCACAACAAACCACACCCAAGTATCTACCATTTGTAACAATTGCTCTTCACGTACAGATCAGGAGAAGACAATTCTGGCCTACTATTATGGAGGTTTATTCGCACCTTTTAATTCCCAGTCTCCACACATAGACTTTCTTCCAAATGCCGGCATAATTCTGTCAATGGCGACACTCTCAGACACAGGGTATTACAGGGTTGAACTGAATGTTCGTGGAGATATGCAGACTTATGTGCAAGGTGCTTTCGTTCAAGTCTCAGGTAGGAGGTAGTTACAAGTGTCGTGTTTGATAGCGTGTTGTGTGTAACGTATCAGGTACGAGACATTCACAAGTGCCGTGTTTGATGGCGTGTTGTGTTTCGCGTTTCAAGAACGAGATAGTTACAAACGTCATGAATTAAGAGATAGTTACAAGTGCCGTGTTTGATGGCGTGATGTGTTTCGCCGTTCAAGAACGAGATAGTTACAAAACGTCATGAATGAAAAGATAGTTATAAGTGTCCTTTTTGATGGTGTGTTGTGTTTCACAATATTTCCTGATAAATGAATGATAGAGATAAATTAATTGTTTGAATTACTGAATTTATTACTGATTTACTACCGGATGATTTTTTGAACAACTTGAGTAAATAATTGATCACGTGATCCTAAGTCTTAATCCAGCCTTCAAAGATTTAAATGAATATAGTTCTTTCAGATGCAATTTAAAATATAATTTCGTTCAGTGTAATAGTTTGCTGAGTCATTTTGCTTTCTTTATAATTTTATTTTGATGTAAATCTCAATATACATCTGATAAAGTATAATTTATTTCTAAATAATTTGTGTTATTTATAATTTTATTCTGCTGTATGTCTCAGTATACATTGGATGAAGTATAATTTATTTCTAAATATTTTCTGTTATTTATAATTGTATTGTGATTAGAAATAATAAACTAAGTATTAAAGTATTTTGAATTGCATAAACTGGGACATAACATTTATAACAGTAATTTATTTTTGTCAGAGAGACCGGTGACTATCGATGGCGGACTTCATGCCTACATTCTGCCAAAGAGTATTTACCAAAAAATAACAGGACAGTGGCACTTACAGATAGGGTGTGGCAGATTCCTGTCACTGGGGCATCCGTCAGTGTCAGTGAAATGGAATGTGCGTTGCTAGCTGTATTTCATTTTGAAACAAAATCGTAATAAAGCAACATTCAAACACGAGAAGCATCACCATCATAATTTGGGAACGAATGTTACATTCTGACACACACACACACACACACACACACACACACACACACACACACACACACACACAAACAAACACACACACACACACAAACACACATACAAACACACACAAACACACACATACACACATAACACACACACACACACACTAGGTATGTATATAGTCTCTATTAGTAGGTATAAGTGACTGAAATATCCTTTTACTTATATATGCGTACGTTCTACACTTGCATGTTGGATGCTTAGCAAGAATGCCCAGTGTCCATTTCATGACAAGACAGGACAATTACATCCATTCATTCCAGTACTTTACATTGGTCTAAGTATTTATTCCAGTACTTTACATTGGTCTAAGTATTAATTCCAGTAATTTACATTAGTCTAAGTATTCATTCCAGTAATTTATATTGGTCTAAGTATTCATTCCAGTAATTTGTATGTCTAAGTATTCATTCCAGTAATTTACATCTGTCTAAGTATTCATTCCAGTAATATACATATATCTAAGTATTCACTCCAGTAATTTACATCTGTCTAAGTATTAATTCCAGTAATTTACATTTATCTAAGTATTCATTCCAGTAAATTACATCTGTCTTAGTATTCATTCCAGTAATTTACATCTGTCTAAGTATTCATTCCAACAATTTATATATGTCTAAGTATTTATTCCAGTAATTTACATTGGTCTAAGTATTCTTTCCAGTAATTTGCATATATCTAAGTATTCATTCCAGTAATTTACATATATCTAAGTATTTATTCCAGTAATTTACATTTGTCTGGTATTCAAAATACGTACTTTTAAACATGCAAAGTATTCATCCTAGTATTTTACCTTAGTCTAGGTATTCATTCCAGTATTTTACCTTAGTCTAGGTATTCATCCCAGTACTTTACCTTAGTCTAGGTATTCATTCCATACTTTACCTTAAGTATTCATCAAAGTATTCATTCCAGTATTTTACCTTAGTCTAGGTATTCATTCCATACTTTACCTTAAGTATTCATCAAAGTATTCATTCCAGTATTTTACCTTAGTCTAGGTATTCATTCCATACTTTACCTTAAGTATTCATCAAAGTATTTTACATTGGACTAAGTATTCTTTCTGGTATTTCACATTAAAAAGTGCACTCCAATACGTCACATTGGTCTAGGGAAACCTATAAACTTTGAAGTCACTGAACGTACAAATCATTTTGTTAATAAAGACCAAAACCAGAAAATAAGTTTTACAATTAAAGTTCACTTGCAATTTTCAATTACTTTAAAGTTTCCATTACAAATCTATAGCTGGCAATATAAACACTTTGTTCAAGATGTTTTCGTTTTTTTATTGTGACAGCAAACGATCGAACAATTGAACGATGACAGGTTTTTGATCTGGATTTAGATTTTTGACAGTAGATAATTATTTCCCCCTTCTGTCTGTAGACATCCAATGCACCCACCAGTCAACTGCATTATATGTGTAATGATTTCTTTTTAATTAAGACAAGCGCAATGTTGCGATTTGTGTTTCACACATTTTTCTCTGCACCCACTGCATAGTCATGGCAATCACACAATTAAATAATTAAGTTTACTTTATAATATTTTATGTTTGTTCAGACGCCATCCAAGGAGATACTCAATAGTACGTCATACGACAATGGCGTTTTCATCTTGACTGTCTCAAACCCGGTAAAAGATGGCGAGTATTCTTGTTTCCTGGAAAGAATTTCACCGGCAGTAGTATGTCTACATAACCTGTCGTCCATGAATCGCGCCGCCACAGTGGATGTTAAAGGGCAACATACCCGTATTTCCTTGCTCGAAGGAGGTTTAGAAGCACTAAGGGAGGAAACTGTTAACCTGACTATTCCAGTGTCGGACTTAGAGGACTTGGTTCATAAACTGAAAACGAGCAATAAAATATTCGAGGAGAAGATAAACATCCTTCAAGACACCATTTTTAACATCACGACTGAAAACAAACAGCTTAGACAAGAGGTACAGAGACTTGAGAATGTAGACAGAAATATCACTGGCATGGTTCATGACATCATCAACCAGATAAAGGACATAAAGGGTGACGTGAGGAAACTTCAGTCCGATAAAGATGATTTAGTGGACACAGTCTCTTACCTACATTTAAGAAAAGATCAGTTTGGGTTGTCCCGGATACAGCAGAAAGACTATACTAGTAAGTAATACTGCAATTGTTTCCTTTTGTTACTTAGTGCTTTATATCTGATCAGATGTTCACAGTAAGGACGCGAAAACCTTTTATTACTAGATATCTGCTCAGACGTTCAAAATAAGGACGCGAGACCCTTTAGTAGCGGAGTTTATGAAAAATACAATACTTTACTTGCATAATGTAGTTTTATTAAGAGAACGACTCCATTGAACGACATACTACAGTTGATGAAGAAGACTTGAAAAGGAAATGTAATTTATTGAGATGACCTAAATCAATAATGCAATCATAATTTAGCTTATGAAGATAAGGGCCTGGCTTGAACAGAAAAAAATATAGTTTATAAGGAGGTCGTCATTCATTATCCGTAGACAATGGAATTATTTATATAGGACAGCAAAGTTTACATAATGAGAATCAGTGTTAATGATACAGTTTATTACAGAAAGAAAAGTTATAAGATTATAACAGTGAAGGGAAATTATGGTATTTGCAAAAAGTGCATGTACATTCTAAACACACCAATAATTGTATAAATGCCATAGTTTCGTTTTTGTTCATTTTTTGTAAAAATAATATAATGTCATTAATTATATAATAATTGTTAGTATTTATAGTTCCAGCAGTGCTTTTGTAGGTTTCGTTTTTAATTTGCGAGTTTTGTTTACAGATAGATAGATAGATAGATAGATAGATAGATAGATAGATAGATAGATAGATAGATAGATAGGTAGGTAGGTAGGTAGGTAGATAGATAGATAGATAGGTAGGTAGATCGGCAGACAGACAGACATATAGATAGATAGACAGACAGACAGACATATAGATTGATAGATATAGATAGATAGATATATAGATAGATAGATAGATAGATAGATAGATAGATAGATAGATAGATAGATAAATATACAAAGTTGGAATATCCTGTTTTAACTCATTATTAAGTCGTTTGAGCGCTTAAAGTATCAGTGTTGCAAAATAAAATAAAACAGCGATGTTTGTTGTGTTTGTCTTTTAAACGCAAATATTTTTTTAAACTCCAAAACGCCACACAGCAGAGTAAATGGGTCAACAATTTAAAAAAAAAAAAAATTCCACTACATCTTAAGACTGGGCAGTTGTAATTTAACAGTGGTGCATTGTTTATAGATAGTGTTCAGCAGTGATATTTGATTACAAATATTTAATTAATGATTAGAGATGCAAACAAATAAAGGGTGAATATTCAATTAAAACGAACTATATTTGCTTATACAAATAATTCTTTACTTATCGATATGAAATAAGAGTATCAAGCACAATATATTTTATTTTGAAAATTATGATTAAGAGGATGTTAATATAAGGTATTTTAGGAAAGAAAGATATGAGAAGAAATTTTAAACAAGAGAATAATGTTATAACAAAAATGAAAATATAAGGGAAAAGAAAGACTGTAAGTAAAGAAAGAAAGACAGAAACACAGAAAGGTTGAAAGAAAGAAAGAAAGAAAGAAAGAAAGAAAGAAAGAAAGAAAGAAAGAAAGAAAGAAAGAAAGAAAGAAAGAAAGAAAGAAAGAAAGAAAGAAAGAAAGAAAGAAAGAAAGAAAGAAAGAAAGAAAGAAAGAAAGAAAGAAAGAAAGAAAGAAAGACAGACAGATAGACATAATTATTTCTTTAAAAGGTCTTTCAATTAAAACGTGTTTTGATTATTATTTTTTGTATGTATGCATGAGTGATTTAGCTTCGAAACTGGAATGATTAATAAATACTATAAACAAGTTACATTAATGTTTCCTTTTAACATTCTGAAAAGTAATGTGTACAAAATATATTGTTTATTTAAAAGAAATATATTTAAAAGCTATTCTTTGTAGCTTGTGAATAATGTTAATTAGATAGTAAACTAGTCAAACTAGTCTGTATAATACAGGTGAAAGTATAACAGTTGTTGATATTATCGAGTTAGCAGGACAGTAAGTGGTACTAGCGAGATTTTGCATGTATTGGTGATTCAATGATTATAAAAAAAAAATATAACAATACTTATTAAACAGATTGTATTCATGTTCGATAATTATAGGGAGCCTGTAACTTGAAATGGTGCGAGATTTATAGCGAGATTGTAACTTCTACTCATAAGGCGGAAAACATGTGCTGTCACGCGGACATTTTGACACTTTGATGTCATTGCAAAAGCCAGTGTAAGGACTGTGGAAGATGTACTTAATCAGTTATGCAAAGTTTACAATAATCTATTTCTAATAACTCCATTTCTATTCTCTGATAAGACAAACCTGCAATTTGTATTCACTATCATTGAACTGTAACTATATTTTATTATTATTTAAATGAAGTGAGAGTCTGGGTAAACTATAATTATCCGAATGTGGGTTCATGGAATTATCTATTTCACTGTAATTGTCATATGTACATGTAATTATTTTCTTGTAATAAATTAATTGTTAAATTTTATAAATAAAGTGTTGGAGAGGAAAGTGGCTGGATGGGCCTAGATGAGTATAGATTAAAGTCGGATTTGTCTCCACCTGTAGTAAGACGTTTTCCACCTGCAGACACCTTATGCAACTGTAAATATTGTTTTATGTTGTGGAATTGTGAAAAGTTTAAAAGGCCAAAAAATCCGCCAAGTGGGAGACGAGTGATGTTTGTTGGAGGATCATTAATAAAATAATATTAATATTCTGATTACTTGAAATTAGTTATGAAAGATTAATAAATAATAATAATAATAATAATAATAATAATAATAATAATAATAATAATAATAATAATAATAATAATAATAATAATAAGAAAATAGAGTGTACTAGAAGAGAAATAAGCCAAATGACAGCAGCAGAACAAAATAATGGAAAACTAAAGGCAAGATTGGTCGCCAAATACCATCTCAACTGCAGAAGCACTAAGACTGCAATAGAAGATGCAAAGCAAAGACTTCAAGGACTCAGTCACCGTCTGAAGAGATACACTGCAAGAAGTCAGCAATTCCAACAGAACAAAATATTCCGAACTGACCCTGGAAGACTATACCAAGAACTCAAAGGAAATTCCAGAACAGAACAACAAATACCAAACATTCATGATACCAAGACATTCTGGGAAAACATTTGGAGCAATCCAAATACGCACAACACCTCCGCCAGATGGATTCAGGAACTGAAAGATGATCATAAAGAGACACCTGAACAATGCACCGTCACAATCAGTGAGAAAGACATTAAGAAGAAGATACGAAAGATGGCAAACTGGAAAGCCCCAGGCCCAGATCAAGTACAAATATTCTGGCTGAAACATCTTACCTCCTTACATGGCAGACTTGCTGAACAACTGCAAGACATACTAAACAAACCAGGAACCCTGCCAGCATGGATGGTAAAAGGAAAAACAAGTCTGATTATGAAAGATCCACAGAAAGGCACAACACCAAACAACTATCGTCCAATCACTTGCCTATCAACCACCTGGAAGTTACTATCAGGAATTATAGCTGACAAAATCATGACTCACCTTGAAACAAACAAACTTCTAAACAATGAACAAAAGGGTGCTAGACCAGGCAGCAGAGGAACAAAGGACCAATTGGCAATTGATAAGGCAATAGTGACTGACAGCAAGAAACGAAGAACAAATCTTGCAATGGCATGGATTGATTATCAAAAGGCCTATGACTCAGTCCCACATTCATGGATAATTGAAACATTAAAATTGTACAAAGTAGCGCCATCAATACAGAACCTAATTCAGGAGTCAATGAAAAACTGGAAAACCACCCTCACATGCAACAACACAAATATTGCAGACATAGCAATAAATTGTGGAATCTTCCAAGGTGATTCCTTATCGCCACTGCTGTTCTGCATTGCACTGAATCCTCTCAGTCAAGTGATCCAGAAAACAGGGTTAGGATACAAAATGAAAGCAGGACAGGTCATCAGCCATCTACTGTACATGGACGATCTCAAGCTGTACGGAAAAAATGAACGTGACATCACATCCCTGATCAATACTGTCAAGATCTGCAGTGAGGACATCAACATGAAATTCGGACTTGAGAAATGTGGACGAATTATCATCCAGAAAGGCAAGGTCAAAACAACAGAAGGCCTGCAATTCGACATCGGAAAAATCAACGATGTTTCAATGGAAAATGGATATAAGTATCTTGGGATACTACAACATCAAGAAAATATGCAGAGAGAAGTGAAGTCCAAAGTTAAGAGAGAATATGAAAAACGTGTTAGACAAGTCCTGAAGTCCAAGCTAAATGGGGCAAACAAAATACAAGCCCTTAATGCATACGCAATACCTGTAGTAAGCTACACTGGAGGTATCATAGATTGGACAGCAAATGAAATAAATGAACTGGACAGGAAAACAAGAAAACTACTCACAATACATAAAGCCTTACACCCCAAAGCAGACGTAGACAGGCTCTATGTATCTCGAAAAATGGGAGGCAGAGGTCTCAAGAAAATCAAACATGTCATTGAAGCAGAAGTCATTGGCCTTGTGGACTACATCTGGCATAACAACAAAGATGATCCACTGATAGAAGCAGTAAAAATGAGTGGACTATTCCAACCCCCAGAAACAGACAAAGAAACATGGAAGAAAACAACGAAGCAAGAACTAGCACATACATGGAGCCAGAAACCTCTGCATGGCCAGTATGTACGACAAGCCGACGAAATATCAACAAAGCAATCAACGTACAAATGGTTGAAAGAGGCAGGATTGAAAGCAGAAACAGAAGCACTCATAACAGCTGCACAAGATCAAGCACTCAACACCAAAGCACACAAAGCGAAAATCATGAAAATTTCAAATGATTCCAAATGTCGACTCTGCAAATCCATGGATGAGACAACAGAGCACATACTATCTGGATGTCAAGTTCTGGCTGGAACGGAATACACCAAACGACACAATGAAGTGGCAAAACACATACATAGAAATCTGTGTGAGAACTATGGCATAAAAACCCCAGAAAGAGCATGGATGCATCAACCAGAAGCAGTCACCGAAACAGAAGAAGTCAAAATACTATGGGACTTCGAGATAAGAACAGACCGGGTGATTCCTGCAAGACGACCAGACATTGTAGTTCTCAATAAGTCCAACAGAACAGTAACAATTATTGATATCGCTGTTCCAAGTGATAGAAACATAAAAACAAAAGAAAGAGAAAAAATAGAAAAATACCAAGACCTCAGATTAGAAATCCAGAGACTGTGGAATGTAAAAGCAGAAGTGATACCAATAGTGATAGGAGCCTTGGGGAACATAACATCAGAATTGGAAGGCTACCTGAATAAACTCCCTGGAAACCACAGAATCGCTCCACTACTCAAAGCAGCGCTCCTCGGAAGTGCCCACATCCTCCGTAAAACCTTGGATCTCCCAGAATCTTGGTAAGATTCCGAGACCTTGGATCACAGCCGACAGTCAAAGTTAAGTCGTGGAAAGAGACTGAATAATAATAATAATAATAATAAAAAAATACCAAGACCTCAGATTAGAAATTCAGAGACTGTGGAATGTAAAAGCAGAAGTGATACCAATAGTGATAGGAGCCTTGGGGAACATAACATCAGAATTGGAAGGCTACCTGAATAAACTCCCTGGAAACCACAGAATCGCTCCATTACTCAAAGCAGCGCTCCTCGGAAGTGCCCACATCCTCCGTAAAACCTTGGATCTCCCAGAATCTTGGTAAGATTCCGAGACCTTGGATCACAACCGACAATCAAACAGAAGTCGTGGAAAGAGACTGAATAATAATAATAATAATAATAATAATAATAATAATAATAATAATAATAATAACAATGGAAGAAAACAACGAAGCAAGAACTAGCACATACCTGGAGCCAGAAACCTCTACATGGCCAATATGTACGACAAGCAGACGAAATATCAACAAAGCAATCAACGTACAAATGGTTGAAAGAGGCAGGATTGAAAGCAGAAACAGAAGCACTCATAACAGCTGCACAAGATCAAGCACTCAACACCAAAGCACACAAAGCGAAAATCATGAAAATTTCAAATGATTCCAAATGTCGACTCTGCAAATCCATGGATGAGACAACAGAGCACATACTATCTGGATGTCAAGTTCTGGCTGGAACGGAATACACCAAACGACACAATGAAGTGGCAAAACACATACATAGAAATCTGTGTGAGAACTATGGCATAAAAACCCCAGAAAGAGCATGGATGCATCAACCAGAAGCAGTCACCGAAACAGAAGAAGTCAAAATACTATGGGACTTCGAGATAAGAACAGACCGGGTGATTCCTGCAAGACGACCAGACATTGTAGTTCTCAATAAGTCCAACAGAACAGTAACAATTATTGATATCGCTGTTCCAAGTGATAGAAACATAAAAACAAAAGAAAGAGAAAAA
Organism: Sinotaia quadrata; assembly: GCA_028829895.1. Lineage (NCBI taxonomy): Eukaryota > Metazoa > Mollusca > Gastropoda > Architaenioglossa > Viviparidae > Sinotaia > Sinotaia quadrata. Next base: position 13,666,079 of record CM054179.1, read on the forward strand.
ATAGAAAAATACCAAGACCTCAGATTAGAAATCCAGAGACTGTGGAATGTAAAAGCAGAAGTGATACCAATAGTGATAGGAGCCTTGGGGAACATAACATCAGAATTGGAAGGCTACCTGAATAAACTCCCTGGAAACCACAGAATCGCTCCACTACTCAAAGCAGCGCTCCTCGGAAGTGCCCACATCCTCCGTAAAACCTTGGATCTCCCAGAATCTTGGTAAGATTCCGAGACCTTGGATCACAGCCGACAGTCAAAGTTAAGTCGTGGAAAGAGACTGAATAATAATAATAATAATAATAAAAAAATACCAAGACCTCAGATTAGAAATTCAGAGACTGTGGAATGTAAAAGCAGAAGTGATACCAATAGTGATAGGAGCCTTGGGGAACATAACATCAGAATTGGAAGGCTACCTGAATAAACTCCCTGGAAACCACAGAATCGCTCCATTACTCAAAGCAGCGCTCCTCGGAAGTGCCCACATCCTCCGTAAAACCTTGGATCTCCCAGAATCTTGGTAAGATTCCGAGACCTTGGATCACAACCGACAATCAAACAGAAGTCGTGGAAAGAGACTGAATAATAATAATAATAATAATAATAATAATAATAATAATAATAATAATAATAATAATAACAATGGAAGAAAACAACGAAGCAAGAACTAGCACATACCTGGAGCCAGAAACCTCTACATGGCCAATATGTACGACAAGCAGACGAAATATCAACAAAGCAATCAACGTACAAATGGTTGAAAGAGGCAGGATTGAAAGCAGAAACAGAAGCACTCATAACAGCTGCACAAGATCAAACACTCAACACCAAAGCACACAAAACGAAAATCATGAAAATTTCAAAGGATTCCAAATGTAGACTTTGCAAATCCATGGATGAGACAACAGAACACATACTATCGGGATGTCAGGTTCTGGTTGGAACAGAATACACCAAACGACACAATGAAGTGGCAAAACACATACATAGAAATCTGTGTGAGAACTATGGCATAAAAACCCCAGAAAGAGCATGGATGCATCAACCAGAAGCAGTCACCGAAACAGAAGAAGTCAAAATACTATGGGACTTCGAGATAAGAACAGACCGGGTGATTCCTGCAAGACGACCAGACATTGTAGTTCTCAATAAGTCCAACAGAACAGTAACAATTATTGATGTCGCTGTTCCAAGTGATAGAAACATAAAAACAAAAGAAAGAGAAAAAATAGAAAAATACCAAGACCTCAGATTAGAAATCCAGAGACTGTGGAATGTAAAAGCAGAAGTGATACCAATAGTGATAGGAGCCTTGGGGAGCATAACATCACAATTGGAAGGCTACCTGAATAAACTCCCTGGAAACCACAGAATCGCTCCACTACTCAAAGCAGCGCTCCTCGGAAGTGCCCACATCCTCCGTAAAACCTTGGATCTCCCAGAATCTTGGTAAGATTCCGAGACCTTGGATCACAGCCGACAGTCAAACAGAAGTCGTGGAAAGAGACTGAATAATAATAATCACTTCATTAACTAAGTGTTTTACGTGTCACACAATGGTTATAGTGATGTTTACCTGTGTTATTATCTAACTGGAAAGTCATCAGTAACAATACTCGAATAATTAGAAGGGTGGCGATTGTGAAGTTCTTCGTGCTGTAGATAATGATGTTGGTGTAGTATTGTCTAGCTTTCATGCATAATCACACAACACTTTCACAATCAGAATAATAAATAATTTATTTGTTTAATTCCACGTAATTATAGCCATTTTCTTTAAAAGTAAATACGCAAAACATAACCATAAATCATTTACTTTATTTTGTTTGTTTATTTAATTCTTTCTTCTAGAAAAACCGACTTCCTGTAAAGATGTCAAGAATTATGACAGTTCTAGTGGAATTCACACACTTTTTCTGGGCGATTCCAGAACTGTAAATGTCTACTGTGATCAGTCAACAGATAACGGAGGATGGATGGTAAATATGTCTCAATAGTTTTTATCATTAATTCATGATATCTGAAGAACTAGTCAAATCCATCGGAATCGAACCCTAGCAATACATTGGAGTGTATTTAAAGGCATGCGTTTGGATTTGCCTGATATAAATAACTGTAAACCTGCATTCGTGTTCTGTTATTTTCATGTATGTCGTACCCGTTGATACCTAGCGTTCACATTCAGACAAACTGTTATACAACAATGAACATAGATAAATACAAGTGTTCATATAACAATGATCATAGATATCTACAACTGTTATACAACAATGAACATAGATAAATACAAGTGTTCATATAACAATGATCATAGATAAATACAAGTGTTCATATAACAATGATCACAGATAAATAAATCAAATGCTTAACGTGGATGATTAATAAAATATTTAGATTCATTTAATCATTAACAACTTAAATTAAAGGAAACATAGTGTGTTTATAATTAAATTCAATATTTGAAAATGAACTGGTAGAGAGAGACGATGCGTGTGCGTGCGTGTGTGTGTGTGTGTGTGTGTGTGTGTGTGTGTGTGTGTGTGTGTGTGTGTGTGTGTGTGTGTGTGTGTTAGAATCTTAAAAAAAAAAGAGGACCTTATACTTGACATTTGACATCTGAAATATGTAAATATTAAAATATCTTCAAAATTGTATTGCAAACGAACAGTTGAACAATGGGACTGTTTAACCAGGATCAAACTTCTACACAAACAAGTGTCCTATAACATGGCATCAGGCATGTATCTCTACAATCTCACTTCTCAAATACAATTATTATAAACCGTAATAATTTGCAGCTTTATATACTTTAGCTCATGAAATTCATTACCAACACAATGAAATGAAACAATACTTGATACTGTTAAACTTTCCAACCTAATGAAATGGTCTAATGCTTGATACTGTCAAACATTCCAATTAAATTATTCAATACTAAATATTGTCAAACATTCCAACCCAACGAAATGATTCAATTCTTTATACTGTTAAACATCCGAGCAAAATGAAATGATTCAGTGCTTGATATTGTCAAACATTCCAACCCAATGAAATGATCCAATACTTAGTACTGTCAAACATTCCATAGAGAAAACATTCTTAGACGCAATCTTCGTGGATAGTTCATGACATTGAAAAGGGCAAGACGAAATATAGCTTATAATATTAGACATTCATACCGTCAGTCTGTAATGCCAAGGTAATTAATTCCAAACCTAATTAGACATTCATACCGGCAGTCTGTAATGCCAAGGCAAATAATTCCAAACCTAATTAGACATTCATACCTTCAGCCTGTTATGCCAAGACAAATAATTCCAAACCTAATTAGACATTCATACCGTACGTCTATAATCCTAAGGAACGCTGTTTTTTTTATTCCCCTTGTGTCGTTCCAAAGGAATCAAAGCACAAGTTTAGTTTAAATATGTCTCGTTATATCTGTTTGATGCCATTGATTGACTACCACACGAACAAGAGTGATGACATGGCGTGTCTATGTTCAAATTTGTTGGGACAGAAGATGTTCATTGCTGTAGAATCCTCACATTATGAACAGGTTCTTGAGGTAGCATAAATGAAAATGTAGTGCTTTGATTGCGGTTAATACTAAAACTAAAATACATTATAACAATTATAATCATAGACTAATGGGATTCGAGGCAATAAGTATTATTTTGAGGAGTGATTTCTATGTTTTAAATATAACTGAATACGTTTTAGTTAGTAGTGTGATTTCTATGTTTTAAATATAACTGAATAAGTTTTAGTTAGTAGTGTGATTTCTATGTTTTAAATATAACTGAATATGTTTTAGTTAGAAGTGTGATTTCTATATTTTAAATAAAACTGAAAAAGTGTTGGCTTCTGTTTTAAATATAACTGAAAATAGATGCTGACAGATTAAAATGTACTTACGTTGGTATCGAAGTGAGTAGATTATTCATTGTGTATTAAGTAAGAATTACATTATCGAGGAAATGGAATTAATCTATTGTAATTCATACAAACAATGCCATCAACTATCACCATTGTTCTTGTCTTAAATAAAACATCACCACAGAGATGGAATTAATTAACCTTACTTTGCCCATGAACATATTGTTCTTGTTTCAAGATAAAATTATCAATAGAGAAAAAATATATGCCTATAAATAAATATACATTATATTGACCTGACGTGACTCATTAGGAACAATTGAAATACGTCCCTCACACATCCACCGACGGAGGGCAGTTGGGTTTGTGCGCGCAAATGATGCGATTTTTCACCCCTTCCGCCAGCCCTCCCGCCCTCCACATCGGAACGAAAATACAAATAAAACTAACAGAAAAGTATGACAATTATGAATGAACAACCTAACACGTATGGAAAATAGAGAAACAGGTGTAAATGTGAAATTGTGGGGCCTTCATTACAAATATTATGTCATATCAAGACGAAGATGTGTAAGAACGTCGATGATGAGATGTTACTTGACAAACGTTATTGCGTTCATAAATTTATTTATGATAATAATATTGTTCATGAAAGGTATTGCAGTGAAATATGTCCTTTTCACACAGGAAGAGATTTTATACATATTTCATGTTAATGACAGGAATAGTTTGCTGTCCTGTCACAATGCTTTCCTGCATCACAAACTCATTTATAAACTTATGTTTACGTAACAGGACATACGAGTTTTGAAAGAATACCAAATCAAGACTATAAAATGATCTGACTTTAAATAAATCGTCACAGGTGATCCAAAGAAGACAAGACGGTTCAGTAGATTTCTACCGGGACTGGAATCAGTATGAAGTGGGCTTTGGGAACTTGTCCACAGAGTTCTGGATTGGTAAGTTTGCAAATTAACTGTTTTGCTTAACATGTCCACAGAGTTCTGGATTGGTAAGTTTGCAAATTAATTGAACTGTTTTGTTTAAAATGTGCACATAGTTCTGGATTGGTAAGTTTGCAAATTAATTGAACTGTTTTTTTTTAAATGTGCACATAGTTCTGGATTGGTAAGTTTGCAAATTAATTGAACTGTTTTGTTTAAAGTGTGCATAGTTCTGGATCGGTAAGTTAGCAAATGAACTGTTTTGTTTAATATGTCCTCAGAGTTCTGGATTTGTAAGTTTGCAAATTAAATGTTTAGTTAAACATGCACTTATACAAAACTTGTATTTTGTCAAAACATAAAATAGGTAAACACATTTATAACGTCTGTGTGCATGTCATGTATACCAGTGTTTAATTAAAAATCATTGCTATTTTATAATTTTAAAGTAAGAGTTATGACTATTAACCACAATAATGTGTCCATAACAATTCTAAAGTAACTGTCACCCACAATAAGCTGTCCATAACAAAAGTTTGATATACGTTTTCCACATGTATATAAATACAATGTACAAGTGAAGTGAATTTTCCAAGTCAATTTCATTACAGCTTCTTATTTGTGTACAAAGCTCAGACCAGAATGCAATATGAATATGTAAAATGCTGCAGTCTAGTTCGGTGTGCAGAAACCTCAAAACATAATTCAATATTAACCTGTAAAATGATGCATTCTAGTTGGTTGTATTCTAACCTCAAAACTGAATTCAGTATTCACATGTAAAATGCTGTTATGTGTCCATGGAAAGAACGCATTGTATTTAATTTTGTCCATAGCTGGAAAAGAATTTAGGAAGAAACTGGACATCAGAAAAGACCAGTATTGCATAATAGGTTCTGGTCCGTGTTGTCGGGAAATATCTGCCATAGGATCATAAACAATTCCGTGCTGATGAACTATCACTAGACCATGACAAATAGCAGACTTACCGGTGATGAACCCGGGTAAAATCCTGTCGTAGGATAAAATTGGAGTAAATGACATCAACATGAAAAAAGGAATAAATAGACACCAACAGCTTAAGCTCTCCACTTCCAATCCGGCCATTTCATGAGCCAGTTGTCTGGTTACTACATAACAGTTTAAGAAAAAAAGATGGTCAAAACACTTGAATAAAAAAAGAAGATAGGTGCAATGATTTAATTACTTCCACAGAGTAAAGAACCTCTTTTTAGGGAATAAGGTGTGTTGTCAAGTTATTGATTTTTGAATGAGTGTTAATTTTGCACAAAAGAATATTCCTTGCAGGAGAATTTAGATGAAAATTGTGAACTCAGGTATAGCCCACTTCACAAGTGAATTATTATATATTAGATGAAATATATAAAGCTGCATAAAAATTGGAGCAGGTCATGGTTTTAATTCCTGGTTAATTCCTGTCTTGCTTACCCCTTTTGGTTCTATTGAAATGGACTGAGCGAGGCTCACCTAGCAAAGAGGAAAAGAGCCTTTGGAAAATGAAGAGGGATTGAACATGACAGAGGTAAATCTCTTGGTCAAAGATTTGACCCTGAGAGAAATTGTCCTAGAGGGCTTTGACACAAGTCTGTTGGTCAAAGATTCAACAAGAGAAGTTAGTCTTAGAGAAATTGTCCTAGGGGAGTATATTTTTAGACAGTTATCCTAGGGAGAATTCGAGACCTACTGTCAGATACTGAATATATTGTACCTGCATTCTTGTATTCCTTATGGAGCAACTGTCAGATACGGAATATATAAACCTGCATTCTTATATTCCATAGACAGCCGATGTCTGTCACAGAAAAAAGTGGGGAGTAATCATGAAAATTTATTTTTATTTATTTTCTTACCTCCCTTTACTGAACGTGCAATGTGTCAGCTGATTTTTTATGTTTGTTGAGTGAAAGTCGAGTGGTGCATGCAATAGTCAGTGAGTTTGCAAGTGTGATTGCTCATTTCTTATTTATAGCGCTTTAATTTGATTTGTTAGATGATAGTTAAGTACATAGGTAGATAGTATATTTTATTGTTAAATTTTAGAGGAACTAATTTGTGTTATTAGAAGTGTATGCACCAGTTAGTGTGAATGCACCAAGTCTACAAAAGGCAGCTATTATTTCATGTGTAATGTTTCTAGAAGGTCTTGGAAGACATTTAAAAAGTACCTGTCTACGCACAGGAATAACAATTTGGTCACATAATAGACAATTAACACCTAAGTATTTATCAAATTAAAAAAATGGTCACACCATAGCCAATTAACATCTAGGTACTTAACAAATAAAAAGTCAGAAGTTGTAAAGTCATCGGCAGGTAGGGAGTAGATCACACCTATACAAAACTTCCATTTATGAATTAAAGATGACAGGTGACAGGAAGTGAAGTCATCATGAAACATTATTTTTTGAATTATTTTATTACTACCTGCCAAGATCTTGAAGAGAATACGTCACAAACTCGTTTTGAGAATCTTAGCGTAAATACGCGTTTGAAGAGAATAGTTCACATGCTAGTATTGATAAATCTTAGCGTAATCACGTGTTTGACGTTATACTGGCTTTCAAAACAAAATGCATGATATAAGAAAGGAATTCATAATCATGACAGATAGTGTTTTGGACCTTTTACAAGAAAAGTTTATTTTTGAAGTTTTGATGAAGATCTCACAAGTGTCCGGTTTATGTTTAACGACTCTGTCCTATTTTAGAATCTCATGTATCAATGTTGGTTAATTTCTAACAATACTCTACTACGAAATGCCAGATTATTCAGATTATTACTCACTGACACATCGCTAGATAAATCAGTTGACTTGGCCAAGCTAGCAACATTATCTCCCTCATTATTTATAAGAATGATGATTCTTTCCGCATGCTCGCCCCAGCTAGCTAATCCAGTCGTGCTACAACAATTATATAACATTGGGTAAAATAACAACAAATTTAATAACAACTCATAATAATAGAAAAAAAATGACAATTAGGGAAATAAGAGTTATTAGAGTCAATCTATCCTGTTTAGCCCGAAATGTGAATGGCTATATATATGCTTTAATTCAGTCTATTTTATATATCACTGGGACATATCACACTTAGCTTAATAGTTTATGAAGCAGTTGAACTGCTTCTTTTGTCTATTCGACCAGCGTGGTTCTGATGTCATACAACAGTTATCTTCTTTCTGTCTGGTCCCTCCAACGTCGGGTATGGCACTTGTCATAGTCCTCAAACAGTTGGCCACAGACTCTGAAGATAACAGGCTTGAGAGTCCAAGTCTAATCTCTGGATCCGAATCTCAACTTGAAGACTCTAAATTTCTAAATGACTATTTTTCACTCTATATAAGAAAGAAATCGTCTTCTCTTATCTTTCAAGTGGAAGGCCATTGTGCTATGTACGGTCTACAGCGCTTACTGTTCTGTTTTTATGTAAGCTAGTGTATTGTGAACAAAGTGTACAGCACATTTCTTTTGATTTTACTTAGGTTAGTGTACTGTGAACGCTGTCTACAGTGCTTATTCTTATGTTTTTATGTAGGCTAAAGTGCTATGAACGCTGTATAGTGCACTTATTGTTTACTTTTTCTTATGTAACCTAGCGTACTGTGAACGATGTTTACAAAACTTATTGTTTTCTTTTTCGTATGTAAACTAGCATACTGCGAACGCTGTGTACATCACTTATTTCTTTCTTTTATAGGCTAGCGTACTGTGAACGCTGTACAACTCTTATTGTTTTCTTATGTAGGCTAGCGTACTGTGAACGATGTGTACATTACTTATTTCTTTCTTTTATAAGCTAGCGTACTGTGAACGCTGTGTACAGCACTCATTTTTTATGTAGACTGTACTTTGGACGCTGTGTACATCACTTATATTTTTATATCTAGGCTAGCGTAATGTGAACGCTGTATACAATACTTATAGTTTCATATGTAGTCGTGCACACTATGCACGCTGTGTATAGCACCTAATGTATTTTTATGTATGCTAGCTTCCTGTGAACACTGTATGCACACACACATTTTTTCTAATGTAGACTAATGTACTGTGAACGCTAACATAGTGAGTATTGACATTTGTTAGGTAGCATAGCGTTCTGTAAATGCTGTGTAGAACACTTTTTGTTTCCATATGTAGAGTTGCGTACTGTGAATGCTGAACAGCACTTATTGCTGTTTTTATTTTTATGTAGGCTAGCATATTGAGAACGCTGTGTACAAAACTTATATATTTCTTAGGCTAGCATAATGTGAACACTGTCCACAGCAAATATTTTTTCTTAGCGTATTGTGAATGACATGAGCATTACTTATTGTTTTATTTTTCTTATGAAGGCTAGCGTACTGTGAATGCTTTCTACAACCAATATTGCATTCTTATGTATCACGGAGGAATATATGTATATATTGAAGAATTTAGCTATATTCATAGATGAGTGTGCATGCATTCTTGCTGACAAGCCATTATCGATTGTACATTAGATTTTGAATAGCAAATCAGATGCAAGCTTTTTAAATGTGTGCAATTTGTGAAATATTAGTCACAAGACTAAAACTTTATAGAACCTTCTGCAGTTCCATTAAATAGTATAAATACAGGAACTGAAGGCTAGGTCTGAGAGAGAGAAACATAACATCAGCCAAGTAACTACAAACTATGGGAATACTTTGAGACATGTACCTGCCGTATGACCTGTGGTGTGGCATCCAGCTGACAACAAAAAAACATTTTCTCCATGTAACTTCAAGCTTTTGTAACAGAAACTTTGTCCAATAATGCAGTCTTTGCTAGAAGGAATAAGGTGATTTTCTATTTGTTTAATGAACACGGAGGTTTATATAAGATTTTAACTTAATTTTGTGGTAAAATTTCATTACATATATGGAGATTTACTCAGGAGAGTTGGAAATATCTATCTCCACTGGTTTTTCATCTTGTCGACTGCTTAGTATTAAGCATGATGCAACATGTTTAAGTAATACTCTGGCAGAGTGAACAGTTCAATATTCATGACAGTTTATGCAGTTAATGGTAGAGGAGACATTTTGTCAAAAGAATATCTGACAAGAGAGAGAGAGAGAGAGAGAGAGAGAGAGAGAGAGAGAGAGAGAGAGAGAGAGAGAGAGAGAGAGAGAGAGAGAGAGAGAGAGAGAGAGAGAGGGAGAGAGAGAGACGGAGAGAGAGGGAGACAGACAGACAGAGACAGACAGACAGAGACAGACAGACAGACAGACAGACAGAGAGAGAGACGAGTGGTGTATGTAGGAAAATTATTAATAACATAAATTCAAATTTTCATCACTTGTAATTAGTAATCCATTATTAATTAATTAATAATAACAATCATTTACTAAGTGTCGCTGGCGTCACAAGTTATTATTTAATAATAATAAACAGTGAAGAATGCCGAAATGTGACAGATATAAAATGTTTTCTCTCCTACCATTGAGTTCCACGATTATTTTCTCGTCATCAAAACATACAGTTGAACAAATTGAATGATATTATCTTTCAGGACTTGCTAATGTATATGTTATCGTCATCAAAACATACAGTTGAATAATTGAATGATATTATCTTTCAGGACTTGCTAATGTATATGTTATCGTCATCAAAACATACAGTTGAATAATTGAATGATATTATCTTTCAGGACTTGCTAATGTATATTTTATCGTCATCAAAACATACAGTTGAATAATTGAATGATATTATCTTTCAGGACTTGCTATTATAAATTTTATCGTCATGAAAACACATAGTTGACTAATTTTAGAATGATATTATATTTCAGGACTTGCTAACTTGCATCAATTGACTAAATATAAAACTGTCAAACTTCGCGTTGACCTCACAGACTTTAATGGTTCTGCCGCCTACGCCGTTTACAACACGTTCAACACTAGTAGTGCCGATGACAATTACCGATTAAATGTTGGCGGGTATAGTGGAACTGCAGGTAATTCTTTTCTTTACAAATTTTCTTGTAATAATGTGATGTTTAAATTACAGAGTGTATAATAGTAATGTAAACAATAACTATGTTTATACTTAGAAAACAAATACACTAGTACATAAATGATAACATTAGTGATTTAAACATTGATCAAATTTCTGAATATATAACAAATATATAATTACAGAAATGATAACATTATTTATTTTAACAATGATTATGTTTCTACTTATATAGCAAATACACGTTTACATAAATATTAACTTTAGTGATGTAAACACTGATTATATTTCTACTTAGATAATGCTGATCCCGTTTTGTAAGAAAAAACATAAAAGAACGCAGCACTATTTCCACTCATGTTTACTGTCTATCAAGTCATCAATAAAAAACGCAGCACTATTTCCACTGATGTTTACTGTCTATCAAGACATTCATAAAATGATTCGCCTTTTAAAATAGTAAAAAGAATCACTTTGATCAAATGTAATTTATTGAAACTGAATAGTAATTATTATATCATCCTCACTAACCACTATGAACAAATGTGTCTTTATTGATTCTGAATAGTACATATTGTAACATCCTCAGTAACCACTATTTGTGTGTGACTCTTGTCAACGAACTACTGAGTTTTGTTATATAAAAGAAAATGTACACGTCTGTCTCACTTGTATAATGTACAATTTTGAAAAATTGCAAGTGGATATTGAATGGATACAGTCACATGGTACTCACGCACTGTCGCCATTTTGTTTACGTCATTGCTTTTGTGAATCGAAATGTAGAGAGAAGTCACGTAGACGATGTGAAAGCGTTTTATTTAATTCAAGAGGGAGAGAATGTATTTGAGCAATTACCCCCCACCCCGCCATATTACGTCATAAATTTGCAATTACTAATAGATGTTCTAAACTGTGAAAGTGCCCGCACGGTCGTCATAACAGAGATTAGTATTCTAATTCTTTATGATCCGCCTTAATTTGTGAATTTAACAACACTTTACTCTAAATATTTATGATCCGCCTTAATTTGTGAATTTAACAACACTTTACTCTAAATATTTATGATCCGCCTTAATTTGTGAATTTAACAACACTTTACTCTAAATATTTATGATCCGCCTTAATTTGCGAATTTAACAAAACATTAATCTAAATCTTTATGTTCTGCCTTAATTTGCGAATTTAACAAAACTTTATTCTAAATCTTTATGTTCCGCCTTAATTTGCGAATTTAACAAAACTTTATTCTAAATCTTTATTTTCTGCCTTAATTTGCGAATTTAAGAAAACTTGCAAAAGACACTGACGTAATATAGACGACGCGAGTAAGTCTGGAAATGAAGCAGACGTCTATTACGTCAGAATAACCGAGAAAGCGGTGATGGAGCCGAATCACTCAACAACGAGTTTTTAGTAATAACAAATTGAATGTGAAAATATGAGTAAATAAGAGTATTAAAATGTTATATAACCCTTGAATAAATACCAGTAAAGCTTTGAATAACTACCTGGGTTTATTACAACTTTATAAATACCCGTAGAGCTGTTGAGTAATTAAGTGGGTAATATTTTACAGCAGAGAAAATCATTACATATTCTCTCGATTACTTGTGTTTTACCGATTATAACATTATTGGTTGAACTTTGTTATATTGTATATATTTTATTTGTGGAATTCCACGTTTAAAAGGAAGACACACTCGGTCCTGACTCCAAGGAAGCTCTAGAAATAGAACATTACCGTTATTATGATTATTGTCACAACAATCTTAAAATATTTAGTCTGTCCTGATCCCAATGAATTTATAGAAATAGATCATTAACGTCATTATGGATATTGTCACATTATTCTTAAAACATTGAGTAGGTTACAACAGATACATGCCCAAATTGTATTTTATACAAGGAGAGATAACTCACAGAATTGCTATCACTTTGTTTCATTTTGTCATACAATGTATTTCGTTGGGGTGTTTTTGACTACGTTATACTATTAATGTAAATATATGTAGTATTGTCTTTTGTATGAAATGTATCGTTATGCAGGCAAAAACCTCATGTGCGATTATTTTTGTCAGCGTTAAACTCCAGCAATAAGTTTTATTTTTGTTGAAAGCAATATCTTTGTGTTTATACTGACATCATTGATGACATCATTCCATTGTCTGTTCCAACTTTTGAAAACAAAATTTGAGGAGGAAAAACTTCACACTTAGCAGTATTCCTCACTCACTCACACAAACACACACACACACACACACACACACACACACACACATACACACACACACACACACACACACAGACACACACACACACACACACACACACACACACACACACATTCCCACTCCCTCCATACCATTCAGTCCCCACTTCCATCCACTCCAAAGATTAGAACTAGATATTATTGATAGATGGATGGATTGGTGGACGTTGGAAGGACAGATGGATAGATAAATAGTTAGATATAAAAATAGATAGATATTGTCTTAAACATTACTATCATTGATATATCGAATATCGATTGTGAATTTTGAGAATTAAGAGCTATAACTATATAAAATGCATATATTTTTGTCTTGGTTCTTGTAATTTCACACTACATATAGAAATATGAAGTAAATACGTCACTCATACAAATAGTGAATGTATTTGTGATGCCAATGCCACTAAATCAATGGTTATGATTTCATATTATTATTAATTAATTAATCGCCCATAACTAATTACAAGTGAGGAACATTTTAATTTATGTTATTAAAATTAAAATTCTCCAGAAGACACTACTCGTCTCGGGTGCTGTAAATGTTTTCTCTCTGTCAAAGCATTAAGTCAAACATTTACTGTCACACACTATTCCGTAGATTGAAAACTTCCTACTAAGCTTGAAGACAAACCTATCTTTAATCTATATTTAGAAAGCTCCCATCCACCCACTTACTTTTCCAACATACTTTCTTCAAAATGTGCAAGAAGGTCAATGAATTTAACAATAAATTTATTAAATCAGCAATGAAATATAAATATGATAAACGCAATGAAAAAAGAGTATGTGACATCAATATTTCCACGAAGCCATGTTTGAATAATTTGTTTATACTATGCAATAGTATATCGAATAAAGAAATACAAATTTAACAATTCAATACAAATCACGGGATATTCTTATCAGAGAACAGAAACGGACTTATTATGGATAAGTGATACTAGTTTCTATGTAACCTGATTTATGTCATACATTGCCACCATACATCAACTAAGTGTGGAGTATCCCCGAGGTTCAAATCATACACAGAAAGAAAGGCTGCTTATTCCTATTAAGCTAACAGCTGCCTTTAATGTCCAGACTTCTTAACCACACCAAATTCAAGTTATCAGACAATATAGTTATCTACAGCAGGTAATCATTTTGATTCCCGCCCATCACAACGAATGCCACAGACCAGGTCACGTCGACAATTTAACAATTTATAAACAATTAAGTTTAGAAATATGATTAGACAAATATACTTCACCACAGTATGGCTTTTAGAATTGTAATATAGTATATCTGTGAAGTAAAAACGTCACTGATATAAATACTAAATGTATGGCTTTTCGCATTATAATAAAGTATGTCTGTGAGGTAAATACGTCACTAATTATAAATAGTAAATGTATAGCATTATATTAAAGTCAGTGCAAAGATGTTTTTTTATATTATAATAAAGTCAGTCACGTGAAAGTTTACATATTATAATGAAATCAGTCTAACGAAGTTTTATATATTATAATAAAATCAGTTTAATTAAGTTTTATATATTATAATAAAATCATCTGGCAGAATATCCCTATTTCTAATCTTGTGATTTTATGATTCACATATTTTAGAATCTCAGCTCCAGATTGAACTACTGAACTTGTAGGAATCAGATATTTCCTTTAAAGATTGAACTATTGAAATTGTCATTGTATGATTCACACGTTTTGGAATCTTGTCTAGAGACTGAAGTATTGAACTATTAATTATACAAACACTAGGGACCTAATTCATGCCCATCTATATGGCAAATATTTTGTTATTCTGATAGACCACCACACTCTCGCATACTTAGCTCTCCCTACTAAGTCGAACAGTCGTTTGACTAGGTGGTCATTACTAATACAACAGTATAGATATTTTGTCCAGAGCAGTAAAATGGAAGTGTAAGAGTGCAGTCACATATCTTTTTAAATGCTGCAAAAACTCTTATAAATTATAAGTTTCACTCCAATGACGTGCAGATTTGTAAAAATAACGGGACAATTGAATTAGAAATTCAGTTATGACGAGACAGTGCCTCAAATGTTTTAATTCTTTTATTGTCTTCAAACATTGGGTGTGTGACGTCACAGGGGACGGCTTGGCGCGCCATAACAAGATGAAGTTCTCGACGTTCGACAGAGATCATGATACAAGTAGTGGTAACTGTGCGGAGACCTGGCGCGGGGCGTGGTGGTATCAGAGCTGTCATGACTCCAACCTGAACGGCCGTTACAAATCTGACGGAGCTTCTGGTTACGATGGAGTGACTTGGTACGTTTGGAAATCAAACAGATCTTTGAAACGCGTCGAAATTAAAATTAAAGAGTAAACATTGAATTGAAATACCCCGGGAAAAACAGAGAACATGACGCATGTGACGCAAATAGAATTTAAAAATATTCATTCGATGACAAATATTCATTAATCTTTTAATGACATATTTTTAATCATGTGTGCTATATAAATGTCTTCCAAAAATATAGTATATTGTATAACTCTTCAATTATTTTAACTTATTGTAATTTAGTTATTATGTATCTCATTACAAACATGCAATAAACTATATACTAAAAGTTTAACAATGGAGTTTTTGTCTATAAATACTATCATATCTATAAAAAATGTGCAGATTTGGCTCTGTTGAACGTCATGAGATGTTAAATTAACAGTCGAGTATACATACCTCTTCTTTGATATTTGTGTTTGTGTATGTCTTTGTGTGTATGAGATTAACTGTACATTGTTTGGGTTTTGTGTGTGTATGTGTGTGTGTGTGTGTGTGTGTGTGTGTGTGTGTGTCTTTGTGTGTGTTTGTGTGTGTGTGTGTGTGTGTGTGTGTGTGTGTGTGTGTGTGTGTGTGTGTGTTTGAAACTACAAATATTATGGTAGTTTATTTATATTCACTGTACTTGTTTGTTAAGCTATAAATATTGTTGTGAGAAATATTTCTACCCATCCTTTCTTTGCCTATTGCTCTTTTATGTTTACTCTCAATATCAATATATTTATTTTATTAAATACATTTTTTGTAATAATTGTTGAGTACCTTTTCATATTGGCGACATTCATATGTTATATTTTAATTAGATGTTAGACACTGTGCATTGATTACACATGCAATGTGGAAAATAACAGTATCCTCCTAAATGGATTATTAGATATTGCCCAGAGTACCATCACAGTTAAATGTTACAGGTCGTCCGCTCTTGTTAGCATGAAATGGCATAAATTCCTGTGAATGCATAGGAAGCCTTAAATCTTGATAATAGCTTTAATGCATGATGCAAGTTCATAAGAAGTTAACCAGTTAGGGTCGGACAATGGTTGATTGCTGGCCAACTATTGTCAATTAATGTCTATCTACTGTCCAGCTGGAAGACGAATGGGTACTAAAAGAATATATTTCGGGAAATTATCTATTTTGCAATCACTTGCCTATAATCTCCACAATAGAAAAAGCATGTTCTCTTGCTCAGGTCTCCATTCCCACGTTAATTATGAAAAGGGCTCAAAGTGATTTATAAGTGTAAACTGTAATTTTTCACATTTATTTCAAGCTAAAAAGAATGTAAATTTAATATATTTTCATGTTTGTTTCAAGTTAAACATAATGTAAATTTTATATTTTTTCTTTCAATAAAGGCCTCACAGTGAGTTAAACTAATTTTTCACATTTATTTCAAGTTAAACAGAATGTAAGTTTTATTATTTTTCATGTTTATTTCAAGCTAAAAGATTGTAAATTTGATATCTTATCATATTTATTTCAAGCTAAGCAGAATGTAATTTTTTTTATATTTCAAGCCCAACAAAGTGTAAATTTTATATCTTTCATGTTTATTTCGAGCTAAACAGAATGTACATTTTAGATCTTTTCATGTTTATTTCCAGCTAAACAGAATGTATATTTTCTTTCTTTTCTTTCAGCTGATCAACAATGTATTTCAATGTCAATGTGCACTTCATGTTATTCTTAGTCATCTGTTATTTTGTACAGTTGGAATACTATGCAATTTATTCTGGTTCATTTATTTGTGATTACTGCACAAGTAATTGTTGGAACTTTGTAGTGGATCAGATGCAATGAACTTGGGTCTCCATAGAATTATGTTACAATTCAGCACCATTTCCATCATAACCATAATCTGTAAAATGTTTGGTTATGAGTTAGTGATCTCCATATTTTTCACTGTTCTGCAACTCCATGATTTTGATACAACATAACTGTATCTGAAAATATATAAATGAAACTTGACATTGTTGATACAACATAATTTTATTTGGAAAAGGTAAATGTAACCTTAATACATTATACTTGTATCTCGGAAAAAAAACGAACATGCCATTTGTGAAAGTGCAAGTAGCCAAATACAGTGTTCACTTGTGGTGAAGTAAATGATAGTGTTCAGTAATTGTAAAACATATCCTAAAGAATTACAAATGAAAGAGACATTTAATCCCTGTCATCTGAAATTCTACAGACAAATTATTGTTGTGATTCTAAAGCCATTGGCAACCCCCCCCCCCCCCCTTTGCTACTTTACTCCTTCTAACCTTGGGACATATTTACATCTATCTTGGGACATCTTTTCAGCTATTTTGGGACATCGTTGCATCTATCTTGGGACATCTTTTCATCTATCTTAGGGCATCTTTACATCTAATCTTTACATCTATCTTGGGCCATCTTTAAAACTAATCTTTACATCTAGCTTGGGGCATCTTATATTTATCTTGGGACATCTTCTCATCTGTCTTGGGATATCTTTACATCTATCTTGGGATATCTTTACATCTATCTTGGAATATCTTTACATCTATCTTGGGACATCTTTACATCTGTCTCTGACATCTTTACATGTGACGTGGGACATATTTACATCTATCTTGGGACATCTGTTTTCAAATGTATACTGGACACTGCTGGTTTTTTTCAAATGCATGAAGCCAGACAGTGCATATTGTTTGTGAACCCAAATGACAGCCATGACGTAATGATGTCATGTGCCACAGTGGGAAAGAGAGATGAATGGTACACAGGTCATGCTGACCCTTTTCATGAAATTATCTTACCTCTTTCTATCTCGTAATGTACCTTGTCCATTGTCTCTGAATGTAATCGATTGAAGTTACATTGTTAACTGATATTGTTTTGTATTCCATGAACACTAAAATAAACAATTAATAAAAGAAAATTTTCAGGCTTAACAATATAATAAATTGTTCATAAGTATATGTTTGTGCAATTTTGTGTGTCTTCTTTATATATGTCAATACTTTTATTTGACCAATTAAGAGTGTGTACTTAACTGTTTTGGTAATAAATTCTATTTTTTTACATGTTAACACCCTTGACCTAGGTTATACTATAACTGGGTTAAAAAAAGTTAGACTAGTGGACGGGTTTAATAATTAACAAGACATGTGCTGTATGCCTTTTCGTTTAGAGTGTGTTCACTGCTTTGTTTTGGACGTGTCTGTAGTGTTCATTAAAATACTAGGAATTACTCTGTGTGCCGTGTGCCGAGTCAGATATAGTATGTGGTGTTCATTAAAATACTAGGAATTACTCTATGTGACGTGTGCCATGTCAGATATAGTCTGTAGTGTTCATTAAAATACTAGGACTTACTCTGTGTGACGTGTGCCGAGTCAGATATAGTATGTGGTGTTCATTAAAATACTAGGACTTACTCTGTGTGACGTGTTACTCTAGAGAGAGTGCAATGAGTAATCTTCCAGTCCGTCAACCGCAAGCTGAAAAGTGCAAATTATACCAGGAGTAGAAATGTTCATTTTCTATTAATTAAAGTGATCATCTCATAATAGTATAAAAATACCTATTGGTATATTGGGTTTATATTCACTCGTCCTGTGTGCATGAAACTATAAATATTGGTAGAGAGCTTATTTATATATTCACATTACTTGTATATGAATGTATACATGTTGTTGTTGTTGTTTGTTTGTATTCACTGTTATTGTGTGAATGGAACCGTAACAGTTGGTGTCGAGTCTTTATATTCAGTGTACCTGTGTGCATGAAACTGTACATGATGGTGTCGTGATTTTATTTTCATTGTACTTTTGTTCATGAAACTATACATGTTGGTGCCGTGTGTTTATAATAATTGTACTCGTGTGCATGAAACTATACATGTTGGTGCCGTGTGTTTCTAATGATTGTACTCGTGTGTATGATACTATAAATGTTGGTGTCGTGTTTTCATGTTCAATGTACGTATTAATGTTGTTGTCATGTGTTTATATTCACTGTACTTGTGTGCATGAAGCTATAAATGTTGGTGTCGTGTGATTGTATTCAGAATACATGCAAACTCAGCTCAGGCCTGTATACTATTGCAAAGCGACATAATCGATCTCTGACTAGACACATTGATAGACATGTATTGTCTCCCCCAAACACATAGATAGACAGAAGTAAAAGTTTTGAAAGTTGTCTAAGATTTTTGAACTGATTTAGAATACTTTTGCACTGCTAAATTTGAAAATGACATCCATTTTCTTTTAAAAATCAGGTCGAATCTCTCCCCTTGCTCGTCGTTCATTGATCCCAGATTTTCAGGAAACCGATCCATATGCTCAGTTGCATCCAAGGTTTCTGAAAGCAGTCAGCATATTGGCAACAAGCTCTCGATAGTTCCTGGCCTTATTGTTGCCAAGAACGTTTTTCACGACCAGAACAAAAGTCTTCATCAGGATTGAAAGAGATGGAAGCCAGGTATCAGGGAGGCTACTCTGAGCATTTTAGAAGTTCAAAGAGATGGAAGTGAACAAGTGTGACCTAATATGAATTTATACGTAATTACCGTTATCAATGTCTACTATTCATTATACACTAATCAATATTTGTAACATTTAATAAATGAATTGTGTTAGAAAACAATTTTTTAATATTTATTTTTTTTTTAAAACTTATTTTGGAAGAGAAATATTAACAAAAATTGTCTAATAATGTTAATCGGATTTTTTAAATTGAATTAGATAAAAACCTGACCTGATTAAAAAAAGACGGATGTCATTTTCATATTTAGCAGTGCAAAATTGATCTAAATCAGTTAACAAATCTTAGACAGCTTTCAAATACTTTTTGTGACGCAGTGTAATTATTGTGACACATATGGGCACCCTTCACTCATTATGGTTATTTTTTATTAGTTAACAACACACAACTAAATACAAGTGATCGAGACTCTTAACTAATACTTATTAATAGTTCTCACACCGGATTAATATGTCTCTAACTCGGCGGATTATAAGGGATTAAATGTTGTATAAGAGTTCTGAAGGTGGAAACGACTTACTAATGGAGTAAAGAACTTTATAAATTATAATTATCGAGTATCCACCCTCCTCCACCCACTATTACTCCAGCATAAGGTTTAATATATGTGTAAGCAGGTTAATAAATTTAACAATACATGTATTAACTCAACAATCAAATATACAACATATGAATATAATGAAAAGAGACGATATTTATAACATGTAGAACAATTTTAATTATACACTTATTCATCCTACCATAGACATCAGTAGTCACATTAATATCAAAATCAAGTTCATAGATATGGCTTCTTTATCGACGTAAGAGTGGAATTTTAGGAGGTAATTATAGACAATGTACATAACCTTTTCTCTGATGGCGGCTGTTGGTGGCACAAGTTCACAATCACGAGGTTTGCAACAAAAGTCACTTTCTTTCTTATTAGATCGCGGTCCAATGTGTCTTTTCTAGGCACATTATACAACGATTCCAGAACCTTCGATGACCCCAGAAAACACACTGAGGTGAATTGTCCGAATTTGTGTGTGCTACTCACGCACACCACGAGGAATGTTTAAATTAATTTTCTTGAATTCTCAATACCAATTTCAAGCTTTAATGTCTGCCATATAGGCTCTTGAATGGAATTCACAAGCATCATCTTACAGCAATACGTTTACTGATAGGTTCTTTGACAACATTGGATACATACATACCAACGTGATCTGCTAGAGTACAGGAGTCTTTGCATTCACTTGTATACAGACAAAAATGAGTAACCAGTCAAACATCACTGGTGTCTCTGTATTGTGGATCTTGTGACATCTTCTCAGTCTGACGTTTACTGTTGACTGATTCCATTTTCCACCTTCCCTCTCGCCAGTGATTGACAAAGGAGTTGTGACATTGGACTTATAAATATTTCATGCGATTTTTGCTATTATATTATATATTATATATGCATTGTATGCAGAAATGCATTATGTGAGTAGACAATTATTTCTACAAATTATGAACTATAATGCTTATATGTAGTATGCTAAACTAGTGACATGATTTGTAGTGAACCTGTTCATAAATTATTATGTTGTATGCGTGTATCAGGCTAAGTACTGTTGCAGGAAACTTTAAGTTGATACTTGAATGTAAGAATGATAGTAGATAAATAGTAATAAAATGGAAACTTAACATTTGTTCACTGGCCATATTTTTCATTGAAAAAGCAGCCTTTCCTTGTATAATCTAAATCTCCTGGTTTACTGTTATGACTTTTGTAGACACGTGAAGTATCTACTGCAGTGTGTATGTGTCAAGAATACACTACACTCTGTTGATGTATGGTGGAAATGTATGCTGATTACAATTTCTGGTACAAGAAGTTAATGGAACTTGCTACAATGTTTGTTTTGCATGAGGAAGTTAATACGCAAGGTTTATCCTCGAGAGAATAGCAGCGAATCAGTGTTCTACAATATGAGGAGGGAATCAAGTGGAACTGACAGTAATAACTGAATATTAAACTTGTGGTTTTGTTACAAAGAAAGCGTGCAAAAGACTATTGAGACAGGTTACGTAAAACTATTATCACTTATCACTTAACTCCATTTCATATCTCTGGAAAGAACTCTCATGTGATTTGTATTGACACATAATTGTTAAATTGTTTTAGGATATATAATTGTATACACTTTTAAATTATTCGAACTTGTTTTCGTGGTAATATTGATGTCAAGTAATCTTTTATCTTTGTATTATTATATGTATATTTGCTTGTTGATTTAATAAGTTTATTGAACTTCTTGAGGTGACCTGACAAATGCACAAAATGGCGTCTATCCATCCAGCCATCAATCAATCAATCTATCCATCTATCTATCTATCTATCTATCTATCTATCTATCTATCTATCTATCTATCTATCTATCTATCTATCTATCTATCTATCTAAAGACAAATCTCATGCACATAAACACGCGCATGCACGCATTTATTCAACAGCACATTAAAATAAGTACCTTCCCGAAACCACGTTCATACGATGTTGAAGACTGACCTTGATACAGATGCATACTCACTCTTGAATTATTTAATATTTCAAGCATCAAGAACACTTGCTGTACACTTTAGTCGTTTCCCATGTCACGGAATTATACGACCCACACTTATCTTCTTCAGCACGTGCCACACGTTTGCTTGTGAGAAAGAGGAAGAACACACTTTCACACATTTGGACTTGAACCAGATAAACACATGGTATTTTCAAAAAACGGAAATTGCTGCTTACATATTTTGACCGCTTTACAAACATCAACGATCTTTTTAAAAAAATTCTTTCTATTTCGATAACATGCTAATTTGTTTTCTACGTCAATAAATCTGCTGATATATAGTTCATGTATGTTTGTTCACTGTCTCCACTCTCTAACTGGCTGTATAGCACAGAGGTAAAATTTTGAAACAGACCGGTCTTGAGACATCAATATTTGAGCTTTTATTCACACAAAAGACAATTAAATCAGTCGATAATGAGAAATGCCTTATGATTGACTGTAATCCGTATTGACAAAAGACAATTAAATCAGTCGGTAATAAGAAAGGCCTTATGACTGACTGTAATCCGTATTGACAAAAGACAACTAAATCAGTCGGTAATGACCAAGGCCTTATGACTGACTGTAATCCGTATCACTGCAACATTACTAAACGGTGTTTCATTCAGGATATTTCTCCAAAAATACTCTTGGCTAGAACATAGACATCAACTGTATCCCGAGACTGTTCATTTAGAATGCTGCTTTTCCTCATCTTTACGACTGTTTCAGGTAAGTGAATATTTTAATCAATTGTTCTGTTTCATAGACATAAAGTTATTATTGAATTTCTTTTTTGACGTGAATAGTGGTGTCTGGTGGTGAATTATTAATAACCTAAATTAAGATTCTCATCAAATATAATTATATATTCATAGATGATTAATATAAAATACATGTAGCCCACATCGGAAACTACTGGTCTGCCTTTAATGAGATCTTTTTATTTGGTTTGTCGTAGACCTGTTTGTTACATGATGGTACACATGATTATGTTATGAATTTAATTATTGAACACTATTTTCAGTCAAAGATGATAGCAAATTCATTGTGATCAACCATGAACTCACTTTTAGCAGAGTTATTGATATTTTAATTATAAATGTCAATCTTGAACAAGTCTTAGTTTCATGCTTGTATAAAAATATTGTGATTTGTCAGAATAGAATATTTAACATGTCTTAGACTTGTGATTGAATAAAAGTATAGTGACAGGTCAAACTAGAATGCTTAAGAGGTCTTAGTCTTGTGATTGAATAAAAGTATTGTGACAGGTCAAACTAGAATGCTTAAGAGGTCTTAGTCTTGTGATTGAATAAAAGTATTGTGATAGATCAGACTAGAATACGTAACATCTATCGACCACGTAAGCATGGTGTTTGCCGCCCATCTCGGTATAGTCTTTTATCACTTGCCTCCGTGAGTATAATGTTTGAGGGCAGACATCAGCTGCACGGAGCCCCTTGACAAGTAGGGTCAAGAAGTGCTCCTTTGTTTCAATCGTGCGATACATTGGCACAAAAACAATGTCAGTACTAAATGTGTAGTGTTGTACTTGAGTACACATTTTAGGTAGTTATAAACAAAGTCAGTACTAAATGTGTAGTGTTGTACTTAAGTACACGTTTTAGGTAGTTATAAACAATGTCAGTACTAAATGTGTAGTGTTGTACTTAAGTACACGTTTTAGGTAGTTATAAACAATGTCAGTACTAAATGTGTAGTGCTGTACTTAAGTACACATTTTAGGTAGTTATAAACAATGTCAGTACTAAATGTGTAGTGTTATACTTGAGTACACATTTTAGGTAGTTATAAACAATGTCAGTACTAAATGTGTAGTGTTGTACTTAAGTACATGTTTTAGGTAGTTATAAACAATGTCAGTACTAAATGTGTAGTGTTGTACTTGAGTACACATTTTAGGTAGTTATAAACAATGTCAGTACTAAATGTGTAGTGTCGTACTTAAGTACATGTTTTAGGTAGTTATAAACAATGTCAGTACTAAATGTGTAGTGTCGTACTTAAGTACATGTTTTAGGTAGTTATAAACAATGTCAGTACTAAATGTGTAGTGTTGTACTTAAGTACACATTTTAGGTAGTTATAAACAATGTCAGTACTAAATGTATAGTGCTGTACTTAAGTACATGTTTTAGGTAGTTATAAACAATGTCAGTACTAAATGTGTCGTGCTGTACTTGAGTACATGTACTTATTGTTGTATACTGTTTTAGGTAGTTACTAAGTTGATATTTATATATTCAGATAGTTAGAAGATTGTATTTATGTATTTTTGAATGCTAGTTTATATTATATTCTTTGAGTATTTTAGGATTTATTCGTGTGAGGATGGTTTTTACACGAATATAATTAGTTATTTTGTTTGTACATAATCTTTTAAATTATCTTTTAAAAAAAGTTTAATTTCAAAGTTTTTTTAGTATAGTTTCCATAAAAAGTAAAAGCATGCTATAAGTAAGAAATTTAGTAGTAATTCATATCAAAACGAAAGTAGGAAAGCACAAAGAGTCATTTAGCACCCGTTTTAAAAGTATGTCTGAGTTGTCTACTGGGGCTGTCTTTGACGCCCGCGTCTTCAGAGTATATTGATATGCATGTAGTGTCACAGAATACAGCTTTGTCCCCCCCCCCCCTATCTACCGGCGGAGGCTTGTTGAGTGTGTGCGCCAAACTGCTGCGACCTGTTTTACCCCCTTTCCGCCAGCCCTCCTGCCCTCCATCTTAGCCACACCTCGAAAAGGCTGAACATCGTGAAGGGAATAGGTCTATTGCGGTTTCTGTAGTGAGTGTCACATTTTTATGCTCGTAGCGATTTTCCCGGCCAGACACGTTTTGCAAAGGACGAGAGAACAACAGCGCTATATATAGAATCTTCACCAATCTTCACAACTTGCATCAGCCACCGACACTACAGCACTCAATGCTACAGTCCAAGGACACTAGAAAAAAAAAACTACAAACTTCTACACGAACAAGATACATATTCAACGTCACAGACACAAGAAACATATGTCAACAGGAATACAACTCAACGAGAAAAAATAAAACATTCACCTACTGACAACACCATGCAAACACCAAGAGAAAAATAAAACATTCAGCTACTGACAACACCAACACCGCCACCCGCGCTCCCTCAATACTTATGAGGGGATCAGGCCCCACTGGAGCACTACAGATCAGAGAAAGTCTTATGACAGAAAGATCTACGAAAGTTTCAGTGGTGATGTAAAATTGTTAGCGTTACCACCATCGTCAGCGTGTTTCTCAGTTGAGGGTGTGCGCCAAACTTGTGCTACCTTTCTCACCCCCTTCCGCTCTCCACCTAGAACACACGTGTAAGGATTAGGGGTCGCACTGGGGCACTCCAGATCAGAGAAAGTTTCATGACGATATGTTCAACGCAAGCTCCAGTGGTGACGTAGAACTGCCATCGATTCCACCCACCACCACCACCATGTTTGCCATTGTCCTGAAGAGTAGTGCTATACACGACGAATACAGAAATACAGAAAAAGATGCTAGAAGTGTTTCTGTGTTCCTGTCACTGTTGGTGCGTTTGGTGTGAAAGATTTGAATCCACCCCCTGAATATCCACGTACGATTTACATTTAAATTTATTTTTACAGCCAGTTTGAGCACAGACTTAGGTAATGTTAGCAAGCAGCCCGCCCACAAAATAAAAGAAAATTTTCAAAATGTAATTTGTTAACGTAAAGGAGCTGTAGCTGTCCAGTGGACATCGACATCCACATTCCCAAATGGATCGCTTGTCCAGGCCTGTGTTGGTGACAACATTTCGCTTCACTGGGATTTTAACATGACATCACCAAAGCAAATTATTTCTATTGCGTGGCTTAAAGGTTTGTAAATGTACATGTTCAATAAATCTTCAACAAGTGTTTAAGCACTTTTAGCGATTGACTATGTTCATAATGGAATAATGTATTTATGACTAAATATGGAGCAGAACAAAAGATCGGCTACCTATCAATAATATTTTATTCTTCTTCTTAAAAAATGGACAATTACTGAGTTATATAGTACTTACATTGCAATAACAGATCAATGACTTAGTATATAGTACTTTCATTGCATTAACAAATATTGGCATATATCGTGATGTGGTGTGACAGGTATTCACTTAGTATATAGTACTTTCATTGCAATAACAGAGCATAATTGATATATTGATGTAGTGTGACATTTCTTGACTTTCATTGGCAACAACAGAATATTGATTTAGCATATAATACTTTCATTACAATACCTGGTCATGGTTGATATCCAGATGTAGTGTGACATTTATTGACTTAGTATATAGTATTTTCATTGCAATGACAGATCACTGGTGACATCTTGATGCATTGTGGTATTTAGTACTTTCATTGGCATATCAGGTCATTGTTGATAACTTGATGTAAAGCGATATTGATCTAGTATATACTACTTTCATTGCAAGAACAGATCTTTGTGGGTATATTGATACAGTATGACATTCTCTCGAATACTATTTACCAGAACGTCGACTATTGCGTATATTGACTGTTCAATTATCAGTTTGATTTATCGATATCATTCTCATTAGGATTTCATATCACTCTCACTAGCGAATTTTATGTAATATATATTTTACTAATCACTAAATAATATTTACTGGGACACCTTTTCACTAGTGTTTATACTTAATCGAAATTAATACAATTTTGTCTCCTACATTTCTGCTGCAGATGCTGGAAAAAGTGTACTTCCTATTAAACAGAACCAAACACAGCCAACCACTAACTTATGTAGCAATGACTCTGCATGTACAAATCAGGAGAAGACAATTCTGGCTTTCTATTATGGAGGTACATTTGCACCTTTTACTTCCCTGTCTCCACATATTGACTTTCTTCCAAATGCCGGCATAATCCTGTCAATAGCGACACTCTCAGACACAGGGTATTACAGGGTTGAATTGAATGTTCGTGGAGATCCGCAGATTTACGTGCAGGGTGCATTCGTTCATGTGTCAGGTAGGTGATAGTTACAAGTGTCATGTTTGATGGCGTGTTGTGTTTCACATGTCAGGTAGTTGATAGTTACAAGTGTCGTGTTTGATGGCGTGTTGTGTTTCACGTGTCAGGTAGGTGATAGTTACAAGTGTCGTGTTTGATGGCGTGTTGTGATTGACGTGTCAGGTAGGTGATAGTTACAAGTGTCGTGTTTGATGGCATGTTGTGTTTCACAATACTTCCTGATGGTTTGTATGAAGGATACCTATTTTAATTGTTTGAATTATTGAATTTAGCACTGGATTACTACCGAATGATTGTTTGAATTATTGAATTTAGTACTGAATTACTACCGAATGATTGTTTGAATTATTGAATTTAGTACTGAATTACTACCGAATGATTGTTTGAATTATTGAATTTAGTACTGAATTACTACCGAATGATTTGAAGTAAATGTTCGAACAACTGAGTAAATAAATAACGAAGTGATCATAATCCTTAATGCAGCCTTCAAAGATTTCAAGGTCGATAGTTCTTTCAGATACAAGTGAAAACATAACTTCGGTAAGTGTCGTATATTGCTGAGTCAATTTAGTTTCTTTATTATTTTAGTCTGCTGTAAATCTCAATATAATATGTGATGAAATACAATTTATTAAAAAATATATTGTGTTAATAATAATTTTATCATGATTAAAAATCATAAACTTAGTATTAAATTAGTTCGATGTGTATCAACTGAGACATAATATTAATAGTGTTAGTTTATTTTTGTCAGAGGGACCGAAGACTATCGATGGCGGACTTCATGCCTACATTCTGCCAAAGAGTGTTTACCAAGAAACAACAGGACAATGGCACTTACAGATAGGGTGTGGCACATTTCTGTCACTGGGGCAGCCATCGGTGTCAGTCAAATGGAGTGTGCGTTGCTAGCTGTATTTCATGTTTTATTAAATGTACATGGGTTCTGCACTCGCATGTTGGATGCTTCGAATACTTGTGAAATGTCCATTCCACTCAGAGAGAACAATTACATCCATTCATTCCAGTAATTTAAATGTGTCTAGTATTCAAAATAAATACTTTAAAGTAGTCAAAGTATTCATTCCAGTATTTTACCTTAATCTAGGTATACATTCCAGTATTTTACATTAGACTAAGTGTTCATCCCAGTAAATTACAAAGTGCACTCCAATACACTATATTTGTATTCAACAAATAAATATTCGCCAGTACCAGATATTTAAAACACATTAATAAAATGCACTCCAATACACCACAATGTTCTAGTAATTCGTTACAGTAAAACCCATTAAAATATAATTCAATACCTTACTATGTTCTAGTAATTCATCGCAGTATAACACATTAATACCATGCATTCCAATACTTCACATTGGTCTAGGTATTCGTCCCGTAAAAAACACATTGTAAATGTGCACTCCAATTCATCACATTGGTCTAGGTATTCGTCCCAGTAAAAAACACATTGTAAATGTGCACTCCAATACATCACATTGGTCTAGGTATTCGTCCCGTAAAAAACACATTGCAAATGCGCACTCCGATACATCACATTGCTGTAGTTAATCGTACGAGTCCAACGCATTGAGAAAGTGCACTTCAATTCATCACATTGATCTAAACATTCACCCCACTAGAACACAAAGAAAATAAATACAATTATTTTAACATATTATATTTCTAACATCTGGATTGCAACAAGAACTCGCTCTTCATTCAGCAAGATTTCGTATTTTTTTTTTTGTAAAAGCAAGCAAATCAAACAATGAAACTATGCCATGTTGTTGAGCTGGACATAGATTTTGACAGTAGATAATTATAATTAGTCTTTGATTTTATCCTTAGATTTTCATGCACCACCTGTCAAACAAATAATTGCTGTAATGCACTTCTTTAATTAAGTAAAAGCAGGCGCAATGTTGCGATTTGTGTTTCACAAATTTTCTTGTGCACCCAGTGCAGAGTCTTCGCAATAGCACAATTACATTTTACGTTTTCTTTATAATATTTTATACTTGTACAGACGCTAATAATACATTAAACATTATGTTTTCTTTACACTAATTTATTCTTGTACAAACGCCAATATCACAAATAAACATTATGCGTTTTTATAATATTTTTATTATTGTTCAGACGCCGTCCAGGGAGATAATTAATAGTACGTCATACGACAACGGCGTTTTCATCTTGGATGTCTCAAACCCGGTGGAAGATGGCGAGTATTCTTGTTTCCTGGAAAGAATTTCCCCGGCAGTAGTATGTCTACACAACCAGTCGTCCATGAATCGCGCCGCCACAGTGGATGTTAAAGAGATACATACCCGTATTTCCCTGCTCGAAGGAGGTTTAGAAGCACTAAGGGAGGAAACTGTTAACCTGACTGTTCCAGTGTCGGAGTTGTCGGACTTGGTTCATAAACTGGAAACGAGCAATAAAATATTCGAGGAAAAGATGGACATTCTTGAAGACACCATTTTTAACATCACGACTGAAAACAAACAGCTTAGACAAGAAATACTGAGACTTGAGAATGTAGACAGAGATATCACGACTGAAAACAAACAGCTTAGACATGAGGTACAGAGACTTGAGAATGTAGACAGAAATATCACGACTGAAATCAAACAGCTTAGACAAGAGGTACAGAGACTTGAGAGCGTAGACAGAAATATCACGGACGTAATGCAGGAAATCAATCGTAACATCACTGGCATGGTTCATGACTTCATCAACCAGATAAAGGACGTTAAGGGTGACGTGAGGAAACTTCAGTCCGATAAAGATAATTTAGCGAACACAATCTATTACATACATACAGAAAAATATAACGTAAGGTTTTCCCGGACACAGCTGGAAGATTTTACAGGTAAGTTATATTGTAATTATTCCTATTGTTACTCTGCATTATATCTGCTCAGATGTTCACAGTAAGGACGCGAGACTCTTTAGCACTAATCCAAGTAATTATAGCCCTTTACATTAAAATTAAATACGCGAAACATATCCATAAATCATTTACTTTACTTTGTTCATTTTAATTATTTCTCCTAGAAAAAGCGACTTCCTGTAAAGATGTCAAGAATTATGACAATTCTAGTGGTATTCACACACTTTTCCTGGGCGATAACAGAACTCTCGATGTCTACTGTGATCAGTCAACAGATAATGGAGGATGGATGGTAAATATGTCTCAATAGTTTTTATCATTAAATCTTGCTATCTGAAGAACTAGTCAAGTATTGGTAAATATGTATCAATAGTTTTTATCATTAATTCTTGCTATCTGAAGAACTAGTCAAGTATTGGTAAATATGTATCAATAGTTTTTATCATTAATTCTTGTTATCTGAAGAACTAGTCAAATCCATCTGAAGAACTAGTCAAGTATTGGTAAACATTTCTCAATAGTTTTTATCATTAATTCTTGCTATCTGAAGAACTAGTCAAATCCATCTGAAGAACTAGTCAATATTGGTAAACATGTCTCAATAGTTTTCATCATTAATTCTTGCTATCTGAAGAACTAATCAAATCAATCAGAATCGAAAACTAATTATGTATTGGAGTGTATTTAAAAGTCACGCGTTTGGATTTGCATGATGTAAATAACTGTACACCTGCATTTGTGTTCAGTTCTTTTCATGTCTGTCTTACACGTTGATACCTAGCGTTCACATTCCGACAAAACTGTTTATACATCACTGAACATAGATATCTACAACTGTTATACAACAATGGATATAGATATATACAAGTGTTTATACAACAATGAACATAGATAAAAGAATCAAATGCTTATCGTTGATGATAAATGCAAAATTTAGATTCATTTAACCATTAACAACTTAAATTAAAGGAAACATATTTTGATTATAATTAAATTCAATATTTGAAAATGAACTGGTAGAGAGAGACGATGTGTGCGTGCGTACTTGTGTGTGTGTGTGTGTGTGTGTTTGTGTGTGTGTTTGTGTGTGTATGTGCTTGTGTGTGTGTGTGTGTGTGTGTGTGTGTGTGTGTGTGTGTGTGTGTGTGTGTGTGTGTGTGTATGTATGTTAGAATCTTTAAAAAAAGATGACATAAGATATTTTCACCGCCTAACAAAACAAACAGTCAGTAAACATTCGCTGTGGCTACTCATTCATTTTTACATCATGTACTTGACATTTGACATCTGAAATATGTAAACATTAAACATCTTCAAAACTGTATTGGAAACGAACAGTTGAAATGAACTGTTTAACCAGGGTCACACCTCTACACAAACCAGTTTCGTTCAACATGGGATCAGGCATGCATCTCTACAATTTAACTTCTCACACACAATTATTTTAAACCGTTAATAATTTGCAGCTTTCATATATTCTAGCTCATGAAAATAATTACCAACCCAATGAAATGATTCAATCCTTAATATTGTCAAACATTCCAACCCAATGAAATGATTCAATACTTAATATTGTCAAACATTCCAACGCTATGAAATGATTCAATACTTAATATTGGTCAAACATTCCAACCCAATGAAATGATTCAATACTGAATATTGACAAACTTTCCAACCCACTGAATGATCCAATTCTTACTACTGTCAAACATTCCATAGAGAAAAAACATTCTTAGACGCAATCTTCGTGGATAGGTCATGACATTGAAAAGGGCAAGACGAAATATAACTTATAATATTAGACATTCATACCGTCAGTCTGTAATGCCAAGGCAAATAATTTCAAACTTAATTAGACATTCATATCGTCAGCCTGTGATACCAAGGCAAATAATTCCAAACCTAATTAGACATTCATACTGTCTGTCTGTAATGCCAAGGCAAATAATTCCAAACCTAATTAGACATTCATACTGTCAGTCTGTAATGCCAAGACAAATAATTCCAAACCTAATTAGACATTCATACTGTCAGTCTGTAATGCCAAGGCAAATAATTCCAAACCTAATAAGACATTCATACTTTCAGTGTGTAATGCCAAGGCAAATAATTCCAAATCTAATTAGACATTCATACCGTGAGTCTATAATCACAATTATTTTTTTAATTTTTGCATTCTTCTTGTGTCGTTCCAAAGGAATCAAAGAACACGTTTAGTTTAAATCTGTCTCGTTACATCTGTTTGATGCCACTAACTGACTACCGCACGAAAAAGAGTGATGGCATGGCAAATCTATGTTCAAATTTGTTGGGAGAGAATTTGTTCATTGCCGTAGAATCCTCACATTATGAATAGCTTTTTGAGGTAGCATAAATGTAAATGTAGTACTTTGATTGCGATTATAGACTCATAGGATGTCCATGATAGATTCTAGACAATAAGTTATTTTGAGGAGTGATTTCTATGTTTTAAATATAACTCAATAAGTGTTATTTTGAGGAGTGATTTCTATGTTTTAAATATAACTCAATAAGTGTTATTTTGAGGAGTGATTTCTATGTTTTAAATATAACTCAATAAGTGTTATTTTGATGAGTGATTTCTATGTTTTAAATATAACTCAATAAATTTTAGTTTGAGGTGTGATTTCTATATTTTAAATATAACTCAATAAGTGATATTTTGAGGAGTGATTTCTATATTTACATATTGTTAGCTTCTGTTTTAAATATAATTGAATAAATTTTAGTTTGAAGTGTGATTTCTATGTTTTAAATATAACTCAATAAATTTTAGTTTGAGGTGTGATTTCTATGTTTTAAATATAACTCAATAAGTGTTATTTTGATGAGTGATTTCTATGTTTTAAATATAACTCAATAAGTGTTATTTTGATGAGTGATTTCTATGTTTTAAATATAACTCAATAAATTTTAGTTTGAGGTGTGATTTCTATATTTTAAATATAACTCAATAAGTGTTATTTTGATGAGTGATTTCTATGTTTTAAATATAACTCAATAAGAGTTATTTTGATGAGTGATTTCTATGTTTTAAATATAACTCAATAAATTTTAGTTTGAGGTGTGATTTCTATATTTTAAATATAACTCAATAAGTGATATTTTGAGGAGTGATTTCTATATTTACATATTGTTAGCTTCTGTTTTAAATATAATTGAATAAATTTTAGTTTGATTTCTATGTTTTAAATATAACTCAATAAATTTTAGTTTGAGGTGTGATTTCTATGTTTTAAATATAACTCAATAAGTGTTATTTTGATGAGTGATTTCTATGTTTTAAATATAACTCAATAAGTGTTATTTTGATGAGTGATTTCTATGTTTTAAATATAACTCAATAAATTTTAGTTTGAGGTGTGATTTCTATATTTTAAATATAACTCAATAAGTGATATTTTGAGGAGTGATTTCTATATTTACATATTGTTAGCTTCTGTTTTAAATATAATTGAATAAATTTTAGTTTGAAGTGTGATTTCTATGTTTTAAATATAACTCAATAAATTTTAGTTTGAGGTGTGATTTCTATGTTTTAAATATAACTCAATAAGTGTTATTTTGATGAGTGATTTCTATGTTTTAAATATAACTCAATAAGTGTTATTTTGATGAGTGATTTCTATGTTTTAAATATAACTCAATAAATTTTAGTTTGAGGTGTGATTTCTATATTTTAAATATAACTCAATAAGTGATATTTTGAGGAGTGATTTCTATATTTACATATTGTTAGCTTCTGTTTTAAATATAATTGAATAAATTTTAGTTTGAAGTGTGATTTCTATGTTTTAAATATAACTCAATAAATTTTAGTTTGAGGTGTGATTTCTATATTTAAATATTGTTTGCTTCTGAATATAACTGAAAATAGTTGCTGACAGATTAAAATGTACTTTGATAGGAAGCGAGTAGATTATTCATTGTGTATTAAGTAAGAATTACATTATCGAGGAAATGGAATTAATATAGTGTCATACATACCAACAATACCATAAGCCATCATCATTGTTCTTGTCTTAAGTAAAATTATCACTAAAGAGAAGGGGAGTTAATTAACCGTACTTCTGCCTATAAATACATTGTTCTTAAGTAAAAACATCACTACAGAGAAATGGTAGAGAAGTAACCTTCTGACAATGAATACATTTTTCTTGTCTTAAGTAAAAATATCACTACAGAGAAAGGGAGGTAATTTATAGTATTTCTGCCTATGAATATATTGTTCTTGTTTTAAGATAACATTATCAATAGAGAGAAATGGTCTGCCTATGAATACATATACAGTATTTATTGACCTGACATGAGACTCATCAGGAACAATTTAAATAAAGTGTAAACGTCCCTCACATCCAACGACGGAGGGCAGTTGGGGTTGTGCGCCCAACTGATGCGATTTTTTTCACCCCCTTCCGCCAGCCCTCCCGCCCTCCACCTCGGAACGCAATGTGAGGCTGTGGGGTCCCACCGGGGTACTCTAGATCTGATAACGTCTGATGACGAAATGATCAAGGGAAGCTCCAATGGTGACGTAAGGCTACTATCGATTCCCCCTCCCTCCCTTTATCGTATATTAACGAAGTTTTAATTAAATCTTATTGATTATGTGATATATATATATATATATATATATATATATGGAGAGAGAGAGAGACAGAGAGAGAGAGAGAGAGAGAGAGAGAGAGAGAGAGAGACAGAGAGAGAAGTATAACGAATGTGAATGAAAAACCTAACACTTAAGGAAACTAGAAAATATCGCATATACTATATATATTAGAGAAACAGGTGTAAAGTTAAAATTGTAGGACATACATTACAAATATTCAGCCAGATCAAGACGAAGATAAGTAAGAATGGCGATATGTTACTTGACAAACGTTATTGCGTTTGAGAAATTTATTTATGATAATAATATTGTTCTTGACAGGTATTACAGTGAAATATTTCCTTTTCACAGAGGAAGATATTTTATACATACTTCATGTTAATGACAGGAATTGTTTGCTGTCATGTCACAACTCATTTATAAACTTATGAAATTAAGATTTTAAGTAACAGGACATACGAGTTTTGAAGGAATACCAAAAAATAAGATTAGAAAATAATGTGACTTTAAATAAATCGTCACAGGTGATCCAAAGAAGACAAGACGGTTCAGTAGATTTCTACCGGGACTGGAATCAGTATGAAGTAGGCTTTGGGAACATGTCCACAGAGTTTTGGATTGGTAAGTGTGCAAATTAACTGTTTTTAACATGCCCACATAGATCTATTTTAGTGAGTGTGCAAAATAACTGTTTTGTTTAACATGTCCAGAGAGTTCTATATTGGTAAGTTTGTAAATTAACTGTTTGGTTTAACATGTACTTATTATACTGAACTTGTATTTTGTCAAAACGTAAAATAAAATAAAAAAACATTTATAATGTATGTGTGCATTTCATGCATACAAGTGTTTAATTAAGAATCATTTCTTTTTTAGATTCTAGTGTAACAGTTATGACTGTTACCCACAATAAGGTGCCCATAAGAAATTTTAAAGTAACAGTTATGACTGTTACCCACATTATGGTGCCCATAACAAAAGTTTGATATAAGTTTTCCAGATGTATAGAAATAAAAAGTACAAGTGTACTGAAATTTCCAAATCACTTTCATTACTGCTTCTTTTTTGTGTACTAATTTCTCACCATAATCCAATATTAATATGTAAAATGCTGCATTCTAGTTAGTTGTGTACTAATCTCAAAACATAATTCAATATTAACGTGTAAACTGCTGCTGTCATGTGTTAACGGAAAGGACGCACTGTATTTAATTTTAATAGCTGGAAAAACATTTAGAAAGATACTGGGCATCACAAAAAACCAGTATTTCATAATAGGTTCCGGTCAGTGTTGTCATAGGATCATAAACAATTCTGTGCTGATGGACTACCACTAGACCGTGACAAATAGGACACTTCACGGTGATGAACTCGAGGAAAATCCGATAGTAGGGTAAAGTGGACTAAATGACATCCACAAAATAAGGAATAAATAGACACTAACAGCTTAAACTATTCAACTCCAGTCCAGCCATTTCATGTATTGGTAGTGTAGAGTAGGTATTCATATGTAGTCAAATTTGGACTGCATCCCGAAAATTTACCTTTAGTTTTCTTTTACGTACTTTAGGTTATTGTTTTATAAAATTCTTCTTTTCTCATCTAGATTTTACAGTCTTTTCTTTTCATAGTTATGTCCTTCATTCTGTAATGTATGCATTTGTCT
Organism: Sinotaia quadrata; assembly: GCA_028829895.1. Lineage (NCBI taxonomy): Eukaryota > Metazoa > Mollusca > Gastropoda > Architaenioglossa > Viviparidae > Sinotaia > Sinotaia quadrata. The sequence continues at coordinate 13,702,795 of CM054179.1, forward strand.
ATTGTCTTATGTTAAAAGTGAATGAAAACGCCTTTGATGGGTGTGTGAAGCTAAGTTTGTATGTCTGTGTGTCCATCATCCATCAGTTACATCATCGGGCGCCTTGTGAAATCGGGTATTGGATGTGACGGTCATGACATGACAGCTGCATTCTAGTTGCATAATGTGCATCATTTAGTTAGTTGTATACTAATCTCATAGAGGAACGCAATGTTAATGTGTAAAATGTTTCATTCTAATTAGGTTCAACGTCAGTATGTCTAAACTAAAAGTAAAAATGTGGTTGAAATGGGTGGTTGTATATGCAAGTGGTTTCACATCAGGTTTTTGTACGTACAATTCTGAAATGTGATTGGAAGCCTAGTGCGTTTAACTTCATTATTGCTGTATATATGCAGATTGTAATGCAATGAATGTTTTAAAAAATAGTACGATTAACCTCATTACTGCTGTATATATGCAGATTGTAATGCAATGAATGTTTTAAAAAATAGTACGATTACCCTCCTTAGTGCTGTATCCAATTCTATAATAATCGCATGCAATACAAATACAAAAGTATAAAGGATTCAACATATATGTCACAAACTGGGAGGCTCGTTAAAGCCGACCCGAGCTGAAGTTAGAGATGCAAGGGGTGAAGTCTATTTTTGGCCTGCTCCGGTGCACCTCCAAGAAAAGCCCGTGTGACGTATGCCAGTACTACGTCGCGTCAGGTTGTTACATAGACACACATGACATACACCATTGATGTTTCGGTGGGGCCCAGTTTATTTATGTCATGCCAAGGAACGTTTTATTGGCGGTGTGTGTTGTGAGTGAGTATCATGAATGTGAATAAATGGACGAACAGACGAACTGTGCAAAACAATAGTACAAATTCTTTCGTCCCTCTCAAAAACTATGAATAACAAGAGAGTTGAAAGATATTTATTTCCCGATTTAAAAGGGGCACTACTCTTTCGCACAGTGATTAATCATTCATTCAACTTTCCAATGTCATACACTCTGTGGGATATAAGGGGGGATGAAAATGATGAAATTCAAAATATAAAATAAAGATTAATTACACAATTCTTATGCGGCAAATGGGGCCACTTTAACAATAGTTCACATATAACATAAGCAATAATTTTAACATTAACGTTATATAATAGTGTTCATTTTCTTAGAGTCCTAGAGTTTAGTATGTGCGCGTTAGCCATGCTAATTATTACTCACTATTAATGTCAGAGTTCCAAGGAGATGACGTAATCTCACACGTCACTTATAAGCGGCACTTCAAAGTGAAGACCACGACGCAATTGCGGCTTCGCATTACAGGTGAAGATTCTGCAGAATCTAGGCACCACTTTCAGATTATCACTGTGGAGAAATCTGAAATTTAGCTGACTGTTGTCAGCCTCGATAACTGTCGTTGTTTCTTGGTTGTCGTGGAAACGGACACCCCAACGACGTTTAGCATTATTGGATGAAGTCGTCCAGTGGGATGTGTCGTCGCATTACATTGAGTGTAGAAATCCGGATATCTGTAAGATTATCTCGGTGCTAGCCTCCCAATTTGCGGAATAGACTGTCAAACCAAACTCTCAGACAGGGGGAAGAACAAATTGGTCCCTCGTGTCGTTAACTGCATACAACCAGCGTCGCATACATCGGTTTTTCTTGACAGTGAACTTTCCACTTTGCCAAAATTTATACTTAAGTAATTTTGCCTCGTTACTCAATATATGGCATCAGACGGATGGAAAACGGATGGAAAGAGATTTTTGCAGCTTTCCTTTATGAAATCTCTGTACATGAGATAATTCATACGTGAAGTTAGACTGGCTTCAGACGAATCGACGTTTTCAACATTGAGAGTAAAATCTTCCTTTTGCCTCTTATATAGCTTCACTGAAGGTTTCCAGAAACTTCCAAAGCTATGTCCTGTGACTCAATTTTCCCTTGGATATTAAGTGCTGTCCGTGCTGTACGCTTTACTATGGTCAATTCTAATGTGCACTGGCCTTTTCTCTCGTAAACAACATGTGACCAGTAATGCGCAATTGTCCCACTTGTTCAATATACATATCTTTCACAAACTAATATATATATTCAATATGATATAATAACACACACTGCGTCACGAACGTCTGTCTGACTAAAGAGATCTTAGGTGACCGTTACTGGAAGTTACATGGTGCATATGTAAAATAACAAAACTCGGATTTTGTTAGCGGGTTTTTAAAATGAAATAAAATATAATTTATGTCCCTCATTTCCTGTGACAATATAAAACATAGGTACAATTATGTTTCTATCTTAATAGAGTTCCTTCCTACATCTTATCATACTACGTTACTTTACTAAATAAACAACAATGTTACAAACAAACTTTACAAGAATGGTCGAAAACCCAAAGGAAAATATATCCTACAAATAAATGAAAAAATAATTTAGGATAATTTTAAACTGTATAAATTAGTCGTTTTAATTTTTTGCAAAGCACCCATGATTTATTTTCAAATATCGAAAATACGACAGCTTTTATAAGAACTTATAAGTGTGCTCGGGTTATTAATTTCATAAACATTATATACAAATAAATAAATAGTAACATGTCTTGAGTTATTCATTTCATTGAATAAATATTGCATACAATAAAATAAATAATAAAGTATGTTAAGGTTATTTATTTCAATGAATACACACTGCATACAGCAAAATAAATAGTAACGGTGCTTGAGTTATTCATTTCAATTAATACATATTGCATACAAGAAAATAAATAGAAATTTTTCGTGGCCATAACATACAGTTGAAAATATATTCAATTAATTGTTAAATATGTACTACAAAAAGTAATTTAAAATGACAGCATTTGCATAATAACATTTTGTTTCAATTACCGCTTAACAAATGTACCTTATGTTAGCAATTAGTACTTTATTTGTGAAATTCCTAGCAATCCAGAGTTTTAGTACTTTATTTGTGAAATTCCTAGCAATCCAGAGTTTTAGTACTTTATTTGTGAAATTCCAAGCAATCCAGAGTTTTAGTACTTTATTTGTGAAATTCCAAGCAATCCAGAGTTTTAGTACTTTATTTGTGAAATTCCAAGCAATCCAGAGTTTTAGTGCTTTAAGTGTGTAATTCGTAGCAATTGTAACATACATTTATAACTTATAATAACTATAAATGCAGCACTGACAGTGTGTGTTTTCCAGCTTTCCAATAGTGAAGCATACGTTATATAAATTGCCACATTCATTATACAATCACATGATATCCTCATTTAAAGTAATAACATTATAATATGACCCAATATGACTTTAATCTTAATGAAATTATAAACTAAATTGTTCAGAACCGTAATTAAACAAATATTAACGCGAAGTCACTAACTTTCATTAAAATAAACACTGAAATCTAAGTATACGTGTTCAGTATATTCCTTGATGGGCATGTGATATTAATTAAACAAGATTTTTTAAAAAAATCTTTCTGTTTAATGACACTAAAAAGTTAGAGTTAGATTTTGTTTAAATCAAGTAACCTAATGACCCTAAGAAGTTAAGTTTTCTTTTGTTTAAATCACTTTTCTTAATGACACTAAGAAGTTAGAGTTAACATTATTTTCAAAAGCACGAAATATTTCTAACTTCTCTTTACGACACACTCTCGACTGAACACAACACACTGTGAAAAATAAATCCGAACCTTCTTGCTCAAAATACTGAAGTCTCCCGATTCTTTGAGTAGACTGCTAAAAATAACTTAACACACATTCATTTTAATCCTACTGGACAAAATAACTGAATTCTCCTTCTCGTTAAGCCTACTGCTCATGTAAGTCTTAAAATAGCATTTTATGGGGAGCACAGTTGTCAATACACAATAGAGTATGATAGTCAAACATGTAAGTCTAAAAATAACAATTTATGGGGAGCACAGTTGTCAATACACAATAGAGTATGACTCTCAAACATGTAAGTCTAAAAATAACATTTTATGAGGAGCACAGTTGTCAATACACAATATAGTATGACTGTTAAAAATTGTAATTCTAAAAATAACAATTTATGGGGAGCACAGTTGTCAATACACAATAAAATATGACTGTCAAACAGAAATCCAGCCAATACGTATATCAATGTCTGACGAGATTAAATGATTAATATATCCCTAGACACATTAATAAATTTTAAAGATGTATTTTGTTCATAAAACAATAATAAAAACTTGGTGTACGCAAAGTGAACCAATTGCAAATTTAAAAAATCTAAATGTATGTCATACGTTTTTCTCAAAACAGCTGTGTAGGTATAAATAGAAACATTTCAAAAGTAGCTACCCACGCAAGGGAATAAAACTTTGATCTCAACATAGCCAATTAACACCTAGGTTATTAACAAATAAAAAGTCAGAAGTTGTAAAGTCATCGGCAGGTAGGGAGTAGACCACATTTATACAAAACTTCCATTTATGAATAAAAACCGGAAACCAGATTGTTAGTACTGAGAGTAGAAAGAAACATTATGAATTAGAAGTCAGGTGACAGGAACTGAAGTTTTAAGAAATAACGTATTACTACCTGCCAAGGTCTTGAAGAGAAAACGTCACAAACTAGTATTGATAAATGTTAGCATAATCACGTGTTTTAAGAGTAGTTCACAAACTAGTAGTGATAAATCTTAGCGTAATCACGTCTTTGACGTGATACTGGCTTTCAAAACAAAAGAAAAGTGCATGATTTTAAGAAAGGAATTCATAATCATGATAGTGTTTTGGACCATTTACAACAAGAAAAGTTTATTTTTGAAGTTTTGCTGGAGATCACAGTTGGATAGTTTAATACTAATTCATTTCAAGCTTCACATTTGTAGGAACACAAAAATCCTAATTCAATTCAAGCTTTATATTTGTAGGAACACAAAAATCCTAATTCAATTCAAGCTTCATATTTGTAGGAACACAATAATCCTAAATCAATTCAAGCTTCACTTTTGTAGGAACACAATAATCCTAATTCATTTCAAACTTCACATTTGTAGGAACACAATAATCCTAATTCAATTTAAGCTTCACATTTGCAGGAACAGAATAATCCTAATTCAATTCAAACTTCACATCTGTAGGAACACAGTAAAATGTAGCATGCAACGCATAAAGACGCTAGTGACGTCAGAGCAACTGGCCATACAGTGATTGAGCAAGATAAGTTGCCTAATGTAATTTACATTGAAGTACGACCCTTTGCAGAGATCACCTGAGAAAAATATTTTATTTATAACATTTGGTTAAAAACATAAATTGTGTAGTGAGAAGGGAGAGCATCATTTGTGATATAAAACAATTTCAGTTAAAGTACTGGACATAATGGGAAGTAAACTAATCCACCAGGGTAACCTAGGATACATTACTAAAATTGTTAATGTATTGGACATAATTGGAAGCAAACTAATCCACCAGGGTAACCTAGGATACATTACTGAAATTGTTGTAACATCCGTCGTACTCTTTGCTTTATTTTCTGATAAATATTGTATGATTGTTTATCCACATTTATCTCGTTCCTTATCGCACTCAGTTTAAGTAAAATCCATATTGTAATGTGTGAATTGTGTTTGTCATTGTTATATGTTGCCAAATGACTTTCTTCCTGAGGGCTCATATTGTCGAGTCACCAATTCGTGTCACCCAAATGTAGTGAGTCCCATTTGTCCTATAGGTTTTAATAATTAGGTCAGTGGGTGGGAGTGTATTTACCCATGAAGAGCAGAACTTTACTAACGTCAAACGATTGTATAAATAAAGTCTTGTGTACACGTCTAAAGCAATGTGTGACGGTAAAATGCAAATTAAATGCACTTAATTAATTAAATTAATCAATATTTTAATTAATTCCTTATTCTTGTAAATTTACATGTTAAATTTCGCCAATCTAATATCAGTGTCATTAGTTGAAACAAACAACTCTGACATATATACAGAGTATGGGGAGTTACCGTTAAGGACCAGTGATTCTTGCGAATTTTAGATATAATTTTAGTAACGAGTTCACCCTGTCTATAGTATTTAGGCTGTCAACCGTGACGATTCAGACAAAGACAGGGAAAACAACTCAGTCTTAGCCTGTGGCTGACATGTTGCTTTCGCGCCTAGAATTTTCCAGTGTGCATACCCCTCGAACCCACAGAGTGTATACATAGTGAGGTTTGGGATCGGCCAGCACTTGTCAGAATTTGGACTACCTCTACTGGCCACCAGCGCCGACATTCACACATACCAACGGAAACCGCGGACATCATCGACGCCAGCATTAACAATAACGACAACACCGCCAGTGAGGAGAACAGGGGTGGTGGATTGGGTGAACATCCTGGGCGCATGTACACATTAGGTAAAGACTTGGTGTGTTGCTAGCCTGGGCTCTGTAACAACCCCCCCTCCCGCTGCCACAAACAACAATGGTGACAACTACAATGGTGACTTAACGGACCTCCAGTCTAAAGCCTACCTCCATCGTCCACACACGCCGACATGCAGCACAGTGATTGTGATGGATTCTGACCAAAATTCTGTGTCACGAACTCCTGACCCATATCTGAGAAATTCGAAATCATATTCGAATGAATTCCTTTGTTAGAATCTTTCCCGTTGTACACCAGTATGAGGAAACAATAGAGAGTTCAACCTATGTTATGCACCTTTAGACGATAGTCGAGAAAGTTCGAATCAACAAGCATACCTCGTGATCTAGTCATGTGATGCATTCATGCACTTCAATAAATACTCTTGATGCGATAATATACTTCACTCGCACAGACCAGCCGGACACACACATCGCCGAATATTTTGCTGAGTCGTAAGGGGAACACATGGAACCCGTGTCTTTTATGTAAAGTCTACTTAAGAAGGTAACATGTCTACTTCTTACAATATTATTGCATTTTACTATTTGTATTTTTGTATATGAATTTATGTATGTATTTGTGCGAATTATTATAATTCTCTTCCGAACACATGTGATTCGATAAGGATGACTAAAAGCCTAAAAGTTCATTGTATATAAATTAAATGTAACCTTTTAACTTTAATTTGTATAAATTTTAATTCTCTTGTGCCGCAGAATGTCTGTGCATGTTGCGAATTTCTATGTAATTCAAATGACCTTCTTGCATGTAATTTCATTGTTAAATTGTAAAACGCTCATGCTTAATTTGGATTACATTTTATTCTCCTTGTATGAATTTCATTTTTAATGAAGTAAGTGTTTGGAAATTCATACGTTCATGTAATGTTAAAAATAACACACATGTGAATTATATTGTATCTTTTGTGAATATAAATATATTGTAAAAGACACGATAGTCGAAGATTTAAACTATGCGCATTGTTATCATCACGTGCTTCGGATTTTGTGAATGTAAACACAAATCACTCATAGAAATTAAATATTATTTCAGAGCGGGTTCTTTTCCTTCTTATTCTATGTTTCTACGTATGATTGCCCCCTTCGTTTCTACGTTGGGTGCGGGTTCCTTTGTTCAACCTTGGTTGGACGATGTTACAAGTACTGTGCCGCCATTGTTGATGATGTTATGCCAAGATACATCATTAGAGTGACAAGTCAAGAGACGATGAGTTATTGGAACTATAGATATACGACGCAAACATCACTTGATATGTGGAAGGATCGAACTGACCTTAGACCACGCATTTATCAAGACTACTGAGACAGATAAGTAACTGAATTAAAGGAATGTGTCGAGCAAACAATTTGACATAACATTAACTTTCAAGGATTAAAATAAGCACATTGAACTTGCTTAGTTTAGATCTGAAGCTGTGTCTTCGTAATTGATTGTTATTGTTAAATCTTGATTATTAAATTCTTTTATGGTTAATACCTCTTTCGTAGTGATTTTTATGCATATATACCTAATCGTGGTTTGGATGGGGGATCGACTGAGCTAAAAGTAACATTCTGAATACATAAAGATTTAAGAGAGCTTTTAACGGTTTCCAAGCCGGCTATTGTACACAAGTTTGTCTGTTCGTGAATCTGTTTGTCTGTACTACAAAGGCGCATTTTCATATGAGACGAAAGATAAATTTGAGCAACCAGTCTGTTTAGGGAAGAGGAGAGATTAATTTATCTAATTAAATTAAGGTTCTGTAAAATTCCTAAGTAGGGTCTCTAAATAAAAACTGGACATGTAACAGTGATCAACACCAAGACACGCACCTATCACACACTACAACTACTCCACACAGAACCACCACCACCACCCGCCCTCTCCAGAAACAAGTGAGGAGAGGAAGTTTTCTCCAGAGACCCTCCAAAGCTGAGAATATCTCTGATAAAAGGCTTACTGCATCCTCTGGAGAAAAGTCAGCGAATAAAATATTCGACCCGCACTCAGAACTGACAACACATCACCACAAAACGAGCCAGCACCAAGCCTCAGCCCTTCTCAGGACAGGCAAAGACGGCTCTACTAACTACTCCATCAAGTGACAGTATTTTTTTGTTTTTGTTTTAACCAGAAGAGGTAGATGGCGCCCTCTTTTTCCATCCAGAGCGCATACCCAACCTTTGCCAAATGCAAGACGAGAGGAGAGAAGAAATATTCAATCTACAAGACTTAATTGGAGACATTTGGACAAAATACGATTGTGAAATCCGCTGGCAACCTGAAAGTGAAGGGGACACAGAAATACTCACCTCCTTCAACTTCACCCTCACCCTAGAAAACGAAAACGAAGACATATGAATCATTTTCTCATGTGCTATGGATCCCTTTCAACACCAGGGCATGTAGGCTTATGTAGGCTAAAGTACTGTGAACGCTAACATAGCGATTATTGTTCTATTCTTAAGCAGGCTACGTACTGTGAACGCTGTGTACATCACCAATGTTTTTCTTATGTCGCCCAGCATACTCTGAACTATGTGTACCACGCTCATTGTTTAGTTTTCCTTATGTAGTCTACCGTTCTGTTAAAGCTGTGAAGAGCAATTATTGTTAACGCAGTGTACAGCACGTATTGGATTCTTATGTGGGTTCGAACTGTGAACGTGATAGAGCACTTATGGTTTTCTTTTTCTTAAACACGCTCGCGTACTGTGAACGCTGTGTACACGTTTGTATTGTTTTCTTATATAGACTAATGTGCCTTTGAATGCTAATATAGCGATTATTCATTTTTCTCTGGAACGCTGTGTATGGCAATTATTGTATTCTTATGTAGGCTAGCGTACTGTGGACGCTATGTAGACCACTTATTGTTTATCATCTGTAGGCCAGCACACAGCACTATATTTGTTTGTTTTTCTTATGTAGGCTAGCCTACTGTGAATGTTGTGTACAGCACATATTGTTTTCTCTTATACTGAGGTGAATTATATATAATAAATGTAAGTGTATGTAACGACTATTATCATTTGTACCTAATAACTATATTTCTATTCTCTTATAAGAATTATCATGTGATTTGTTTTGACATATTGAATTATATTTTTTCTGTATAAGACGTTATAAAATATAGAAATTATTCATACATGGTTTTAATGAAGCATTGATGTCAAATAATTTATTTCTTTGTATTTGTCTTTATGTATATTTGATTGTTGATTTAATAAATGTATTATTACATTTATTGATCTTCTTACACGTATTGATAGTCTATTAGAGAAGAAAGTAGGTGGTTGGGGGTTTGCTAAATATAGATTAAAGATGGATTTCCACGTACGGAAATATTGTGTGACGGTAAATGCTTAGTGTTGTGGAAGAGAGAAAACGTTTACAACGCCCTCATATCCGCCAGGTGAGAGATACGAGTGGTGTCTGCTGGAGAATTCTTAATAACATAAATTAAGATTATCATCACTTGTAATTAGTCATGAATGATTAATTAATTAATAATATTAATGAATTACTAAGTTGCGTTGGAGTCCCAATTCACATATATAAAATGCTTTGTCTCCTACCATTTAATTCCACGATTATATTATCGTCATCAAAACATACAGTTGAATAATTAAATGATATTAATTTTTCAGGTCTTGCTAATGTATATATTATCGTCATCAAAACATGCAGTTGAATAATTGAATGCTATTATCTTTCAGGACTTGCTAACTTGCATCAATTGACTAAATCTAAAACTTTCAAACTTCGCGTTGACCTCACGGACTTTAATGGTTCTACAGCCTACGCCGTTTCCAACACGTTCAACATTAGTGGTGCCGATGACAATTACCGATTAAATGTTGGCGGATATAATGGAACTGCAGGTGATCGTTATATTTAGAAATTTTCTTGTAACAATGTGATGTTTAAATTAGGGAATACCAGGACTGTAATGAATTTAGAAACTTTATGTTCCGCCTTAATTTGCGAATTTAACAAAACGTTATTCTAAATCTTTATGTTCCCCCTTAATTTGCGAATTTAACAAAACGTTATTCTAAATCTATATGTCCCGCCTTAATTTGCGAATTTAACAAAACTTTATTCTGAATCTTTATGTCCCGCCTTAATTTGTGAATTTAACAAAACTTTATTCTAAATCTATAATCTCCGCCTTAATTTGCGAATTTAACAAAACTTGTAAAAGACGATGACGTAATACAGACGGCGCACGAAAGTCTGGAAGTGAAGCAGACGACTATTACGTCATAATAACGAAGAAAGTAGTGGTGGAGCGGAGTCACGCAACTACGAAATTTTAGTAATAGCAAATTGAATGTGAAAATATAGTAAATAAAAGTATTAAAGTGTTATCTAACCCTTGAATAAATGTCAATAAAACTATTGAGTAACTGGGTTTATTACAACTTGTATAAATATCAGTAAAGTTAATGAATAACTAGGTTATAAGTAGCATTGTATTGTGTATAAAATACAACATTATGCAGGCAAGCGGTTATATGATTCTCATGTGAGATTATTTTTGTCAGCGTTAAACTCTAGAAATAATTTGTATTGTTGTTGCAAATTTTGTTGAAAGCAGTATCTTTGTGTTAATACAACCGACAGCAATAAGTTGTATTGTTGTTGCTAGTTTTGTTGAAAGCAATATCTTTGTGTTAATACAACCGACATCATTCCATTGTCTGTTTCAACTTTTGAAAAGAAAAACAAATTTATTCAAATAATAAGCAGTTTCACAAGACTAGCTTGATCGATATGTACAGGCTGTTACGTACTCGTTGTTAATTTGAAGGGGAAAATTTTACACTTGTCTTAGCAGAATTCCTCTCTCACTCACACATACGTGCGCGCGCACACACACACACACGCACGCACGCACGCACGCACGCACGCACGCACGCACGCACGCACACACACACACACACACACACACACACACTTCAATAGAATGAGATTAGAACTAGATATTATGGATGTATGGATGGACGGACAGAGGATGGACAAATCGAGTGTGTGGATGTATAGACGAATAGTTAGATAGATAAACGATAGATTTATAGACATTATCTTAAACATTAGTGTCATTTATATTTCGAATATCAATTGTGATATTTTGCGAACTAAGAGCTATAACTAAATATAGATGCATTCTTGTTTGTCTTCGTTCTTATAGTTTCACACTTCATTAGAAATAAGAAATAAATACGTCACTGATACAAGTAGTTGTTAGTATTATAATCAAGTCAGACACATAAAAGTGTACATACTATAATAAAATCAGTGAAATGAAATTGTATATATTATAATAAAATCAGTCTAATGAAGTTTTATATATTATAATAAAATCAGTCTAATGAAGTTTTATATATTATAATCAAATCAGTCTAATGAAGTTTTATATATTATAATAAAATCAGTCTAATGAAGCTTAGAAATATCATACACTGATTTTATTATAATATATAAAAGCTTTTAATTGCATGATTCACATATTTTAGAACATATGTTCTAGATTGAACTACTGAAATTGTATGAATCACATATGATGGTATCTCATCTCAAGACTGAACTATTGAAATTGTAATTGTATGATTCACATATTTTGGAATCTTTTCTCAAGAATGAAGTACTGAACTTGTAATTATACAAACACTCAGGACCTTATTCATACCTAAATATATGGCAAATATTTTGTTATTCTGAAAGACCATTTCTTGTCTCCATACCATTGGTGTGTGACTAGAATAAACTTCAGTTCAATCACATCAAAAATGTATAAATCTAATTACAAAAAATAAAAAAGTCAGCAATCTGGATACACGAAATAATCAATAGTCAAATGGTAAACCATATTTCAAGAGTAAAAATACAAATATTTCTAAATAACGAACCACGAATCAATAGTTCCAAATACAAATATTTTTAAATTACGAACAACAAATCAATAGTTCCAAATACAAATATTTTTAAATTACGAACAACAAATCAATAGTTCCAAATACAAATATTTCTAAATAAAGAACCACAAATCAATAGTTCGAAATACAAAATAATATTCTAAAAATAAATAATAATTTATGTTTAACTTCATTTATTGTCTTAATAAATTTGTGTGTGGCGTTTAGATTAAAACAAAATGCTTTCATTCATTTACTGTCTTCATAAGTATAGAAGAAAGAATTTATGTTTTCATGCATTTATTATTGTCTTCATACATTTGGTGTGTGACGTCACAGGGGACAGCTTGGCGTACCATAACAAGATGCAGTTCACAACGTACGACAGAGATCACGACACATTTAGTTATAACTGTGCACAGGACAGGCACGGTGCGTGGTGGTACGATTCCTGTGTTGTCTCCAACCTGAACGGCCGTTACAAGTCTGACGGGGCGTCTGGTCGCGATGGAGTGATTTGGTACAGTTGGAAATCAAACACGAGATCCTTGAAACGCGTGGAAATGAAAATTAAAGAGTAAACATTGAATTGAAGTACCAAGAGAAAACCAGTACATGATGCATCCTTTCATTCACCCATCTTCTAAATCAATTAGCAAGCAATGTTCCGTATGTTTGCTTGATGTACACGTTAGAACCACTTATCTCTTCATGATTAGACCTAATGCAAACCGTTTCTTTAGGACACAGTAGTATAAAACGGTTCTAGTAAGAGATTATAGATCTATTCATAATTGGGCCTTCCGGTAAGTAGTTTTTCGTTTTCCTGTTTAATATAAAATAGTCCACATCGAAAACCATTGATCTGCCTTTAATGAGATCATTTAAGTCGGTTTGTCGTAGACCTGTTTGTTACATGATGATCCACAAGATCTTGTCATGAATTTAATTCGTGAATACTAATTTCATTCCAAGATTATAGCAAATTCATTGTGATCAGCCATGAACACTAATTTCAGTCAAAGATGATAGGAAATTCATTGTGATTAGCCATGAACACACATTTAGCAGAATTATTGATATTTTAATTATAAATTTCAATTTAGAATAAGTCTTAGTTTTGTTATTGTATAAAAATATTGTGATTGGTCAAACTAGAATACTTAACAAGTCTTAGTTTTGTGATAGGTCAAACTAGAATAGTTAACAAGTCTTAGTTGTGTGATAGGTCAAACTAGAATAGTTAACAAGTCTTAGTTTTGTGATAAGTCAAACTAGAATACTTAACAAGTCTTAGTTTTGTGATAAGTCATACTAAAATACTTAACAAGTCTTAGTTTTGTGATAAGTCATACTAAAATACTTAACAAGTCTTAGTTTTGTGATAGGTCAAACTAGAATAGTTAACAAGTCTTAGTTTTGTGATAAGTCAAACTAGAATACTTAACAAGTCTTAGTTTTGTGATAAGTCATACTAAAATACTTAACAAGTCTTAGTTTTGTGATGTCATACTAAAATACTTAACAAATCTTAGTTTTGTGATAGTTCAAACTAGAATAGTTAACAAGTCTTAGTTTTGTGATAAGTCAAACTAGAATACTTAACAAGTCTTAGTTTTGTGATAAGTCATACTAGAATACTTAACAAGTCTTAGTTTTGTGATAAGTCATACTAAAATACTTAACAAGTCTTAGTTTTGTGATAAGTCAAACTAGAACACTTAAAAAGTCATAGTTTTGTGATAAGTCAAACTAGAATACTTAACAAGTCTTAGTTTTGTGATAGGTCAGACTAGAATACTTAACATCTACCGACCATCCACAGGAGAGGTTGATCACGTACGCATGGTGTTTGCCGCCCGTCTCGGTATAGTCTTTCATCACTTGCTTATGTGAGTTTAATGTTAGCGGGCAGACATCAGCTGCACGGAACCCCTTGACAAGTAGGGTCAAGAAGTGCTCTTTTGTCTCAATCGCGCGATACATTGGCACATAAACAATTTAAGTACTAAATGTGTAGTGTTGTACTTGAGTACACATTTTAGGTAGTTATAAACAATGTCAGTACTAAATGTGTAGTGTTGTACTTGAGTACACATTTTGGGTAGTTATAAACAATGTCAGTACTAAATGTGTAGTGTTGTACTTGATTACACATTTTAGGTAGTTATAAACAATGTCAATACTAAATGTGTAGTGTTGTACTTGAGTACACATTTTAGGTAGTTATAAACAATGTCAGTACTAAATGTGTAGTGTTGTACTTGAGTACACATTTTAGGTAGTTATAAACAATGTCAGTACTAAATGTGTAGTGTTGTACTTGAGTACACATTTTAGGTATTATAAACAATGTCAGTACTAAATGTGTAGTGTTGTACTTGAGTGCATGTATTTATTGTTGTATACTGTTTTAGGTAGTTATTAAGTTGATATTTATATATTCAGATAGTTTGTAGTTTGTATTTATGCATTTTTGTATGATAGTTTATATATTTTTTCTTTGTGTATTTTAGGATTTATTCGTGTGAGAATGGTATTTACACGAATATAATTACTTATTTTATTTTGTACTTAATCTTTTAAATTATATTAAAAATGTTGAATTGAATTTTTTTTAGTATAGTTTCCATAAAAAGTAAAAGCATGCTATAAGTAAGTAATTTAGTAATTCATATCAAAACGAAAGTAGTAAAGCACAAAGAGTCAATTAACACCTGTTTTAAAAGTATGTCTGAGTTGTCTACTGGGGCTGTCTTTGACGCCTGCGTCTTCAGAATATATTGATATGCATGTGATGGCACATAATGCAGCTTTGTCCCCCCCCCCCCTCTAACGACGGAGGCTGGTTGAGGGTGTGCGCCAAACTGGTGCGACCTGTTTCACCCCCTTCCGCCAGCCCTCCTGCCCTCCATCTTAGCCACACCTCGATAGGTCTGGAGTGAGTGTGAGCGGAACACAGGTGTCACCTTTTTATGCTCGTAGCGATTTTCCGACACAAGAGATTTTTTCTCTCGCTATCTTCCCACATAAGCCGCATTAGACTTTTCATCTTCACTATGTTCTCAGTCTTGGTCTGCTTCTCGGAGATTCCCACAGCCTCGCGGTGCGTCTGAGATGGAGGGCAGGAGGGCTGGCGGATGGGTTGAAACAGGCAGCACCAGTCTGGCGAACGCCCTCAACCACCCTCCGTCCCTTGACGCTAGTGGCTATTTTTTTTCTTCTTTGCGTAACTTATTTGCCTGAAAACTTTTCATTTTCTTTATGTTCTCAGTTTTTGGAGGATTCCTGTGGGGCCTTCCTCACTAATATTCTGAAGAGCGTGGCGGCCGTTCAGTGTTGTTTATGTTGTGTTTCTTTTCAGCTGGTGTGTGTTTTGTTTCGGCTGAGCAGAATTCTGTTCCCTGTTGGTCTGTCTTTGTTGTGGTGGTGTTTTCTGGATGCCTGTTGTCTGTTGTTGAGTCTTGGAGTGGTTGAGTTGGAAGCTTTGTCGCCTGTTGTGTCCGTTATGACTGGCTGGTAGGGCATGCCTTAGTCCGGTAATCCGTGGATTAGTTCTCTCCTTGGCGATGCTGTTGTTGTCTCGTCCGATGTTCGAGCGAGAGTATGGGAAGGGTTGTCTTACAAAGTTCAGGCTTGTAGCACACCAAGTCTTTACCTAGTGTGTACATGCGCCCAGGATGTTCAACCCTGTCCTCCTCACTGGAGGTGTTGTCGTTGTTGTTGATGTTGTCCCCGGTGTCCGTTGGGATGTGTGAATGCCGGCGCTGGTGGCCAGTAGAGGTGGTCCGGTCCAACAGCAGTTGTATCATGTCGGCAATGGGGTGGTTGAAACCCCATTGCATGTGCTGCTTCTCTCTATGCCGTCGCCATTGTCGTTGTTGTTGGCGGTGGTTGTTTTGTTGTTGTTGCTGTTGTGGTGGTCATGGTTCCTGTCGTTGTTGCTGATCTTGCTGTTGTTATCTTCTTATGTGTGGTTGTGGTCGTCGTCTTTTGGCTTTGGTGTTCTCTTGTTTTGTTTTTCCTTTGTGTTTGTCTGCTCTGGTTGTTGTATGTGTTGTAGGTGTTGTTGTAGCTTTATTGCACGAGAGATTTCCGGCATTTCCTACTACCCTACACACATAATAAAGTACCTCGAGTGCAATTCAAGTACGAATCACTGCTAAGTCTTAAAATAATACATATATCTACTTATAATAAAAGTATACCACACTGAACGTATACAAACATGTAAAACTGCTTCAAAAGTAATAATCCTCTTTATCAACCATTTACTGAAAAATATTAGAATGTCAATGTACAAAACCTACAACACGAACCTTAGTTTGATTTGCATATTTCATAAAACAAATTTATTAATAAAACTGACAATGTCGGTTTCCATTTACAAGCTGATTTAAGAAATGTGGTGTGAGTTTGATGGTTGTGTTAGAAAACAATAACTGTAATGATGCAATGGTCAGGCAGCCGTGGCCAGAAAATCGAAATAAGAACAGGAAAGATATCACGCGACTAAAGGCAAAATAAAATATCTCTGACGAGTCCACTGCCCGATTTCTATAACAGAACACATCAACACATACTATCCAGTCCACACCGAAATATAAACTGATGGATAAAATAGCAAAGAAATAGCATTAGAACACATTAACAAATAATACCCACACCACACCACAACATACACATATAACATTAGAACACATAAACAAATACTACCTAGACCACACCAAAATATACACAGATGGATCAAACAAAAGGCACAGGCATAGGTTCAGCAACCCTCACACACTACCAGTACTCCACTAAACTCAACCACTCCACTCAATGAAGACTACAGAACTGGTGGTCATTAAAATGACACTATCCAATACATTATCATCCATACATCTACCCTCCATCCACCATACTGACAGTCACATATTCATATTCATCCATACATGCAATCGCCAACACACACGCAACAAACTCCCCAAAGAGGAAATAAATGAAATAAAAATCCTTCTAAACAAACTCCAACAGAAACACCTCCTTACTATTGATCCATAGCCACATAGGAATGACAGGCAATGAAATAGCTGACAAAGGAATCAAATGCAATGAAATAGCTGTCAAAGGATTCATATGACTGCGGAATAGTTTAAATAATACAAGAAAGTGAAAACGTGTTCAAATGAGAATAATTCACATATTACAACATTACACTTGTAATTAAAACATGTTCAAATTAGAAAAAATAACACATTACAACTTTGCACTTACTACTAAAATAGAAACGTTCAACAACGCCTTAAACGCATCTACTATGGACCATCTTTGATGGAAACAATGGGGTGAAGAGGAAAATAAAGAATTACTTCAGCAAGCTATTGTTATCTCCTTGAAACGTCATGAGATCCTTACAAAATCACTCATTTTCTAAAATGCTGCCCGGGTACCCGTTCGAAAATTAGCATAATCTCCATCGCAACTGGCGATCTCTACACAAAGCTACTTAACTATTTAGCATGCACTATATTTCACACATTAGCCAAAGTTATGCATCTAGTGACTTACTATTAGTTATGATCTTTATATGTGCAACGCAAACTTTTATTTTTAATATTATCAATCATTACATAAACTAAAGTAAACAAAAACTAAATAAAATGTCAACAACAATAACTTATTTAAAAATAGGGCATCAAGTTCAATTGCCCTTCGCCGACAGAATTAAATCACACATATTGCATTTCACCATGTCACTATCCAATCGCTTGGCGTGACAGCACACAGACGATGTCTTCCCCATATTAAAATATTTACGTTATTATTTAATTTATTGACATGTTTGTTTACTTTTTGTTTGAAGTCTTATTAACATCAGTAACATGCTACACTTGTTAATGAGCACAACAACCACAAGCGAAAAGAAATGGCGTGATATATGGTGGATGGTGATCTATTGTACCCAATGACACTATTATTTGTGACCATTGCAGTAACACACACTGAAAGAATATGACACTCAAACCAATATAATGCGGTCAATTCCACCCCCACCCCCACCCCGAAAAAAAAAAGAATAGATACAGACACAAAATTACCACCACAAAGGAATCGAAAGCTCGAACAATGCACACAAACACCAAAATATAAAATATCAAAGTCACCAATACACGGACTACAACTACAGCATGGAAAGAAAAATCGTACAAACCGAACACCACACCAAGCAGCAAGACAACAAACATTGAAGCCGTCCTCGACGAATACACAAGACTGTTCCAGGTTCCCCGTCAAATCAACATTACCAGTGACGGCAACAACAACAGCAATAACAACAATAGCTGCAACAAGCTGCCAAACAATAGGAACAACAGAACAGGGGCCCAAACAACACAAAAGATGGCGTCCACCACATACAAGCAGAAACGACAACAACAATACTGCTAATGGAACAACAAGAGACAACAACAAATCAACAATGTCGTCGCAGTGGGGATATTTTAATCACCCTATTGCTCCAACTGGTGCTCGACCACATCTACTGGCCACCAGCTGTGATATCAGCGCCAACAACAACGACTACAACACCACCATTGAGGAGTACATGGGTTGAACATGAAGGGCGCAAATACACATTAGGTACAAACTTGGTGTGCTACTAACAGCGGCTCTGTAAGATATCCCCCCCCCCCCAATCAAACATTGGGATCGATAACAACGACTTCCACCACAACTTTAGCCCACGGATTACCGGAGTAAAATCTTTTCTGGCCAGGCACGTTTTGCAATGGACGAGCGAGCAACAGCGCTACATACAGAATCTTCACCAATCTTCACAACTTGCATCACCCACCAACACCACAACACTCAATGCTACAGTCCAAGGACATTAGAAATAAAAACTACGAACCTCTACAGAACAAGATTCAAATTCAACGCCAATTCAAAGACACAAGAAACAGAGGACACATATTTCAACAGGAATACAACTCAACGAGAATAAAAATAAAACACCAACACCACCGCCCGCGCTCCCTGAATACTTATGAGGGTATCAGACCCTACTTGAGCACTACAGATCAAATAAAGTCTTAAGACAAAAAGATCTACGAAAGTTTCAGTGGTGATGTAAAATTGTTAGCGTTACCACCATCGACAGCGTGTTTCTCATTTGAGGGTGTGCGACCTTTCTCACCCCCTTCCGCTCTCCACCTAGAACACACGTGTAAGGATTAGGGGTCGCACTGGGGCACTCCAGATCAGAGAACGTTCAACGCAAGCTCCAGTGGTGACGTAAAACTACTATCGATTCCACCCCCACCCACCCACCATGTTTGTCAATGTCTGGAAAAGCAGTGCTATTCATGACGATAAAGAAATGAAAAGCTGCTAGAAGTGTTCCTGTGTTTCTGTCACTGCTGCTGCGTTTGGTGTTAAAGATGTGAATCTACCCCATGAAATATTCACGTACGATTTACATTTAAATTTATTTTTACAGCTAGTTTGAGCACACTTATATAATGTTAGCAAGCAGCCCAGCCTCAAAATAAAGTAAAATTAAATACAATTAAATTAATAAAATTTTAATGTAAATTGTTATCGTGAAGGAGCTGTAGCTGTCCAGTGGACATCGACATCCACATTCCCAAACGGCTCGCTTGTCCAGGCCTGTGTTGGTGACAACATTACGCTTCCCTGGGATTTTAACATGACGTCACCACAGCGAATTTCTATTGAGTGGTTAAAAGGTTTGTAAATGTACATTTTCAATAAATCTTCAACAAGTGTTTAAGCACTTTAGAGAATGAATACATTCATTTAGGACTAAATTTGGAGCAGAACAAAAGATCGGTTACCTCACAAAAATATTCAATTAGTCTTTTTAAATTTTTTTGGACAATTACTGACTTAGTTATACAGTACTTGCATTGCAATAAGAGATCAATGAATTAGTATATAGTACTTTCATTGCATTAACAAATCATGGCTGATATCGTGATGTAGTGTGATATTTCCTGACTTAGAATACAGTACTTACAATAGCAGTCCATGGTTGATATTCTGATATAGTGTGAAATTGATTGACTTTACATATAGTACATTCATTGCAATAACAGATTATTGTTGAAATCTTGATGTAGTGTAATTTTTTATGGACTTAGTATATTGTATTTTTGTTGCAATAACAGATCTTTGGTAACATCTTGATATAGAGCGACATTTATTGACTTAGTATATAGTATTGTCAATGGCAACAACAAATCATTGTTGATATATTAATGCAGTATGATAATCTGACGAAGACTATTTACTAGCACGTCGACTATTGCACACATTGTGAATGTTCAATTCTCACTTTGATTTCTCGATATCATTTTCACTAGGATTCCATATCACTCTCACTACCAAATTTTATGCATTATAACATATTACTAATCACTAAATAATATTTACTGGTACACTTACTTTTCACTTGTATTTATGCATAATCGAAATTAATACATTTTCACTTCTACATTTTTGCTGCAGTTGCGGGGAAAAGTGTACTTCTTGCTAACCAGAACCAACCACACCCAAACACTAAATTATGTATCAATGACCTTGCATGCACAGATCAGGAGGAGACAATTCTGGCCTACTATTTTCCTGGTGTAATCAAAACTTTTAGTTATCCACACATAGACTTTATTCCAAATGCCGGCATAATTCTGCCAATGGCGACACTCTCAGACGCAGGGTATTACAGCGTTGACCTGAGAGTTCGTGGAGATCCGCAGATTTTTATGCAGGGTGCTTTCGTTCAAGTGTCAGGTAGGCGATAGTTACAAGTGTCGTGTTATTTGATGGCGTGTTGTGTTTCACATGTCAGGTAGGCGATTGTTACACGTGTCGTGTTTGATGACGTGTTCTGTTTCACGTATCAGGTAGGCGATAGTCACAAGTGTCGTGTTTGATGGCGTGTTGTGTTTCACGTGAAAGATATGAGATAGTTACACGTGTCGTGTTTTTGGTGTTGTGTTTCACAATACCTCCTGATGGTTTGCATGAATGAAAGATAATTTAAATGTTTGAATAATTAAATTTAGTACTGAATTACTACCGAATAATTTGAACGATTGTTTGAACAACTGAGTAAATAATTGATCAAGTGATTCTAAGCCTTAATCCAGCCTTCAAAGATTTCAAGGTCGATAATTTTTTCAGATGCAAGTGAAAATATAACTTCGGTAAGTGTCGTATATTGCTGAGTCATTTGACTTTCTTTATTATTTTAGTCTGCTGTAAATCGCATTATATATATGATGAAATACAATTTATTTTTAAATATATTGTGTTAATTATAATTTTATCCTGATTAAGAATCATAAAATGAATATTAAATTATTTCGATCTGTATCAACTGAGACATAATATTAATAATGGTAATTTATTTTTGTCAGAGGGACCGGTAACTATCGGTGGCAGACTTCATGCCTACATTCTGCCAAAGAGTGTTTACCAAGAAGCAACAGGACAGTGGCACTTACAGATAGGGTGTGGCATATTTCTGTCACTGGGACATCCATCGGTGTCAGTGAAATGGAATGTGCGTTGCTAACTGTATTTTCATGTTTTTATTAAATGTACACACGTAATGCACTCCCATGTTGATGTTTTGCATGCTTGTGAAATGTCCATTTCACTCAGAGAGAACAATTACACCCGTTCATTACAGGAATTTACAATGTCTAGTATTCAAAATAAGTAATTTAAAGTGGTCAAAGTATCAATCTCAGTAGTTTACTTTAGTCTAGGTATTAATTCCAGTACTTTCCGTTAAGCTAGGTATTCATTCTTGTATTTTACCTTAGTCTATGTATTCATTCCTGTATTTTACCTTAGTCTACGTATTCATTCCAGTACTTTACCTTAGTCTAGGTATTCATTCCAGTATTTTACGTTAAGTATTCATCAAGAATTTTACATTGGACTAAGTATTTACCCTAGTAAATTACAAAGTGCATTTCAATACACCACATTTGTATTCATCACATACATATTCGCTAGTAGGATATATATTTTATAGGGTGTACTCCAATACATATCATTGGTCAACGTGTTCTTCCCAGTACAACACATTAAAAAGTGTACTCTAATACATCACGATGTTCTAGTAATTCGTCACAGTAAAACACATACTAAAAAGAACTTCAATACTTCACATTGGACTAGATATTCACCCAGAACATCAAATTAAAAAGTGCGTTCTGATATATCACATTGGACTTGGTATTCGTCCGAATTATAAAAAAACACATTGCAAATTGTTGTAATTATTCGTACAAATCAAACACCATTGAAAATAAATTCAATTATTTTTATGTATTTTATTGCAAATAATTGGATTGCAACATAATCACTTCATTCTGGAAGTTTTCGTATTTTTTTTGTGAAAGCAAGGAAATCGAACAATGAAATGTAACGCATTTCTTTAATTAAAAAAAGGCAAGCGCAATGTTGCAATTTGTGTTTCATACATTGTGCTGTGCACCCAGTAAAGTGTGTTGGCACTAACCCAATTAAACATTAAGTTTACTTTATAATATTTTATTTTTGTTCAGACGCCGTCAAGAGAGATAATCACTAGTACGTCATACGACAACGGCGTTTTCATCTTGACTCTCTCAAACCCGGTGGAAGAAGGCAATTATTCATGTTTCCTGGAAAGAATTTCCCCGGCAGTAGTATGTCTACACAAGCAGTCATTCATGAATCTCGCCGCCACGGTGGATGTTAAAGGGGTACATACCCGTATTTCCCTGCTGGAAGGAGGTTTAGAAGCACTAAGGGAAGAAACTGTTAACCTGACTGTCCCAGTGTCGGACTTAGAGGACTTGGTTCATAAACTGGAAACGAGCAATAAAATATTCGAGGAGAAGATGGACATTCTTGAAGACACTATTTTTAACATCACGACTGAAAACAAACAGCTTAGACAAGAGGTACATCGTCTTGAGAGAGTAGTCAGAAATAACACGGGCTTAATGGAGGAAAATAATCGTAACACCAATGGCATGGTTCATGACTTCATCAACCATATAAAGGACTATATTGGTAAGTAATATTGCAATTGTCTCCTATTGTTACTCAGTGCATTATATCTGCTCAGATGTTCACAGTAAGGACGCGAAACCCTTTAATTAGGTTGTCACTACGGCATGAAGAGAAAGTTGTCACTAGTGCAGACATAATGCAGTCGAATATACTGAAATGTTTTAGGGGCATCTTTACTTTTATTGAAATAACGTAGTCTTATTTCTAAAGGGACATCTTTACTTTTATTGAAATAACGTAGTCTTATTTCTAAAGGGACATCTTTACTTTTATTGAAATAACGCAGTCTTATTTCTAAAGGGACATCTTTAGTTTTATTGAAATAACGTAGTCTTATTTCTAAAGGGACATCTTTACTTTTATTGAAATAACGTAGTCTTATTTCTAAAGGGACATCTTTACTTTTACTGAAATAACGTAGTCTTATTTCTAAAGGGACATCTTTACTTTTATTGAAATAACGTAGTCTTATTTCTAAAGGGACATCTTTACTTTTATTGAAATAACGTAGTCTTATTCTATGAAGAGAACATCGTTTCGTACAAGCATAGCGCAGTACAATACTTTACTTGCATAATGTAGTTTTATTAAGAGAACGACTTCATTGAACAGAGAGAATACAATACTTTACTTGCATAATGTAGTTTTATTAAGAGAACGACTTCATTGAACAGAGAGAATACAATACTTTACTTGCATAATGTAGTTTTATTAAGAGAACGACTTCATTGAACAGAGAGAATACAATACTTTACTTGCATAATGCAGTTTTTTTTATGAGAACGACTTCTTTGAATAGACATAATACAGGCGATGAAGAGAACATCATTGATGTCATTGCTTGAAGCGATATGGCGTAGTGTGTGATGTGACGGCAAGACTTGAAAAGAACAATGTAATTTATTGAGATGACGTAATCAATTATGCAATCATAATTTAGCCTATGAAGATATGGGTTGAGCAGAAAACATATAGTTTATAATTATATTTATCCGTAGGCAATGGAATTACCTGTACAAGACAGCAAAGATTTATAAATTGGTGTTAATGATGCAGTTTACTAGAGAAAGAAAACTGATAAGATTATAACAGTGAATGGAGATAAATATACAATTTGCAAAAGGTTCACGTACATTATAGACACAACATCAATAAATCTATAAATGCCGCAGTTTAGATTTTTTTCTTTTTCTTGTAAAAATAATACGATGTAATTACTTATATAATAATTGTTAGTATTAATGAATCCAACAATACTTATTAATCTTTCATAATTAATTTGATAGTTTCGTTTATAGATAGACAGTCAGAAAGATATACATACAGACAGACAAGATGATAGATATATAGATAGATAGATAGACGGATGGATAAAGATAGATAAGTCAAGAGAGATACATTTGGAATATCCTGCTTTAACACATTATTAAGTCGTTCGAGGTACTTAAAGTTCAATGTTACTGTGACAGAGTCAGACAAAATTCTGTGTCGTGAACTCTTAACCCAGTGTTGCAAATTTCAAATTTGAATTCGAATGTAGTTTCTTTGTTAGGGTGTTCCCAACATGCATCTGTATTCAATAAGCAGAGAGAGACTCATTCTACGTTATGTAACTTTTAGAACAATAGCCGACTGTAGGTCGAAGCTATAGCATCACCATGTGACTGGTCACGTGATGAATTCACGCATTTTCATAAATACACTGACGCGCGGTAATTTTACTCACTCACGAGAAGGACAGCCGACAGAGCTCACGAGCACCGCTGCCATCAAAGATTCCGTGTAGTCGATAGAAGCAGTAATACGCAGACCCATTGTCTTGAAGCATTGTCTACAATAGAAGGTAACACGTCCGCTTCTTAAAATACTAATTGCATTTCTATTTATGATTTGTTGTATGAATTTATGTATGTGTTCTGTGCAGGAAATAGTGTTGCAAATCTCCTCCGAACACATGATTCGATAAGAATGCTCTAAACCTAAATGTTTCATTGTATATAAATTAATTGTAATCTTTTAACTTTTGATTTATAAACCTTAATTCGTTTGGGCCGCAGAACGTCTGTGCACGTTACGAATTTTTATGATAATTCAAATTCATTTTTTGCGTATAATTTTATTGTTAATTTGTAAAGTGTTCATGCTTAATTTGAATTGCATCTGATTTTTCTTTTGTATGAATTCCATTTTATATAACGTAAATGTTTGGAAATTCATAAATTCATAAATTCATGTAAATGTTAAAATAACACACATGTGGACTGTATTGTATCTTTCTTATAAACATAAATATATTGTAAAAGACACAATAGTCGAGGAATAAACTATGCACATTATTGTCATCCACGTGCATTTGGATTTGCGAAACATGAAGCAAATCGCTCATAGGAACTACATTTTATTTCCAGAGCGGGTCTTGATACATCATCCAAGTACACCTCCAGTGTAGCTGAACAGTCGAGAAGGCGGCTGGCTAACTGAAGTCTGGTGGCGAGTACTCGACGAGACGTATCGGTTGTGAACCGTGGATTGGAGCTATAATGAGTGTGGGGTCACGTGCTCAACAACAACGCCATTCGAGCAAGTTACGTAACGGCTCGATGTCCTTAAATCTAATATTATATCAGCAACTCTTCGTATAAACACTTGAACCTTAACATCATTGACTATACGCACCAAATAGTGGCATAGTTTAGGAGATCAAGTTGTGTCTCGACTTAATTAAATTGTTATTGTTTTAAATGTTAAACTATTAAATTTTTTATCTTGTTAAGAACTTCTTATTATAGTTTAAATTATGCATGTTTATGGACCAAATACGTGGTTTGGATGGGGGCATATGAGCTAAATGTGGATTGAATGCATAATAATTATAAGAGTATCTTAATGGTTTCCAAACCGAGCTTTTGTACGCAAGTTATCTGTTCGTGAATTTATTTGTCTCTAACTACAAGACATAATTTTCATAGGAAGCGAAGGATAGCTTGAGCAGCCAGTCTGTTCGGAATTAAGAAGGAATTAAATTTTAATCAGTTAAATTATAATTCTACAAATTCCTGAGCAGGGTCCTTAAATAAATACTGGACATGTAACAGTTACAAAATAAAATAAAACAATGACGTTTGTAGTGTTGGTCTTATACACGTAAATATTTTTTTAAACTCTAAACCGCCACACAGAAGAGTAAATGGGTCACCAAATTAAAGAAAATATCATTTAAATACATTATTAGTCTGGGCAGTTGTAATTTAACAGTGGCAATTGTTTATAGATAGTGGTAGGCAATTGTACTTTGATTACAAATATTTAATTAATGATCAATAATTAATGCAAAGAAACAAAGAAAGAGTGATTATTCAATTTAAACAAACGATATTTGCTTATACAAATAATTATTTACTTATCGACATGAAATATGTGTATCAGCACAATAAATTTTATTTGAAAATTATGATTAAAAGAATTGTGAATAATAATGATTAGACAGTAAACTAGACTGTATAATACAGGTGAAAATATAAAAGTTGTTGGTACTATCGTGGTAGCAGGATAGTAACAGGTGCAATGGTTTTAGCGAGATTGTAATTGTATTCGTGATTCAATGATTATAGAAAAATATAACAATACTCATTAGGCAGATTTTACACATGTTCAATATTTATAGCGAGCCTGTTACTTGAAATGGTGCAAGGTTTATAGCGAGCATGTAACTTGAAATGGTGCAAAGTTTATAGCGAGCATGTAACTTGAAATAGTGCAAGGTTTATAGCGATATGGTAATTGTGTGTGAAGTGTCACGGTTTATAGCGAGATATTAATTGTGTGTGACGTGTCACGGTAATAGCGAGATAGTAGTTACGCAGGTAGTCATTGTAATACAGAGATAGTTCTGTACCTGTGTATGCAGTGCCATGGTAATAGCGAGATAGTAGTTATGCAGATAGTCATGGTAATACAGAGATAGTTGTGTACCTGTGTATGGTAATAGCGAAATAGTATCTTGTAGTTAGTGTCATAGTAATAGCGATATTTACCTTGTAGTTAGTGTCATGGTAATAGCTAGTAGTTATTGTCATGGTAACAGCCATATTTACCTTGTAGTTAGTGTCATAGTAATAGCAATAGTTGCCTTATCTGTTTGCGCAAAGTTATTGCGAGATCGAACCTGTGTTCTTTATACAATGATTATAGGAAATTGGAATTATGTTCGCAGTGGACATGTTATAGTACGGTAAATTTGCATATCCATATTTTTAATTTTAATTGTTATGAAAATTATATAAGTTATGTAAGTTGCTAAATTGTCAGTGACCCAGCCCTGGGCGCCCCATTATGATGTACGCTTGGAAGTGTATTATTTTGAAGTAAACAGCCTAAGGCAATAATATTCTAGATTTGCTGACTTAGTGGAAACAAAGTGAGCAGTTTTTTTTTTATATTATCCATATCCATATACGATTTATATTTATAAGAACGAGACTGGCCAATGGGCTGAGTTTAAGGAGTTTACATGGAGTAGAGAATTCTGCTGTCTATTCACTTTTGCATTTGAAGACAAAGAGAGAAGTCCCGCTTGAAGACATTCTTTAGCTTGAATGGTGAGGTTTAAACTGACTGAGAGATAATGGGTTATATACATGTTAATACGATATGTCATAATTGTGTTTACATATACTATATAAGTTGAATTATTTACTACAAATTTTTGAACTAATCTGCACCATGTGGTGTATTAATATGTGATATTGTTTGATACACTGTGTTTATTTTATCATGTGTGTGCATTAGGCTAATAACTACTCTTGCACGAGATTGTAAGGTTTGAGAATAGATGTGAGATTGAATGGAGTTACAGTGTGTTAAACAAGAAACTTAAGCTTGCTCCTTAATTATATGCTGCAGTAAACAGGTTGCCTTAGGATTCTGATTCTGATTTGACGTTTGAGTTTGACATTTGAGTTTGACATTTGAGCTCGAATACCGAGCTACGAGCTTCTAGCTCAAGGTCACAGTTACTCTCTACACATTCACCAGCTATATGTACTACTGGGAGTGCAGGAAACTCTGTTGTGGAGTGTGTAAGCATAAGGGTGCATGTTACACTCCTACTTGATGTACAAAGCAAAGGATGCTAAGTACATCAGTACATTGAAGTGCCAGAACCTTTCTGACTGTGTTATGCTCAAGACGTTGACAGCGCAAGAAAGCACCAGATTGGTTCTGAGAAAATACTCGTCGGTATTTTATACTCATACGGCGAAAAACAAGTGCTGTCATGCGGACAATTTGACTCTGTGACATCATTGCAAAGGCCAGTGAAAAGACTGTGGAAGATGTAATTATTCCAGGTTATGTGAAATTTACAATAACGTACTTCTAATAACTCCATTTCTATTCTCTGACAGTACTAACCTGCAATTTGTATTCACTATCATTGAACACTAACTATATTTTATTTTTATATAAATGAAGTGAAAGACTGTAATCTATACTTATACGAATGTGGGTTAGTGGAATATTCAGGTAAAATAATCTATTTCATTGTAATTGTCATATGTATAATTAATTTTCTTTTAATAAATTTATTGATTTTCTTACGCATATTAAATTTGATAATCGTATGTTGGAGAAGAAAGAGGGTGAATGATTCTTGCTAAATATAGATTAAAGTCGGAGTTGTCTTCTCAATTAATAAGAAGTTTTCCACATGCAGAAACCTTATGTGACTGTAAATGTTTTAAGTGATAGAATTGTGAAAACGTTTACAAGTCCTAAATATCCACCAAGTGAGAGACTAGTTGTGTTTGTTGGAGGATCATTAAATATAAAAAGAATATCCTCATTACTTGAAATTAGTTATGAAAGATTAATTAATAATCACAATAATCACTTCACTAAGTAAGTGATGCACGTTTTACACAATAGTTAAAGTGATGTTTATCTGTCTTGAAGGTCCAACAGTTATAACGATGTTTACCTGTCTTGAAGGACCAATAGTTATAGCGATGTTTACCTGTCTTGAAGGTCCAACAGTTTTAGTGATAGGTATAACGTTTACCTGTATTATTGCCTACATGGAAAGCCATTAGTATCAGTACTCGTATAATGAGAAAGATGGGGGTTGTGAAGTTCTTCGTGCTGTAGATAATGATGTTTTTGTAGTATTGTCTAGATTTCATGCTAAGTCATAGGACTATCACAATCAAAATAATAAATAAGTTATATTTTAAAATAGGTCATTATAAACTTTTTCTTTAAAAGTAAATACGCGAAACATAACCATAACTCATTTACTTTGTTTGTTTGTTTTAATTCTTTCTTCTAGAAAAACCGACTTCCAGTAAAGATGTCAAGAATTATGACAATTCTAGTGGTATTCACAGACTTTTCCTGGGCGATTCCAGAACTCTCAAAGTCTACTGTGATCAGTCAACAGATAACGGAGGTTGGATGGTAAATATGTAAAAAAATAGTTTTTTTCATTAATTCCTGCTATCTGAAGAACTAGTCAAATCCATCTGAAGAACTAGTCAAGGTTTGGTAAACACGTCTCAATAGTTTTCATCATTAATTAATGTTGTCTGAAAAACTAGTCAAATCCTTCGGAATCGAACCCTAGTAATGTATTGGAGTGTATCTAAAGGTCATGCGGTTAGATTTGCATGATATAAATAACGGTACATCTGCATGTGTGTTCTGTTATTTTCATGTCTGTCGTACTCATTGCTACCTAGCGTTCACATTCCGACAAAACTGTTTATACAACAATGAACATAGAAAAACAAAATATTTATACAACAATGAACATAGGTAAATACAATGTGAATACAACAATGAACATAGGTAAATACAACTGTGTATACAACAATGAACACAGATAAATAAAATTGTTTGTACAATCATCTCGCTTAGATAAATACAACTGATTATAAAACAATGAATATAAAAAGATACACGAGTGTTTATAACAATGAGCATATATAAATAAACCAAAGGCTTATCGTGGCTAAGTACAATGTTTGGTTTCATTTAATCATTAACATCCTAAAGTAAAGAAATCAGATTTTGAATATGATTCAATTTTTGAAAATGAACTGGTAAGAAAGAGAGAGAGAGAGAACGTGTCAGTAATCTTTCGCTATGGCTATTCATTAATTTTGCGCCATATACTTGACATTTGACATCTGAAATATGTAAATATTAAAATGTCTTTAATACTTGAAAACGAACAGTTGATAAAGGAAGTTTTTAACGAGGATCAAACCTCTACACAAACAAGTTTCCTATAACAGGCATATATCTCCACATCTTGTTCTTGATTCGGTCAGGGCATTAGTAAGAGCAGGAGGAAATGTGGCATATAATAATGTCATTGATATGAAAAGCATAAGTTGTAAATTTTATGGTTTACATACTTCATCAAAAAAGAAATTATGCTGATGAATACATATGTAGTGTTTATTGACCTGATAGGTGACTCATCAGGAACAATTGAAATAAGGTGAATACGTACCTCAGTCATCTACCGAAGGAAGGCAGTTTGGGTTGTGCGCGAAATTGATGCTATCTTTATTTCCCGCTTCCGCCAGCCCGACCCCCTCCACCTCGGAACGCAATGTAGGGCTGTGGGGTTCCACTGGAATACTCGAGATCAAATAACGTTTGATGACGAAATGATCGGGCAATCCCTAGTGCTATCGATCCCCCTTCACTTTATCGTATATTAACGAAATTTTAAATTATATCTTATCGTTTATGCACTATACATACAAATAAAAATAACAGAAAAGTATGACGAATATGAATGAAAAACATAAGGAAACTAGAGAAACAACTGTAATTGGGTTGAAATTGGGGTGCCTGCATTACAAAAAATCAGTCAGATCAAGACGAAGATAAGTAAGAATGGAAATAATGAGATTTTAAATTGAAACAAAGAGTAATATATAAGAAGATGGTAAGACAAATACTTACCAGTCAGTAATGTCCTTTCTAATGTATTAATACCCATACTTACTAGTCAGTAATGTCCTTTCTAATGTGTTAATACCCATACTTACTAGTCAGTAATGTCCTTTCTAATGTGTTAATACCCATACTTACTAGTCAGTAATGTCCTTTCTAATGTGTTAATACCCATACTTACTAGTCAGTAATGTCCTTTCTAATGTGTTAATACCCATACTTACTAGTCAGTAATGTCCTTTCTAATGTGTTAATACTGATTTACATGGCATAATAATATACGAAATCAGTTTTGAAACATTTAGAATACAATTCATCACCGCCTTACCTCAAATAAAATTAATCACCTCCTTCCCTCAAATACAATTTATCACCGCCTTGCCTGAAATACAATTCATCACCGCCTTGCCTCAAATTCAAGAAGATTACAAAAAAGATAATATAAATGCACAAACAGTGAGAATAAGGAGGAAAATAGAAGAGACAGAGAGAAAGAACACAGACACGAACATATATTTAATAGTAAATGAATTAATAGTAGGTGATGATTAAAATATTCTTTAAAGGGAGACTACAAATTTCGTGTTCAGTATAATTATCGATTTACTGTTGAATACAAGAATAACAAATCGTTTTCTGAGCTATTGGTGAAGATTTACTGTTTAAAACAAGAGTAATAAAACGTTTTCTTAGCAATTGCTGATAAATGAGTGATGAAATACCAAAAATGTATAAAATATGTAATACTTTAATATATATTAGCGCTGTAATAGTAGTAATAATGGCAATAAATGATGTATTTGAATTATTCACTGTTGGTATGTTAATTTTTTGATTGTAAAACGTTGGTTCTTAATACCTTGTTTTCTTTTGTGACAGTCTAATCTATAATCTGACAAATAGTTCTAATTCATTATTGTACAGAAAGTGTATGTAAATAATATAAATTTATTTCAGTTTATGTTATATGGAAGTGAATGGAAAAGATATAAGTAGATTTAAATAATATTTATAACACAATGCGCGTACATTATGCTAATTTATTTGTTCTCAATCTTAATTAAAACGCTATCAAAAATAAACATTAGGAAACATACAGTTAATGTTGTAATGGTTATTTTAAACTATACAATTAGCTATTGTAAATATCTTGACGACCGGCACGTAGTTTGCAGTAGTACGTTACTGTTATAGTCTTAAATTTGAAATCAATGCTGAACGTTCATTGATAACATTAAAATTTTTAACTTAATTTTGAACGTTCATTGAGAACATTAAAGTTTTGCGACCGTTTTGATTGGACGAACATGACCTTTGACAAACTTACAATATTTCAGTGCAATATATTACTTGACAAACATTTATTTCAATCTAAATGAAATGTTACATGACAAACGATAACAGGTATTTCGTTCCAACATGTTACATGACAAGCGTTATTGCGTTTGATACATTTATTTATGATAATAATATTGTTCATGACATGTATTATAGTGTAATATTTCCTTTTCACGGAGGAATATATTTTATACATGCATCATGTTAATGACAGGCATAGTTTGTTGTCATGTCATAATGCTTTCCTCATCACAAATTCATTTATAAACTTATGAAATTAAGATTTTACTCATGATAATTTTGAAAATTACCAAAAAATAAGATTAGAAAATATTCTGACATTAAATAAATCGTCACAGGTGATCCAAAGAAGACAAGACGGTTCAGTAGATTTCTACCGGGACTGGAATCAGTATGAAGTGGGCTTTGGGAACTTGTCCACAGAGTTCTGGATTGGTAAGTTTTGCTGTTTTGTTTAACATGCATTTATGCCGAACTTGTATTTTGTCAAAACATTAAATAGATAACCCATTTATAATGTCTGTTTGCATGTCATACATCCCAGTGATTAATTAAGAATCATTGCTGTTTTAGAATTATAAAGTAACAGTTACGACGGTTACCCACAATATTGTGTCCATAACAAAAGAATGATATACATTTTCCAGTTGTATAGGAATAAAAAGTACAAGTGTACAGAATTTTCGAAGTCACTTTCATTACTGCTTCTTCTTTGTTTACTAACAACATACCAGAATGCAATATTAATATGTAAAATCATGCATTCTATTTAGTTCTTAACTAACCTCAAAACAGAATTCAGTATTAACATGTAAAATGTTGCATTCTAGTTATATGTGTTTTAACATCACACCAAAATGCAATATTAATATATAAAATTATGCATTCTAGTTAGTCGTATACAAACCTCACAAGATAATTCAATATTAACATGTAAAATTATGCATTCTAGTTAGTTGTGTACTAACCTCAAAACATAATTCAATATCAACATGTAAATGCTGCTGTCATGCGTGCACGGAAAGAACGCACTGTATTTAATTTTGTCCAGAGCTGGAAAATCATTTAGAGAGAGACTGGTCATCATAAAAGACCAGTATTACATAATAGGTTACGATCAGTGTTATCGTGAAAAATGTGCTATAGCATCATAAACAATTCTTTG
The DNA here is from genome assembly GCA_028829895.1 of Sinotaia quadrata. Lineage (NCBI taxonomy): Eukaryota > Metazoa > Mollusca > Gastropoda > Architaenioglossa > Viviparidae > Sinotaia > Sinotaia quadrata. The sequence goes on from CM054179.1 coordinate 13,736,685, forward strand.
CTGATGGACTACCACTATACCGTGACAAATAGCAGACGTCACGGTAATGAACCCGGGTAAAATCCCATAGTAGGACAAAAGTGGACTAAATGACATTCACCTGGCAAACTGGCAGAAATAGCCTTTGGAAAATGGAGGGTTTTGACACGACAGAGTTAAGTCTGCTAGTCAAAAAAATTGAAACTGAGAGAAATTGTCATTGAAGGCTTAGACACAAGTCTCTTGGTCAAAGATTCAACACTGAGAAATTAGTCTTAGAAAAACTGTCCTAGGCGATGATATTTGTAGACATTTATCCTAGGGAAAAAATCATTAGAGACCTACTGTCAGATATTGAATATATAAATCTGCATTCTTGTAGTGGTAGTGTAGAATAGGTATTCCTTTGTAGTAACATTTGGAATGCATCCCGAAAATTTAACTTCATTTTTCTTTTACTTAAAATTTTGTTATTATTTTATATTTTTTTTTTATTTGATCACGCCTTTGACGACGTTGTAGGGGAGAAAATTTATTGAACTATTTATTACCCAGTATGTGAAGCAAAGTTTGTATGTCTGTGTGTCCATCACCGATCAGTTACATCATCGGGCGCTTTCTTAAATTGAGTAGAGGATGTGACGGTAATAAGCCATGACAGGTGCATTCTAGTTAGTTATGTACTAATCTCAAAGCATAAAACAATATTAATATGTAACGGGATGTAACAACAGATGTGGAAAGAGGCTTACTACTACTACAACTACTACTAATACTACTAATACTACTTTACAAAGGTGAGTTGACGTCACAAATTATTATTTAAAAATTATAATTAATAACTATAAAGAGAGAATGATGCCCAATATATAAATGTCACATATAAAATGTTTTGTCTCCTACCATTGAGTTCCACGATATTTTTATCGTCATCAAAACATACAGTTGAACAATTGAATGATATTATCTTTCAGGACTTGATAATGTATATGTTATCGTTATCAAAACATACAGTTGAACAATTGAATGATATTATATTTCAGGACTTGATAATGTATATTGTATCGACATCAAAACATACAGTTGAATAATTGAATGATATTATCTTTCAGGACTTGCTAATGTATATGTTATCGTCATGAAAACATACAGTTGAATAAGTGAATGATATTATCTTTCAGGACTTGTTAACATACGTCACCTGACTAAATCTAAAACTGTCAAACTTCGCGTTGACCTCACGGACTTTGATGGTTCTACAGCCTACGCCGTTTACTACAGGTTCAACATTAGTGGTGCCGATGACAATTACCGAATAAATGTTGGCGGGTATAGTGGAACTGCAGGTGATTCTTTTATTTTACAAATGTTCTTGTAATAATGTGATGTTAAAATTACAGAATGCCATGACTGTAATGATTTTAAAAACATATATAATGTGATGTTTAAAGTACAATGTGACTGTAATTCTTTTCGACACATTGTAATTCCTCGCGTTAAAATATGTGAATGGTAAATGCCATCAATATTTATGTCAACATGGAAGAAATGAAAATGCATATAGGAATACATAATTATTGTGAAGATAACATTAGTAATTTAAACAATTATTAAGTTTCACTTAGAAAATAAATAAATAATTACTGAAAGTATAACGTCAGTGATTTAAACAAAGATTATATTTCACTTAGTTAATAAATACACGTCTATTGTAAATATCGCATTAGGAATTAAACAATGAGTATGTTTCTGTGAAATAATAGATTATAATTATTGAAAAAATAACATTAGTGAATTAAACAAGTATTATGTTTCTACCTAATAATAAAAAATAATGAACAACAACAATAACAATAAAAACAATTATTTGGTTTCTACTTTGTGAACAAATACACAATTACTGAAATGATATCATTGGTGATTTAAACAAAGTTTTTCTTCCTACTTTGATAACAAATACACAATTACTGAAATAATAACGTTACTGTTGTCAACGATGATTATGTTTCACTTAGAAAATAAATACACACTTACAGAAATGATATCATTAGTGATTTGAACAATGATTACGTTTCGTCTTAGATAATACTGATTACATTGTGTAAGGAAAAACATAAGAACGCAACATTATTTCCACTCATGTTTACTGTCTATCAGGACAATAATACAATGGTTCTCGATTTAATATTTAAAATAGTAAAATGATTCACTTTGAGCAAATGTGACTTTATTGATACTGAATAGTACATATCGTAACATCCTCACTAATTACTATTGTCAACGAACTACTACTGCAAGAAAAGGAGCACGTCATCCTCAAATGTATAGCGTACAATTGTGTAAAGTTGCAAGTGAATATTGGATGAACACCCACCCCGACTCCCGCCTAAGTATATAAATTTGCAATTACTAATAGCTTATTTTTAGCAGCGAAAGTGCCTGCATTATCGTCCTAACAAAGCTTAGTATTCTACATCTTTATGTTCCGTCTTAATTTGTGAATTTAACAAAACTTACAAAAGACGCTGACGATTATTACGTCAGAATAACCGAGAAAGTGATGGAGCCGAATCATGCAGCAATGAGTTTTTAGTAATAACAAATTGAATGTGGAAATATGAGTAAATATGTGTATTAAAATTGTATCTAACCCTTGAATAAATGTCAGTAAAGCTAATGAATAACTAAATGGGTTTATTACAACTTGTATAAAAGCCAGTAAAGCTAATGGATAACGAATTGTGTTTATTATTTGTATAAATATCAGTACAGTTCATTAATAACTAATGTGGTTTATTACAACTAGTATAAATACCAGTAAAGCTAATTAATAAGTGGGTTTATTTCAATTTCAAATAAATATCTGTAAAGATAATGAACAACTAACTGGGTTTATTACAAATTGTATAAATATCAGTAAAGCTAATTAATAACTAAGTGGTTAATATTTTACAGCAGAGAAAATCATTACATATTGTTTGAACTATGGTCAAATTTATGTATTTATATTTGTGGAATTCCACGTTTAAAAGCAAGACACACTCGGTCTTGACTCCAAGGAAGCTTTGGAAATAGAATTTTACCATCATTTTGAATATTGTCACATCATTCTTTAAACATTTTGTCGCTCCAGACTCAAAGGAATTTATAGAAATAGTACATTACCGTCATTATGAATATTGTCACAACATTCTTAAAACATTGAGTAGGGTACAACACATTCCTTCCCAAATTGTATTTTATACAAGGAGAGATAACTCGTAGAATTTATATCACGATGTTTCATTTTGTCATACAATCTATTTCTTAGAGGTGATTTGACAACTTTTTATATTAATGTAAATATGTGTAGCTTTGTCTTTCGTATAAAATATAGCGTTAACCTGTTCGCCGTCAGTATGTTTTCGCTAGTGACAATGGAACTGGTCAGTGTACTAACATATTTTTTTAAAAACTTAGTTATAAAGTGATTTTAAAAAATTCAAAATACTATAATAAAATCAGCCTAATGAAGTTTTATACATTACAATAAAATCAGTATAATGAAATTTTATATATTATAATAAAATCGTTTAATGAAGTTTTATATATTATAATAAAATCGTTTAATGAAGTTTTATATATTATAATAAAATCAGCCTGTGGCAGAGTACGTTTGCCTATCCCTATTTCTAAGCTTGTGATTGTATGATTCACATATTTTAGAATCTCATCTCCATATTGAACTAATGAACTTATATGAATCACATATCTTGGTATCTCCTCTCAAGACTGAACTATTGAAATTGTAATTGTATGATTCACATTTTTTGGAATCTTGCCTCGAGATTGAAGTACAGAAAGTGTATGTAAATAATATAAATTTATTTCAGTTTATGTTATATGGAAGTGAATGGAAAAGATATAAGTAGATTTAAATAATATTTATAACACAATGCGCGTACATTATGCTAATTTATTTGTTCTCAATCTTAATTAAAACGCTATCAAAAATAAACATTAGGAAACATACAGTTAATGTTGTAATGGTTATTTTAAACTATACAATTAGCTATTGTAAATATCTTGACGACCGGCACGTAGTTTGCAGTAGTACGTTACTGTTATAGTCTTAAATTTGAAATCAATGCTGAACGTTCATTGATAACATTAAAATTTTTAACTTAATTTTGAACGTTCATTGAGAACATTAAAGTTTTGCGACCGTTTTGATTGGACGAACATGACCTTTGACAAACTTACAATATTTCAGTGCAATATATTACTTGACAAACATTTATTTCAATCTAAATGAAATGTTACATGACAAACGATAACAGGTATTTCGTTCCAACATGTTACATGACAAGCGTTATTGCGTTTGATACATTTATTTATGATAATAATATTGTTCATGACATGTATTATAGTGTAATATTTCCTTTTCACGGAGGAATATATTTTATACATGCATCATGTTAATGACAGGCATAGTTTGTTGTCATGTCATAATGCTTTCCTCATCACAAATTCATTTATAAACTTATGAAATTAAGATTTTACTCATGATAATTTTGAAAATTACCAAAAAATAAGATTAGAAAATATTCTGACATTAAATAAATCGTCACAGGTGATCCAAAGAAGACAAGACGGTTCAGTAGATTTCTACCGGGACTGGAATCAGTATGAAGTGGGCTTTGGGAACTTGTCCACAGAGTTCTGGATTGGTAAGTTTTGCTGTTTTGTTTAACATGCATTTATGCCGAACTTGTATTTTGTCAAAACATTAAATAGATAACCCATTTATAATGTCTGTTTGCATGTCATACATCCCAGTGATTAATTAAGAATCATTGCTGTTTTAGAATTATAAAGTAACAGTTACGACGGTTACCCACAATATTGTGTCCATAACAAAAGAATGATATACATTTTCCAGTTGTATAGGAATAAAAAGTACAAGTGTACAGAATTTTCGAAGTCACTTTCATTACTGCTTCTTCTTTGTTTACTAACAACATACCAGAATGCAATATTAATATGTAAAATCATGCATTCTATTTAGTTCTTAACTAACCTCAAAACAGAATTCAGTATTAACATGTAAAATGTTGCATTCTAGTTATATGTGTTTTAACATCACACCAAAATGCAATATTAATATATAAAATTATGCATTCTAGTTAGTCGTATACAAACCTCACAAGATAATTCAATATTAACATGTAAAATTATGCATTCTAGTTAGTTGTGTACTAACCTCAAAACATAATTCAATATCAACATGTAAATGCTGCTGTCATGCGTGCACGGAAAGAACGCACTGTATTTAATTTTGTCCAGAGCTGGAAAATCATTTAGAGAGAGACTGGTCATCATAAAAGACCAGTATTACATAATAGGTTACGATCAGTGTTATCGTGAAAAATGTGCTATAGCATCATAAACAATTCTTTGCTGATGGACTACCACTATACCGTGACAAATAGCAGACGTCACGGTAATGAACCCGGGTAAAATCCCATAGTAGGACAAAAGTGGACTAAATGACATTCACCTGGCAAACTGGCAGAAATAGCCTTTGGAAAATGGAGGGTTTTGACACGACAGAGTTAAGTCTGCTAGTCAAAAAAATTGAAACTGAGAGAAATTGTCATTGAAGGCTTAGACACAAGTCTCTTGGTCAAAGATTCAACACTGAGAAATTAGTCTTAGAAAAACTGTCCTAGGCGATGATATTTGTAGACATTTATCCTAGGGAAAAAATCATTAGAGACCTACTGTCAGATATTGAATATATAAATCTGCATTCTTGTAGTGGTAGTGTAGAATAGGTATTCCTTTGTAGTAACATTTGGAATGCATCCCGAAAATTTAACTTCATTTTTCTTTTACTTAAAATTTTGTTATTATTTTATATTTTTTTTTTATTTGATCACGCCTTTGACGACGTTGTAGGGGAGAAAATTTATTGAACTATTTATTACCCAGTATGTGAAGCAAAGTTTGTATGTCTGTGTGTCCATCACCGATCAGTTACATCATCGGGCGCTTTCTTAAATTGAGTAGAGGATGTGACGGTAATAAGCCATGACAGGTGCATTCTAGTTAGTTATGTACTAATCTCAAAGCATAAAACAATATTAATATGTAACGGGATGTAACAACAGATGTGGAAAGAGGCTTACTACTACTACAACTACTACTAATACTACTAATACTACTTTACAAAGGTGAGTTGACGTCACAAATTATTATTTAAAAATTATAATTAATAACTATAAAGAGAGAATGATGCCCAATATATAAATGTCACATATAAAATGTTTTGTCTCCTACCATTGAGTTCCACGATATTTTTATCGTCATCAAAACATACAGTTGAACAATTGAATGATATTATCTTTCAGGACTTGATAATGTATATGTTATCGTTATCAAAACATACAGTTGAACAATTGAATGATATTATATTTCAGGACTTGATAATGTATATTGTATCGACATCAAAACATACAGTTGAATAATTGAATGATATTATCTTTCAGGACTTGCTAATGTATATGTTATCGTCATGAAAACATACAGTTGAATAAGTGAATGATATTATCTTTCAGGACTTGTTAACATACGTCACCTGACTAAATCTAAAACTGTCAAACTTCGCGTTGACCTCACGGACTTTGATGGTTCTACAGCCTACGCCGTTTACTACAGGTTCAACATTAGTGGTGCCGATGACAATTACCGAATAAATGTTGGCGGGTATAGTGGAACTGCAGGTGATTCTTTTATTTTACAAATGTTCTTGTAATAATGTGATGTTAAAATTACAGAATGCCATGACTGTAATGATTTTAAAAACATATATAATGTGATGTTTAAAGTACAATGTGACTGTAATTCTTTTCGACACATTGTAATTCCTCGCGTTAAAATATGTGAATGGTAAATGCCATCAATATTTATGTCAACATGGAAGAAATGAAAATGCATATAGGAATACATAATTATTGTGAAGATAACATTAGTAATTTAAACAATTATTAAGTTTCACTTAGAAAATAAATAAATAATTACTGAAAGTATAACGTCAGTGATTTAAACAAAGATTATATTTCACTTAGTTAATAAATACACGTCTATTGTAAATATCGCATTAGGAATTAAACAATGAGTATGTTTCTGTGAAATAATAGATTATAATTATTGAAAAAATAACATTAGTGAATTAAACAAGTATTATGTTTCTACCTAATAATAAAAAATAATGAACAACAACAATAACAATAAAAACAATTATTTGGTTTCTACTTTGTGAACAAATACACAATTACTGAAATGATATCATTGGTGATTTAAACAAAGTTTTTCTTCCTACTTTGATAACAAATACACAATTACTGAAATAATAACGTTACTGTTGTCAACGATGATTATGTTTCACTTAGAAAATAAATACACACTTACAGAAATGATATCATTAGTGATTTGAACAATGATTACGTTTCGTCTTAGATAATACTGATTACATTGTGTAAGGAAAAACATAAGAACGCAACATTATTTCCACTCATGTTTACTGTCTATCAGGACAATAATACAATGGTTCTCGATTTAATATTTAAAATAGTAAAATGATTCACTTTGAGCAAATGTGACTTTATTGATACTGAATAGTACATATCGTAACATCCTCACTAATTACTATTGTCAACGAACTACTACTGCAAGAAAAGGAGCACGTCATCCTCAAATGTATAGCGTACAATTGTGTAAAGTTGCAAGTGAATATTGGATGAACACCCACCCCGACTCCCGCCTAAGTATATAAATTTGCAATTACTAATAGCTTATTTTTAGCAGCGAAAGTGCCTGCATTATCGTCCTAACAAAGCTTAGTATTCTACATCTTTATGTTCCGTCTTAATTTGTGAATTTAACAAAACTTACAAAAGACGCTGACGATTATTACGTCAGAATAACCGAGAAAGTGATGGAGCCGAATCATGCAGCAATGAGTTTTTAGTAATAACAAATTGAATGTGGAAATATGAGTAAATATGTGTATTAAAATTGTATCTAACCCTTGAATAAATGTCAGTAAAGCTAATGAATAACTAAATGGGTTTATTACAACTTGTATAAAAGCCAGTAAAGCTAATGGATAACGAATTGTGTTTATTATTTGTATAAATATCAGTACAGTTCATTAATAACTAATGTGGTTTATTACAACTAGTATAAATACCAGTAAAGCTAATTAATAAGTGGGTTTATTTCAATTTCAAATAAATATCTGTAAAGATAATGAACAACTAACTGGGTTTATTACAAATTGTATAAATATCAGTAAAGCTAATTAATAACTAAGTGGTTAATATTTTACAGCAGAGAAAATCATTACATATTGTTTGAACTATGGTCAAATTTATGTATTTATATTTGTGGAATTCCACGTTTAAAAGCAAGACACACTCGGTCTTGACTCCAAGGAAGCTTTGGAAATAGAATTTTACCATCATTTTGAATATTGTCACATCATTCTTTAAACATTTTGTCGCTCCAGACTCAAAGGAATTTATAGAAATAGTACATTACCGTCATTATGAATATTGTCACAACATTCTTAAAACATTGAGTAGGGTACAACACATTCCTTCCCAAATTGTATTTTATACAAGGAGAGATAACTCGTAGAATTTATATCACGATGTTTCATTTTGTCATACAATCTATTTCTTAGAGGTGATTTGACAACTTTTTATATTAATGTAAATATGTGTAGCTTTGTCTTTCGTATAAAATATAGCGTTAACCTGTTCGCCGTCAGTATGTTTTCGCTAGTGACAATGGAACTGGTCAGTGTACTAACATATTTTTTTAAAAACTTAGTTATAAAGTGATTTTAAAAAATTCAAAATACTATAATAAAATCAGCCTAATGAAGTTTTATACATTACAATAAAATCAGTATAATGAAATTTTATATATTATAATAAAATCGTTTAATGAAGTTTTATATATTATAATAAAATCGTTTAATGAAGTTTTATATATTATAATAAAATCAGCCTGTGGCAGAGTACGTTTGCCTATCCCTATTTCTAAGCTTGTGATTGTATGATTCACATATTTTAGAATCTCATCTCCATATTGAACTAATGAACTTATATGAATCACATATCTTGGTATCTCCTCTCAAGACTGAACTATTGAAATTGTAATTGTATGATTCACATTTTTTGGAATCTTGCCTCGAGATTGAAGTACAGAAAGTGTATGTAAATAATATAAATTTATTTCAGTTTATGTTATATGGAAGTGAATGGAAAAGATATAAGTAGATTTAAATAATATTTATAACACAATGCGCGTACATTATGCTAATTTATTTGTTCTCAATCTTAATTAAAACGCTATCAAAAATAAACATTAGGAAACATACAGTTAATGTTGTAATGGTTATTTTAAACTATACAATTAGCTATTGTAAATATCTTGACGACCGGCACGTAGTTTGCAGTAGTACGTTACTGTTATAGTCTTAAATTTGAAATCAATGCTGAACGTTCATTGATAACATTAAAATTTTTAACTTAATTTTGAACGTTCATTGAGAACATTAAAGTTTTGCGACCGTTTTGATTGGACGAACATGACCTTTGACAAACTTACAATATTTCAGTGCAATATATTACTTGACAAACATTTATTTCAATCTAAATGAAATGTTACATGACAAACGATAACAGGTATTTCGTTCCAACATGTTACATGACAAGCGTTATTGCGTTTGATACATTTATTTATGATAATAATATTGTTCATGACATGTATTATAGTGTAATATTTCCTTTTCACGGAGGAATATATTTTATACATGCATCATGTTAATGACAGGCATAGTTTGTTGTCATGTCATAATGCTTTCCTCATCACAAATTCATTTATAAACTTATGAAATTAAGATTTTACTCATGATAATTTTGAAAATTACCAAAAAATAAGATTAGAAAATATTCTGACATTAAATAAATCGTCACAGGTGATCCAAAGAAGACAAGACGGTTCAGTAGATTTCTACCGGGACTGGAATCAGTATGAAGTGGGCTTTGGGAACTTGTCCACAGAGTTCTGGATTGGTAAGTTTTGCTGTTTTGTTTAACATGCATTTATGCCGAACTTGTATTTTGTCAAAACATTAAATAGATAACCCATTTATAATGTCTGTTTGCATGTCATACATCCCAGTGATTAATTAAGAATCATTGCTGTTTTAGAATTATAAAGTAACAGTTACGACGGTTACCCACAATATTGTGTCCATAACAAAAGAATGATATACATTTTCCAGTTGTATAGGAATAAAAAGTACAAGTGTACAGAATTTTCGAAGTCACTTTCATTACTGCTTCTTCTTTGTTTACTAACAACATACCAGAATGCAATATTAATATGTAAAATCATGCATTCTATTTAGTTCTTAACTAACCTCAAAACAGAATTCAGTATTAACATGTAAAATGTTGCATTCTAGTTATATGTGTTTTAACATCACACCAAAATGCAATATTAATATATAAAATTATGCATTCTAGTTAGTCGTATACAAACCTCACAAGATAATTCAATATTAACATGTAAAATTATGCATTCTAGTTAGTTGTGTACTAACCTCAAAACATAATTCAATATCAACATGTAAATGCTGCTGTCATGCGTGCACGGAAAGAACGCACTGTATTTAATTTTGTCCAGAGCTGGAAAATCATTTAGAGAGAGACTGGTCATCATAAAAGACCAGTATTACATAATAGGTTACGATCAGTGTTATCGTGAAAAATGTGCTATAGCATCATAAACAATTCTTTGCTGATGGACTACCACTATACCGTGACAAATAGCAGACGTCACGGTAATGAACCCGGGTAAAATCCCATAGTAGGACAAAAGTGGACTAAATGACATTCACCTGGCAAACTGGCAGAAATAGCCTTTGGAAAATGGAGGGTTTTGACACGACAGAGTTAAGTCTGCTAGTCAAAAAAATTGAAACTGAGAGAAATTGTCATTGAAGGCTTAGACACAAGTCTCTTGGTCAAAGATTCAACACTGAGAAATTAGTCTTAGAAAAACTGTCCTAGGCGATGATATTTGTAGACATTTATCCTAGGGAAAAAATCATTAGAGACCTACTGTCAGATATTGAATATATAAATCTGCATTCTTGTAGTGGTAGTGTAGAATAGGTATTCCTTTGTAGTAACATTTGGAATGCATCCCGAAAATTTAACTTCATTTTTCTTTTACTTAAAATTTTGTTATTATTTTATATTTTTTTTTATTTGATCACGCCTTTGACGACGTTGTAGGGGAGAAAATTTATTGAACTATTTATTACCCAGTATGTGAAGCAAAGTTTGTATGTCTGTGTGTCCATCACCGATCAGTTACATCATCGGGCGCTTTCTTAAATTGAGTAGAGGATGTGACGGTAATAAGCCATGACAGGTGCATTCTAGTTAGTTATGTACTAATCTCAAAGCATAAAACAATATTAATATGTAACGGGATGTAACAACAGATGTGGAAAGAGGCTTACTACTACTACAACTACTACTAATACTACTAATACTACTTTACAAAGGTGAGTTGACGTCACAAATTATTATTTAAAAATTATAATTAATAACTATAAAGAGAGAATGATGCCCAATATATAAATGTCACATATAAAATGTTTTGTCTCCTACCATTGAGTTCCACGATATTTTTATCGTCATCAAAACATACAGTTGAACAATTGAATGATATTATCTTTCAGGACTTGATAATGTATATGTTATCGTTATCAAAACATACAGTTGAACAATTGAATGATATTATATTTCAGGACTTGATAATGTATATTGTATCGACATCAAAACATACAGTTGAATAATTGAATGATATTATCTTTCAGGACTTGCTAATGTATATGTTATCGTCATGAAAACATACAGTTGAATAAGTGAATGATATTATCTTTCAGGACTTGTTAACATACGTCACCTGACTAAATCTAAAACTGTCAAACTTCGCGTTGACCTCACGGACTTTGATGGTTCTACAGCCTACGCCGTTTACTACAGGTTCAACATTAGTGGTGCCGATGACAATTACCGAATAAATGTTGGCGGGTATAGTGGAACTGCAGGTGATTCTTTTATTTTACAAATGTTCTTGTAATAATGTGATGTTAAAATTACAGAATGCCATGACTGTAATGATTTTAAAAACATATATAATGTGATGTTTAAAGTACAATGTGACTGTAATTCTTTTCGACACATTGTAATTCCTCGCGTTAAAATATGTGAATGGTAAATGCCATCAATATTTATGTCAACATGGAAGAAATGAAAATGCATATAGGAATACATAATTATTGTGAAGATAACATTAGTAATTTAAACAATTATTAAGTTTCACTTAGAAAATAAATAAATAATTACTGAAAGTATAACGTCAGTGATTTAAACAAAGATTATATTTCACTTAGTTAATAAATACACGTCTATTGTAAATATCGCATTAGGAATTAAACAATGAGTATGTTTCTGTGAAATAATAGATTATAATTATTGAAAAAATAACATTAGTGAATTAAACAAGTATTATGTTTCTACCTAATAATAAAAAATAATGAACAACAACAATAACAATAAAAACAATTATTTGGTTTCTACTTTGTGAACAAATACACAATTACTGAAATGATATCATTGGTGATTTAAACAAAGTTTTTCTTCCTACTTTGATAACAAATACACAATTACTGAAATAATAACGTTACTGTTGTCAACGATGATTATGTTTCACTTAGAAAATAAATACACACTTACAGAAATGATATCATTAGTGATTTGAACAATGATTACGTTTCGTCTTAGATAATACTGATTACATTGTGTAAGGAAAAACATAAGAACGCAACATTATTTCCACTCATGTTTACTGTCTATCAGGACAATAATACAATGGTTCTCGATTTAATATTTAAAATAGTAAAATGATTCACTTTGAGCAAATGTGACTTTATTGATACTGAATAGTACATATCGTAACATCCTCACTAATTACTATTGTCAACGAACTACTACTGCAAGAAAAGGAGCACGTCATCCTCAAATGTATAGCGTACAATTGTGTAAAGTTGCAAGTGAATATTGGATGAACACCCACCCCGACTCCCGCCTAAGTATATAAATTTGCAATTACTAATAGCTTATTTTTAGCAGCGAAAGTGCCTGCATTATCGTCCTAACAAAGCTTAGTATTCTACATCTTTATGTTCCGTCTTAATTTGTGAATTTAACAAAACTTACAAAAGACGCTGACGATTATTACGTCAGAATAACCGAGAAAGTGATGGAGCCGAATCATGCAGCAATGAGTTTTTAGTAATAACAAATTGAATGTGGAAATATGAGTAAATATGTGTATTAAAATTGTATCTAACCCTTGAATAAATGTCAGTAAAGCTAATGAATAACTAAATGGGTTTATTACAACTTGTATAAAAGCCAGTAAAGCTAATGGATAACGAATTGTGTTTATTATTTGTATAAATATCAGTACAGTTCATTAATAACTAATGTGGTTTATTACAACTAGTATAAATACCAGTAAAGCTAATTAATAAGTGGGTTTATTTCAATTTCAAATAAATATCTGTAAAGATAATGAACAACTAACTGGGTTTATTACAAATTGTATAAATATCAGTAAAGCTAATTAATAACTAAGTGGTTAATATTTTACAGCAGAGAAAATCATTACATATTGTTTGAACTATGGTCAAATTTATGTATTTATATTTGTGGAATTCCACGTTTAAAAGCAAGACACACTCGGTCTTGACTCCAAGGAAGCTTTGGAAATAGAATTTTACCATCATTTTGAATATTGTCACATCATTCTTTAAACATTTTGTCGCTCCAGACTCAAAGGAATTTATAGAAATAGTACATTACCGTCATTATGAATATTGTCACAACATTCTTAAAACATTGAGTAGGGTACAACACATTCCTTCCCAAATTGTATTTTATACAAGGAGAGATAACTCGTAGAATTTATATCACGATGTTTCATTTTGTCATACAATCTATTTCTTAGAGGTGATTTGACAACTTTTTATATTAATGTAAATATGTGTAGCTTTGTCTTTCGTATAAAATATAGCGTTAACCTGTTCGCCGTCAGTATGTTTTCGCTAGTGACAATGGAACTGGTCAGTGTACTAACATATTTTTTTAAAAACTTAGTTATAAAGTGATTTTAAAAAATTCAAAATACTATAATAAAATCAGCCTAATGAAGTTTTATACATTACAATAAAATCAGTATAATGAAATTTTATATATTATAATAAAATCGTTTAATGAAGTTTTATATATTATAATAAAATCGTTTAATGAAGTTTTATATATTATAATAAAATCAGCCTGTGGCAGAGTACGTTTGCCTATCCCTATTTCTAAGCTTGTGATTGTATGATTCACATATTTTAGAATCTCATCTCCATATTGAACTAATGAACTTATATGAATCACATATCTTGGTATCTCCTCTCAAGACTGAACTATTGAAATTGTAATTGTATGATTCACATTTTTTGGAATCTTGCCTCGAGATTGAAGTATTGAATTTATAATTATACAAACCATAAGGACCTTATTCATGCCTATCTAAATGGCAAGTATTTTGTTATTTTGACAGACCACCATCCCCTTGCCTACTTAGCTCACTCGACTAAGGCGAACAGTCGTTTGACCAGGTGATCATTACTACTACAACAGTATAGATACACTGTTGAAGTCATCAAAGGCACTGACAACTTAGGGACTGACAATTTTGTCCAGAGCAGTAGAAATGAAAGTGTCAGAGTCCAGTAACATATCTCTTTAAAATCTGCAAAATTCTCGTATAACCTTCTTGTATCTTTTCTGTGGTAGAGAGGAAGGAGTAGTCTTACTCAGTTCTTTCATATGATGCAAACTGTCAGAGAGTCATGGACACATTATTCCTATTTTAATAACTAATTATTTATTCTTATGCATTAATTATTTGTATTCGATAAAACGTTTTCATTTTGCGTTGTATGTATTTCTATGTTGGCGATTGCAACCATGTGGTGCAATGCTGTTTCACGTTAAACGGATTGATGGCATGTTAAATGGATAAGTGTTATGATAATTGTATGCATGAACGGTCGTGGAGTGCATGCAGAAAGAAGGCAGATTACTCAGCCTGACGCTCAGTACTAATGGTAGAGATGTTTCCCGCCAATACTGTAGTATATTCTTGTATTTTTTCATTGCGATTGTTATAATATGTTGCCATTTTCTTCTGATAGTGTGGTCAGGGAAATTGCATGAAATCAGATGTAACACGTGTTCCGTAAATCGTAATGATTTGTAATTTACTGATATACATATTGATGTTGTAGGATACTATTTCATCTCCACTGAAGTGAACTTAAATTTGATAATTGTAAACCGTGTGTGCATGGTTTGGACATTTTTATTTGATACTTATTCGATTATTATATTTTTCACACTACTCTCCATTACGGTCACACTACTACTCGTCAAGAAAAAAATATTGATCGTCCAACAGCGTTCAAATTTGGAATATACATTACCCTTTGAATACGAAAACAATAATAGATATCAGATTTAGAATACCTAAATGTAGCTTTTATTTTATTTTTCTGACTGATTGAAAAATTAAAAGATTTTTTGTAAATGTGTACCTACATACTAAATAGAAAATGAATGTGGTAACGAAAATGACTGGTTGTAGAATGGAAAGATAACTCAGTAAATTACTGATTAAGTGTTAAACTGAAGGAAAACATGTCACAAAGTTAGTGGATGAAACTGTTTATAATAAATAATTTATGTTTAACTGCATTTCTTGTCTCCATAACATTGGTGTGTGACGTTTAGAATAAATAACTTATGTTTAACTACGTTTATTGTCTTAATAATTTTGTGTGTGGAGTTTAGGGTAAAACAAAATGCTTTAATGCATTTACTGACATCATATCTTTGTGTGACGTATAGAAGAAAGAATTGATGTTTTCATGCATTTATTGCCTTCATACATTTGATGTGTGACGTCACAGGGGACAGCATGGCGCGCCAAAACAAGATGCAGTTCTCGACGTTCGACAAAGATCATGATGAAGGTATTGGTAGCTGTGCAGAGTCCTATCACGGGGCGTGGTGGTACTCATACTGTCATGACTCCAACCTGAACGGCCGTTACAAGTCTGATGGAGGTACTGGTTACGATGGAGTGAATTGGCAACTTTGGAAAAAAGACAGATCCTTGAAACGCGTGGAAATGAAAATTAAAGAGTACAGAGAGAATTGAATTACCCCCGAGAAACAGAGAGCATGACGCATGTGACACAAATAGAATTTTAAAAATCATTCGATGACAAATATTCGTTAATCATTTAATGACACATACTTCCTTATACATAAACGTTTTTTTCCCTTATACAAAAACGTTTTTCCCTTATACATAAACGTTTTTTCCCCTTATACATAAACGTTCATTTGTTTAATATTTATAGACATTTACAATTTACATAAAAATAAATTAGGTAAATTTGAATTTCTAATAAATGCATAATTCGTCAAGTACTACTCCTGTGGATGTTCCTACAATTCATATAGTACTACAATGTAGCAACACACCATCTTACAGAAATACCTATAATCCATGGTAACAACATACCGTCGTACATAAATACCTAGAGTCCAGATAGTATTACAGTGCAGTAACACGACCCAATAGAAATACCTATAATCTATAGTAAGAACACACACCATTATATAGAAATACCAATAATATATAGTAACAACACATCACCCTATAGAAATACCTATAATCCAGATAGTATTACAATGTAGCAAGACATCAGTATTAACTATTTCCATAGTGACAGTTTATGCTATTTAAATGTCATCTAAAAACATATAGTGTATTTTACAACTCTTCAATTATTTATACTTAATGTAATTTTCCTATTTTATATCTCATTATATACATGCAATTTATGACTATATATTAAAATCAATTTGATGTTAAATTATGTGTCTATGTACACATTGTGTGTGTGAGTGAGTGAGTGTCTGACTCATCACGACTAAATTATGCATACATACTCACTGAACTCTTGTTTTGTAACGAACCGTTGAATTCTTTATAAACAGGAGGAAATAAGCATATAATTCAGTTTTTGTGTATTGCTAGAAAGCGTGCACCTGAAATGTTGAATGCATCAAGTGGATGCATAACTTTTGTTGTGTGGCATTCCTGTTCAGCTTTAAGCAGATTTTAAAGTTTTCGATTTGAAATTGTGTTTGGATACACTATGTTCTCACTATAATTCATTTTATCTACTTCTCAGAAACAATCTACACACCCTATATTTCCCCTTTTCCCTACTTCTCAGAAATAAACTACACTCCCTATATTTCCCCTTTTCTCTACTTTTCAAAAAATGTGAACTTTTTCTACTTTCCTTGAAATTCACAGTGCTACATACATAGACTCACAAGTTTTCTGTCATATGATTTAAATTACACTCTTGATTATTTTATGTGGAATAACTTCTCAGAATCAAATTACACTCTTGATTATTTCAAATGAAATAACTTCTCAGAATTAAATTAATTTTTCTAGACTAAAATCTCTTGCAGCTTTCATTACAGACCCAATGACTTTCACATCAAGTCAGTCTTAGATGTTCCGAGTTGATATTAACATAAGAGTCACGACCTCACTTACAGACAGTTCTAGATGTTCTATATTCAAATAAAATTCCTGACCTCACTTATAAAACATTCTAGAGGTCAGAGTTGATATTAAATGAGAGTCACGACTTCATTTATAGATGGCTCTAAAGGTAAATCACAACACAATTATAGATAAATGTAGAGGAGAGAGTTAATATTACTTAATTTGACTATGACTTAAAAGCACACTTTTAAAAACTTAAGTGATAATGCTGTTGAACTATTTGCCATGGAGTAAACACTATTTTGTAATATATACATATGGTGAGTAGAAATCACATCACACCTCAATGTCTGCGCAAGAAGAATGCATATGTGTGTATACATGAAAATACACCAATGTTGGTGTCGTATACTTATATTCACTGAACGTGTGTGCATGAAAATATATAAATGTTGTTGTCGTGTGTTTATACTCAATGTTCATGTGAACATGAAACTATAAATATTGGTGTAGTGTGTGTATATTTACAGTACGTGTGAGCATGATACTACAAAAGTTAGTGTCGCTTGTAAATATTCAATGTACCTATATGCATGAACTATAAATGTTGATGTAGTGCGTTTATGTACACTTTACATAGCTGAGCGGAAGTATAAATGTAGGCTTCGAGTGATTTTATTCACTGAACATGTATGCATAAAATTATAAATGTTTATGTCTTGTGGTTATCATCACTTTATCTGTGTGCTTGAAACTATAAATATTGTTGTCGTGTGATTATTATCACTTTAATTGTGTGAATGAAACTATACATGTTGATGTCGTGTGTACTCACTGTTTTCGTGTGTGTCACACTATATACAAGTCACAGAACATCAGTTCAAACACGAGAAAATCTTCAAAATATAACTGCAAAACAGTGAATGTCTACATTCTGTATACATGAGATAATCGGTCAGACAAATGATATACCATAAATCAATAGTTCGAAATGCAAGAAAATAGTTCCATGTTCTCTCTTTCTTTACCGATAAAATAACTCACCAGCTAACAGTCAGTCTTTAAGACCGGACATGATCATAGAGAAAGTAAAAAGTGATACGAACAAACATTTTTTCTAAAAGGTCACTTTCTGTTTAACTCCTATTGGTTAGATTTTTTATTGACCAGTATCAAACCATTGGTCGCTAGAACTAGCCAGGCGCCAAGAACTGGTTATCATCAGTGGGTGAATTGTTTATTAATCAGCCGGGTTTGCTGACTTCAAGAAACTTCGACCATGAAAACTTTCACAAGGATGGCGCAGTAACCTTGCTTCATGCTATCGTTCTGATATGGTTCTGGAGAATTTTGATCCACTTACATGTTTCTTATGGGGTAGTTCATGCATTTTGTTTTCATTTCTTAACACATTAAACATCGTCATCATTAATAAACAACAATCCCAGCAAAAATATAATAATTATTAAATATTAGTAGAATAAATAGGATACATATTTCATAAATATTTCCAGGCAAATGTTGCTGTTTCACAATTGGGGTCATGTATTTTTATTCACTGCACTCCTCTGTATAAAAATATAAATGCTGTGTCGTTTTTGATATTAAGTATATTGTTATGTATATTCCGAGTTATATTGTGTATTAAACTATAAATGTCGTGTCGTTTTCTTTTATTGCAGGTGTACTTTATGTATTAAACTATAAATATTGTTGCTGTGTATTTATATTAACTATACTTGAATGCATGAAAATATGAATTCTGGTACTATTGGTGTTGTGTGTTTATATACTCTGTACCTTTGTGCGTGAAAGTATAAATATTAGTGCCGTGTGATTATATTTAATTGATATGTGTTTGAAATATTTATTGTTGGTGACGGTTTTTATATTCACTCTTTGAATGGGAAAGAGAAACCCTAGTGTGTTTTGTGTTTTGAGGTATCACATTCTGCAAGTTAAAGGGACACTTCGAAACGAATCTGTCAATCTATCTATCTATCTATCTATCTATCTATCAATCTATCTATCTATCTATCTATCTATCTATCTATCTATCTATCTATCTATCTATCTATCTATCTATCTATCTATCTATCTATCTATCTATCTGTCTGTATATCTATCTATCTATCTATCTATCTATCTGTCTGTATATCTATCTATCTATCTATCTATCTATCTGTCTCTCTGTCTGTATATCTATCTATCTATCTATCTATCTGTCTGTCTGTGTGTTTATCTATCTATCTATCTATCTGTCTATCTATCTATCTATCTGTCTGTCTGTCTGTCTGTATATCTATCTATCTATCTATCTATCTATCTGTCTATCTATCTATCTATCTATCTATCTGTCTGTCTGTCTGTATATCTATATATCTGTCTGTCTGTCTGTCTGTATCTATCTATCTATCTATCTATCTATCTATCTATCTATCTGTATATCTATCTATCTATCTATCTAAAGACAATTCACATACACATAAACACACGCATACACGCATGTATTCAACAACTCATTAAAGTAAGTACCTTCCCTAAACCACGTTTATGCGGATGTTGAAGACTGACCTTGACACAGACGCATACTGCCTTTTGAATTATTTAATATTTCAAGCATCAAGAACAATTGCTGTACACTTTAGTGGTTTCCCATGTCACTGAATGACACGACCCACACTTATCTTCTTCAGCACGTGCCACACGTTCGCTTGGTGAGAAAGAGGAAGAACACACTTTACACTTTTGGACTTGAACCAGATAAACACGTTGTATTTTCAAAAAAAGGAAATTGCTGCTTACAGACTTTGACCGCTTTGCAAACATCCGCGATATTTTACTTCCATTTCTTTCTTTATGTCGATAGCTTGCTAATTTGGTTTCTACGTCACTAAAACTGTTGATTTATATTTATGTGTGTATGTTCACTGTCTCCATTCTCCAACTGGCTGTAAATCACAGAGGTAAAATTTTGAAACAGACCGATCTTGCGACATCAATATTTCAACTTCTTTTCACAAAAGACAATTAAATCAGTCGGTAATGAGAAATGACTTATGACTGTCTGTAATCTGTATCACTACGTATTACTAAACGATGTTTCAGTGAAGATATTTCTCAAAAAATACTCTTGATATAAACTTGGACATCAACTGTTCCCGAGACTGTTCATTTAAGAATGCTGCTTTTTCTCATCTTTACGACTGTTTCAGGTAAGTGAATATATTAATCAATTGCCCTGTTTCATAGACAAAATGTATTCTTGAATTACTCTTCTGAATTTGACATATTTTTCTGCTTTCTAAGCAATGTTCCTTTTTACATAATTGCACACGTTCAGGTATCAGTTGTGCTTTGAATTGCATTTACCGTCTGGAATGTCTTTGAGAATGCATATTTCTGCTGTATATTTTTGTGTGCGTATGGTGTCAGCTAAGTGGTGTCTGTATAGTTTTGTGTGCGTGTGGTGTCAGCTAAGTGTGTCTATATAATTTTGTGTTCGTGTGGTGTCACCTAAGTGTGCCTGTATAGTTTTGTGTGCGCGTGGTGTCAGTTCTGTCTATATAGATTTGTGTGCGAGTGGTGTCTGAATTTTCAGCTAAGTGTGTCTATAAATTGCGATACAGTAGTTAGCTGTGTGGCTACGAATTGTGATCAATCAGAGTCTGTTTTCTTACACAATATTCGGCGAGTATAGCACATTAATAACTTATGTTGTATTAATGAATAAAACACAAAGTGCCTTTGTAGCAAAGTAAACTTGCCTATCCATATTTCTAGGCTTAAATGTTATATAAATTGTTCTATTGTCAAAGTGACCCGACATTTGTCACTACTTATGATGACAGTATCAGAGTTGGAGTAATCAACACAAGTTGAGAATAAAAATTGCTGATGCAATGCAAACCAGTTACAATTGGATGGGTATTTATCTAATTAATAGTTTCACACTTGTTCATATCTGTATATATACTTCTTCCAATGGGGATGGATCGGAAATTTCTTTATTGAAGAAGTACTCAATTAAGATCACTTGGAATGTTAACAACACACAAGTCTGATCATAACGGCAATTGTTAGCTTATGGTTAATTAACTGAGTGATAAAGGCAATTGTTAGCTTATGGTAAATTAACTGAGTGATAAAGGAAGAATATTTTATGTATATTTGCTATTAATCTATGATTTGAATTAGAGAATACTTATATAAATGATCCTTAACACCAATGCCACAGATCTGAGAACGTCTTCTTTACCCTCTTCCACCAGTCCTCCCGCCCTACACCTAAAACACAAGTGTGACGAGGCGGGGTCCAACTGGGGCACTCCAGAACAGAGAACGTCTAATGACGAAATAATCAACGCAAGATCTGGTGGTCACGTAAAACTACAATCGAGCCATTATTCTCCCCACCCACCCCCACCGTACGTAATGAATAAAGAAGTGAAAAGCTGTTAGAAGTGTTCCTGTGTTTCTGTCACTGTTGCTGCCATCATAGGATGTAGGTATTAAAGCTCCACGTACGATTTACATTTAAATTTATTTTACAGCCAGTTTTGAGCATAGTTGTATGTAATGTTAGCAAAGAGCCCGTCTTCCAAATACAATAATATAACATTAAATTAAATTTATGATTTAAAAAAAATAATGTAAATGTAATTTGTTGACGTTAAGGAGCTGCGACTGTCCAGTGGACATCATCATCCATGTTTCCAAACGGCTCTCATGTCCAAGCCTGTGTTGGTGACAACATTTCGCTTCCCTGGGATTTTAACATGACGTCACCAAGGCGAATTTCTATCGATTGGTTTAAAGGTTTGTAAATGTATATTTCAATAAATCTACAACAAATGTTCAAGCAGTTTTAGCGATTGAATATATTCATTGCGGGATAGTGAATTTAGGACTAAATATGGAACTAACAAAATGTCGTCTACCTCATATAATATTTTGGGGCATTCACTGACTTCATATGGAACTATCATTGCAACAATATATCGATGAAGAGTGACATTTATTGACTTAGTATTTAGTACTTTCATTCAATAACAGATCATTGAAGATATTTTGATGTAGTGTGATATTTATTGACTTAGTATACAGTACTTTCATTGTAACAACAGACCATTGTCAATATATGGATGAAGTGTGATATTTATTAACTTAGTATATAATAAATTCACTGCAACAGATGATCACTGAAATATCTTGATGTAGTGTGATATTTATTGACTTAGTATTTAAGTACTTTCATTTTCAACAACAGATGATAGTTGATATCATGATGTAGTGTGACATTTATTGTTTTAGTATAGTGTACTGTCATGGGCAACAACAGATCATTGTTGATATATTGATACAGTGCGACATTCTAACGAAGACTATTTACCAGAACGTCGACTGTTGAATATTCAATTTTCAGTTTGATTTCTCGATATCATTCTCACAAGGATTTCATATCACTCTCTCTAGCGAATTTTATGCATTATATATTTTACTAATCACAAAATAATATTTACTGGTACAACTTTTTTTCACTCGTATTTAAACTTAATTGATGTTAATATTTTTGTCCCCTTCAATTCTACTGCAAAAGTAGAAAAATATGTACTTTGTACTAACCACAACAAACCACACCAAGTATCTACCATTTGTAACAATTGCTCTTCACGTACAGATCAGGAGGAGACAATTCTGGCCTACTATCATCGAGGTGTATTTGCACCTTTTAGTTCCCACTCTCCACACATAGACTTTCTTCCAAATGCCGGCATAATCCTGTCAATGGCGACACTCTCAGACACAGGGTATTACAGGGTTGAACTGAATGTTCGTGGAGATCCGCAGACTTATATGCAGGGTGCTTTCGTTCACGTGTCAGGTAGGAGATAGTTACAAGTGTCGTGTTTGATAGCGTGTTGTGTGTAACGTGTCAGGTACGAGACATTTACAAGTGCCGTGTTTGATGGCGTGATGTGTTTCGCGTTTCGAAAACGAGATAGTTACAAAACGTCATGAATTAAGAGATAGTTACTAGTGCCGTGTTTGATGGCGTGATGTGTTTCGCGTTTCAAAAACGAGATAGTTACAAAACGTCATGAATTAAGAGATAGTTATAAGTGTCCTTTTTGATGACGTGTTGTGTTTCACAATATTTCCTGATGAATGAATGATAGAGATAAATTAATTGTTTGAATTACTGAATTTATTACTGATTTACTACCGGATGATTTTTTGAACAACGTGAGTAAATAATTGATCACATGATCCTAACTCTTAATCCAGCCTTCTAAGATTTAAATAAATATAGTTCTTTCAGATGCAATTTAAAATATAATTTCGTTCAGTGTAATATTTTCCTGAGTCATTTTGCTTTCTTTATAATTTTATTTTGATGTAAATCTCAATATACATTTGATAAAGTATAATTTATTTCTAAATAATTTGTGTTATTTATAATTTTATTCTGCTGTATGTCTCAGTATACATTGGATGAAGTATAATTTATTTCTAAATATTTTCTGTTATTTATAATTGTATTGTGGTTAGAAATAATAAACTAAGTATTAAAGTATTTTGGTGTATAAACTGGGACATAACATTTATAACAGTAATTTATTTTTGTCAGAGAGACCGGTGACTATCGATGGCGGACTTCATGCCTACATTCTGCCAAAGAGTGTTTACCAAAAAATAACAGGACAGTGGCACTTACAGATAGGGTGTGGCAGATTCCTGTCACTGGGGCATCCGTCAGTGTTAGTGAAATGGAATGTGCGTTGCTAGCTGTATTTCATTTTGAAACAAAATCGTAATAAAGCAACATTCAAACACGAGAAGCATCAAAATCATAATTTGGGAACGAATGTTACATTCTGACACACACACACACACACACACACACACACACACACACACACACACACACACACACACACACACACACACACACACACACAAACACACTTAACACACACACACACACACACACACACACACACTATGTATGTATATAGTCTCTGTTAGTAGGTATAAATATCCTTTTACTTATATATGCGTACGTTCTACACTTGCATGTTGGATGCTTAGCAAGAATGTCCAGTGTCCATTTCATGACAAGACAGGACAATTACATCCATTCATTCCAGTAATTTACATTGGTCTAAGTATTTATTCCAGTACTTTACATTGGTCTAAGTATTAATTCCAGTAATTTACATTAGTCTAAGTACTCATTCCAGTAATTTACATCCTTCTAAGTATTTATTCCAGTACTTTACATTAGTCTAAGTATTAATTCCATTAGACTAAGTATTCTTTCTGGTATTTCACATTAAAAAGTGCACTCCAATACGTCACATTGGTCTAAGTATTTATTCCAGTACTTTACATTGGTCTAAGTATTAATTCCATTAGACTAAGTATTCTTTCTGTTATTTCACATTAAAAAGTGCACTCCAATACGTCACATTGGTCTAGGGAAACCTATACACTTTGAAGTCACTGAACGTACAAATCATTTTGTTAATAAAGACCAAAACCAGAAAATAAGTTTTACAATTAAAGTTCACTTGCAATTTTCAATTACTTTAAAGTTTCCATTACAAATCTATAGCTGGCAATATAAACACTTTGTTCAAGATGTTTTCGTATTTTTATTGTGACAGCAAACGATCGAACAATTTAACGATGACATGTTTTTGATCTGGATTTAGATTTTTGACAGTAGATAATTATTTCCCCCTTCTGTCTGTAGACATCCAATGCACCCACCAGTCAACTGCATTATATGTGTAATGATTTCTTTTTAATTAAGACATGCGCAATGTTACTGCAATACACATCTTTAATTAAGTAAAGTCAAGCGCAATGTTGCGATTTGTGTTTCACACATTTTTCTCTGCACCCACTGCATAGTCATGGCAATCACACAATTAAATAATTAAGTTTACTTTATAATATTTTATGTTTGTTCAGACGCCATCCAAGGAGATACTCAATAGTACGTCATACGACAATGGCGTTTTCATCTTGACTGTCTCAAACCCGGTAAAAGATGGCGAGTATTCTTGTTTCCTGGAAAGAATTTCACCGGCAGTAGTATGTCTACATAACCTGTCGTCCATGAATCGCGCCGCCACAGTGGATGTTAAAGGGCAACATACCCGTATTTCCTTGCTCGAAGGAGGTTTAGAAGCACTAAGGGAGGAAACTGTTAACCTGACTGTTCCAGTGTCGGACTTAGAGGACTTGGTTCATAAACTGGAAATGAGCAATAAAATATTCGAGGAGAAGATAAACATCCTTCAAGACACCATTTTTAACATCACGACTGAAAACAAACAGCTTAGACAAGAGGTACGGAGACTTGAGAATGTAGACAGAAATATCACGACTGAAAACAAACAGCTTCGACAAGAGGTACGGAGACTTAAGAGTGTAGACAGAAATATCACGACTGAAAACAAACAGCTTAGACAAGAGGTACGGAGACTTGAGAATGTAGACAGAAATATCACGACTGAAAACAAACAGCTTAGACAAGAGGTACAGAGACTTGAGAATGTAGACAGAAATATCACAGACGTAATGCAGGAAAACAATCGTAATATCACAGGCATGGTTCATGACATCATCACCCAGATAAAGGACATAAAGGGTGACGTGAGGAAACTTCAGTCCGATAAAGATGATTTAGTGGACACAGTCTATTACCTACATTTAGGAAAAGATCAGTTTGGGTTGTCCCGGATACAGCAGAAAGACTATACTAGTAAGTAATACTGCAATTGTTTCCTTTTGTTACTTAGTGCTTTATATCTGATCAGATGTTCACAGTAAGGACGCGAAAACCTTTTACTACTGAATATCTGCTCAGACGTTCAAAATAAGGACGCGAGACCCTTTAGTAGCGGAGTTTATGAAAAACACAGTACTTTACTTGCATAATGTAGTTTTATTAAGAGAACGACTTCATTCAACAGACATTATACAATACTTTACTTGCATAATGTAGTTTTATTAAGAGAACGACTTCATTCTACAGACATTATACAATACTTTACTTGCATAATGTAGTTTTATTAAGAGAACGACTCCATTGAACGACATACTACAGTTGATAAAGAAGACTTGAAAAGGAAATGTAATTTATTGAGATGACGTAATCAATAATGCAAACATAATTTAGCTTATGAAGAAAAGGGCCTGGCTTGAACACGAAAAAAATATAGTTTATAAGGAGGTCGTCATTATCCGTAGACAATGGAATTATTTATATAGGACAGCAAAGTTTACATAGTGTTAATGATACAGTTTATTACAGAAAGAAAAGTTATACGATTATAACAGTGACGAGAAATTGTAGTATTTGCAAAAAGTGCATGTACATTCTAAACACGTCAATAATTGTATACATGCCATAGTTTCGTTTTGTTCATTTTTTTGTAAAAATAATATAATGTCATTAATTATATAATAATTGTTAGTATTATAGTTCCAGCAATGCTTTTGTAGGTTTCGTTTTTAATTTGCGAGTTTTGTTTACAGATAGATAGATAGGCAGGTAGGTAGATAGATAGATAGATAGATAGATAGATAGATAGATAGATAGATAGATAGATAGATAGATAGATAGATAGATAGATAGATAGATAGATAGATAAATAGGTAAATAGATAGGTAGATAGGCAGACAGACAGACATATAGGTAGATAGATAGATAGATAGATAGATAGATAGATAGATAGATAGATAGATAGATAGATAGATAGACAGAAATATAGACTCAGATAGATAGATAGATAGATAGATAGACATACAGACATATAGATAGATAGATAGATGTACAAAGTTGGAATATCCTGTTTTAACCCATTATTAAGTCGTTTGAGCGCTTAAAGTATCATTGTTTCAAAATAAAATAAAACAGCGATGTTTGTTGTGTTTGTCTTTTAAACGCAAATATTTTTTAAACTCCAAACCGCCACACAGCAGAGTAAATGGGTCAACAATTTTTAAAAAAAAGTAATTCCACTACATCTTAAGACTGGGCAGTTGTAATTTAACAGTGGTGCATTGTTTATAGACAGTGTTCAGCAGTGATATTTGATTACAAATATTTAATTAATGATTAGAGATGCAAACAAATAAAGGGTGAATATTCAATTAAAACGAACTATATTTGCTTATACAAATAATTCTTTACTTATCGATATGAAATAAGAGTATCAAGCACAATATATTTTATTTTGAAAATTATGATTAAGAGGATATTAATATAAGGTATTTTAGGAAAGAAAGATATGAGAAGAAATTTTAAACAAGAGAATAATGTTATAACAAAAATGAAAATATCAGGGAAAAGAAAGACTGTAAGTAAAGAAAGAAAGACAGAAACACAGAAAGGTTGAAAGAAAGAAACAAATAAAGGTTGAAAGAAAGAAAGAAAGAAAGAAAGAAAGAAAGAAAGAAAGAAAGAAAGAAAGAAAGAAAGAAAGAAAGAAAGAAAGAAAGAAAGAAAGAAAGAAAGAAAGAAAGACAGACAGACAGACAGACTTATTTCTTTAAAAGGTCTTTCAATTAAAACGTGTTTTGATTATATTTTTTTGTATGTATGCATGAGTGATTTAGCTTCGAAACTGGAATGATTAATAAATACTATAAACAAGTTACATTAATGTTTCCCTTTAACATTCTGAAAAGTAATGTGTACAAAATGTATTGTTTATTTAAAAGAAATATATTTAAAAGCTATTCTTTGTAGCTTGTGAATAATGTTAATTAGATAGTAAACTAGTCAAACTAGTCTGTATAATACAGGTGAAAGTATAACAGTTGTTGGTACTATCGAGTTAGCAGGATAGTAAGTGGTACTAGCGAGATTTTGCATGTATTTGGTGATTCAATGATTATAAAAAATATAACAATACTTATTAAACTTATTTTACTCATGTTCGATAATTATAGCGAGCCTGTAACTTGAAATGATGCAAGATTTTTAGCGATATTGTTCTACTCATAAGGCGGAAAACATGTGCTGTCATGCGGACATTTTGACACTGTGACGTCATTGCAAAAGCCAGTGTAAGGACTGTGGAAGATGTACTTAATCAGTTATGCAAAGTTTACAATAATATATTAATAACTCCATTTCTATTCTCTGATAAGACAAACCTGCAATTTGTATTCACTATCATTGAACTGTAACTATATTTTATTATTATTTAAATGAAGTGAGAGTCTGTGTAAACTATAATTATCCGAATGTGGGTTCATGGAATTATCTATTTCACTGTAATTCTCATATGTACATGTAATTATTTTCTTGTAATAAATTAATTGTTAAATTTTATAAATAAAGTGTTGGAGAGGAAAGTGGCAGGATGGGGCTCGATGAGTATAGAATAAAGTCGGATTTGTCTCCACCTGTAGTAAGACGTTTTCCACCTGCAGACACCTTAAGCAACCTGTAAATATTGTTTTATGTTGTGGAATTGTGAAAAGTTTAAAAGGCCAAAATATCCGCCAAGTGAGAGACGAGTGGTGTTTGTTGGAGGATCATTAATAAAATAAAAATAATATTCCGATTACTTGAAATTAGTTATGAAAGATTAATAAATAATAATAATCACTTCATTAACTAAGTGTTTTACGTGTCACACAATGGTTATAGTGATATTTACCTGTGTTATTATCTAACTGGAAAGTCATCAGTAACAATACTCGAATAATTAGAAAGGTGGCGATTGTGAGGTTCTTCGTGCTAGATAATGATGTTGGTGTAGTATTGTCTAGCTTTCATGCATAATCACACAACTCTTTCACAATCAGAATAATAAATAATTTATTTGTTTAATTCCAGGTAATTATAGCCATTTTCTTTAAAAATAAATACGCAAAACATAACCATAAATCATTTACTTTACTTTGTTTGTTTATTTAATTCTTTCTTCTAGAAAAACCGACTTCCTGTAAAGATGTCAAGAATTATGACAATTCTAGTGGAATTCACACACTTTTCCTGCGCGATTTCAGAACTCTAAATGTCTACTGTGATCAGTTAACAGATAACGGAGGATGGATGGTAAATATATCTCAATAGTTTTTATCATTAATTCATGCTATCTGAAGAAGTAGTCATGTATTGGTAAACATGTCTCAATAGTTTTTATCATTAATTCATGCTATCTGAAGAAGTAGTCATGTATTCGTAAACATGTCTCAATAGTTTTTATCATTAATTCATGCTATCTGAAGAACTAGTCAAATCCATCGGAATCGAACCCTAGCAATACATTGGAGTGTATTTAAAGGCATGTTTCCTTCAGTTATCCAGTCAAGGTCGCCGACCACCGCATTGCACAGCCAGCATATTAACAGTTTGTCTGAATAGTGTTTATATAACAATGAACATATATTAATACAAGTGTTTATATAACAATGAACATATATTAATACAAGTGTTTATATAACAATGAACATAGATTAATACAAGTGTTTATATAACAATGAACATAGATTAATACAAGTGTTTATATAACAATGAACATAGAATAATACAAGGGGATAATGTAATTCTTACTTAATACACAATGAATAATCTACTCACTTTGATACCAACGTAAGTACATTTACAAACAATGCCATCAACTATCATCATTGTTCTTGTCTTAAATAAAACATCACCATAGAGAAAGGGAGTTAATTAACCTTACTTTGCCCATGAATATATTGTTTTAAATTATATCTTATCGATTATGTGAGGAAACTAGAAAAATACGATTATAAGCAAATAAAAATAGCAGAAAGGTATGAAAAACCTAACACATACTGAAAATGGAGACACAGGTGCAAGTTGAAATTGTGGGGCCTTCATTACAAATATTCATAAGTAAGAATGGCGATGATGAGATGTTACATTATAAACGTTATTGCGTTTGATAAATTTATTTATGATAATACTATTGTTGATGACAGGTATTACAGTGAAATATTTCCTTTTCACAGAGGAAGAAATGGTATGCATACTTCATGTTAATGACAGGAATATGTGCTGTCATGTCATAATGCTTTCCTGCATCATAAACATATTTATAAACTTATTACGTAAAAGGACATACGAGTCTTGAAAGAATACCAAATTAAGACTAGAAAATAATCTGACTTTAAATAAATCGTCACAGGTGATCCAAAGAAGACAAGACGGTTCAGTAGATTTCTACCGGAACTGGAATCAGTATGAAGTGGGCTTTGGGAACTTGTCCACAGAGTTCTGGATTGGTATGTTTGAAAATTAACTGTTGTTTTTTTTTTTTAACATGTCCACATAGATCTGTTTTAGTGAGTGTGCAAAATAACTGTTTTGTTTAACATGTCCAGAGAGTTCTATATTGGTAAGTAAAATAAGAAAAACACATTTATAATGTATGTGTGCATGTCATGTATACAAGTGTTTAATTAAGAATAATTACTATTTTAAATTCTAAAGTAACATTTATGACTGTTACCCACACTAAGGCGTCCATAACAATTTTAAAGTAACAGTTTTACTGTTACCCATAATAAGGTGTCCATAACAATTTTAAAGTAACAGTTTTACTGTTACCCATAATAAGGTGTCCATAACAATTTTAAAGTAACAGTTATGACTGTCCCCAACAATATGGTGCCCATAACAAAAGTTTGATATAAGTTTTCCAGATGTATAGA
This sequence comes from Sinotaia quadrata, assembly GCA_028829895.1. Lineage (NCBI taxonomy): Eukaryota > Metazoa > Mollusca > Gastropoda > Architaenioglossa > Viviparidae > Sinotaia > Sinotaia quadrata. Next base: position 13,768,164 of record CM054179.1, read on the forward strand.
AATAAAAAGTACAAGAGTACTGAAATTTCCAAGTCACTTTCATTACTGCTTCTTCTTTGTGTACTAATTTCACACCATAATGCAATATTATTATGCAAAATGCTGCATTCTAGTTGATTGTGTACTAATCTCAAAACATAATTCAATATTAACGTGTAAAATGCTGCTGTCATGCATCCACGGAAAGAATGTACTGTATTTAATTTTGTCCATAGCTGGACAAGCATTTAGAGAGAGAGAGAGAGAGAGAGAGAGAGAGAGAGAGAGAGAGAGAGACTGGGCATAACAAAAGACGGGTGTTGCATAATAGGTTCCGGTCAGTGTTGTCGGGAAAAATATGTCATAGAATAATAAACAATTCTGTGCTGATGGACTACCACTGGACCGTGACAAATAGGACACTTCACGGTGATGAACTCGAGTAAAATCCGATAGTAGGGTAAAGTGGACTAAATGACATCCACAAAATAAGGAATAAATAGACACTAACAGCTTAAACTATTCAACTCCAGTCCAGCCATTTCATGTATTGGTAGTGTAGAGTAGGTATTCCTATGTAGTCACATTTGGACTGCATCCCGAAAATTTACCTTAAGTTTTCTTTTATTTAAATTAAGTTATTGTTTTATAAAATTCTTATTCTTCTTTTCCCATCTAGATTTTACAGTCTTTTCTTTTCATAGTTATGTCTAGCATTCTGTAATGTATGCATTTGTCTATCGTCTTATGTTAAAAGTGAATGAAAACGCCTTTGATGGGTGTGTGAAGCTAAGTTTGTATGTCTGTGTGTCCATCATCCATCAGTTACATCATCGGGCGCCTTGTGAAATCGGGTAGAGGATGTGACGGTCATAATTCATGACAGTTGCATTCTAGTTGCATAATGTGCATCATTTAGTTAGTTGTATACTAACCTCATAGAGGAACGCAATGTTAATGTATAAATTGCTTCATTCTAATTAGGTTCAACGTCAGTATGTCTAAACTAAAAGTAAAAATGTAGTTGAAATGGGTGGTTGTATATGCAAGTGGTTTCACATCTGGTTTTTCTACGTACAATTCTGAAATGTAATTGGAAGCCTAGTGCGTTTAACTTCATTAATGCTGTATATATGCAGATTGTAATGCAATGAATGTTTTAAAACATAGTACGATTACCCTCATTACTGCTGTGTATATGCAGATTGTAATGCAATGAATGTTTTAAAACATAGTACGATTTCCCTCATTACTGCTGTATATATGCAGAATGTAATGCAATGAATGTTTTAAAACATAGTACAATTAACTTCATTACTGCTGTATATATGCAGAATGTAATGCAAAGAATGTTCAAAAACATAGTACGATTACCCTCCTTAGTGCTGTATCCAATTCTATAATAATCGCATGCAATACAATTACAAAAGTATAAAGGATTATACATACATATAAAACAGAGGTACAATTATGTTTCTATTGTTAGAGTTCCTTCCTACATCTTATCATACTACGTTACTTTACTAAATAAACAACAATTTTACAAACAAACTTTACAAGAATGGTCGAAAATCCAAAGGAAAATATATCCTACAAATAAATGAAAAAATAATTTAGGATACTTTTAAACTGTATAAACTGGAAAAAATATCCTACAAATAAATGAAAAAATAATTTAGGATACTTTTAAACTGTATAAACTGGAAAAAATATCCTACAAATAAATGAAAAAATAATTTAGGATACTTTTAAACTGTATAAACTGGAAAAAATATCCTAGAAATAAATGAAAAAATAATTTAGGATACTTTTAAACTGTATAAACTGGAAAAAATATCCTACAAATAAATGAAAAAATAATTTAGGATACTTTTAAACTGTATAAATTAGTCGTTTTAATGTTTTTGCAAAGCACCCATGATTTATTTTCAAATATCGAAAATACGACAGTTTTTATAAGAACTTATAAGTGTGCTCGGGTTATTAATTTCAATGAATAAATATTACATACAAATAAATAAATAGTAACATGTCTTGAGTTATTCATTTCATTGAATAAATATTGCATACAACAAAATAAATAATAGAGTATGTTCGGGTTATTTATTTCAATGAATAAACATTATATACAAATAAATAAATAGTTACGTGTGCTTGAGTTATTAATTTGAAATAAATATTGCATACAATAAAATAAATAATAAAATATGTTAAGGTTATTAATTTCAATGAATAAACTTTGCATACAACAAAATAAATAGAAATGTTTCGTGGCCATAACATACAGTTGAAAATATATTCAATTAATTGTTAAATATGTACTACAAAAAGTAATTTAAAATGACATCATTTGCATAATAACATTTTGTTTCAATTACCGCTTAACAAATGTATCTTATGTTAGCAATTAGTACTTTTTTGTGAAATTCCTAGCAATCCAGAGTTTTAGTGCTTTATGTGTGTAATTCCTAGCAATCCAGAGATTTAGTGCTTTATGTGTGTAATTCCTAGCAATCCAGAGTTTTAGTGCTTTATGTGTGTAATTCCTAGCAATCCAGAGTTTTAGTGCTTTATGTGTGTAATTCCTAGCAATCCAGAGATTTAGTGCTTTATGTGTGTAATTCCTAGCAATCCAGAGTTTTAGTGCTTTATGTGTGTAATTCCTAGCAATCCAGAGTATTAGTGCTTTAAGTGTGTAATTCCTAGCAATCCTGATTTTTAGTGCTTTAAGTGTGTAATTCGTAGCAATTTAACATATATTTATAACTTATAATAACTATAAATGCAGCACTGACTGTGTGCTTTCCAGCTTTCCAATAGTGAAGCATACGTTATATAAATTGCCACATTCATTATACAATCACATCTTATCCTCATTTAAAGAAATAACATTATTATATGACCCAATATGACTTTAATCTTAATGAAATTATAAACTAAATTGTTCAGAACCGTAATTAAACAAATATTAACGCGAAGTCACTAACTTTCATTAAAATAAACACTGAAATCCAGTATACTTGTTCAGTATATTCCTTGATGGGCATGTGATATTAATTAAACAAGATTTTTTTTAAAAATCATTCTGTTTAATGACACTAAAAAGTTAGAGTTAGATTTTTTAAAAATCAAGTAACCTAATGACCCTAAGAAGTTAAGTTTTCTTTTGTTTAAATCACTTTTCTTAATGACACTAAGAAGTTAGAGTTAACATTATTTTCAAAAGCACGAAATATTTCTAACTTCTCTTTACGACACACTCTCGACTCTACACAACACACTGTGAAAAATAAATCCGAACCTTCTTGCTCAAAATACTGAAGTCTCCCGATTCTCTGAGTAGACTGCTAAAAATAACTTAACACACATTCATTTTAATCCTGCTGGACAAAATAACTGAATTCTCCTTCTCGTTAAGCCTACTGCTCATGTAAGTCTAAAAATAGCAATTTATGGGGAGCACAGTTGTCAATACACAATAGAGTATGACTGTCAAACATGTAATTCTAAAAATAACAATTTATGGGGAGCACAGTTGTCAATACACAATAAAATATGACTGTCAAACAGAAATCCAGCCAATACGTATATCAATGTCTGACGCGAATAAATGATTAATATATCCCTAGACACATTAATAAATATTAAAGATGTATTTTGTTCATAAACAATAATAAAAACTTGGTGCACTCAAAGTGAACCAATTGCAAATTTCAAAAATCTAAATGTAGGTCATACGTTTTTCTCAAAACAGCCGTGTAGGTATAAATAGAAACATTTCAAAAGTAGCTACCCACGCAAGGGAATAAAACATTGATCACACCATAGCCAATTAACACCTAGGTACTTAACAAATAAAACTTTGGTCACACCATAGCCAATTAACACCTAGTTACTTAACAAATAAAACTTTGGTCACACCATAGCCAATTAATACCTAGGTACTTAACAAATAAAGCTTTGATCACAACATAGCCAATTAACACCTAGGTACTTAACTAATAAAAAGTCAGAAGTTGTAAAGTCATCGGCAGGTAGGGAGTAGACCACACTTATACAAAACTTCCATTTATGAATAAAAACCGGAAACCAGTTTGTTAGCAATGAGAGTAGAAAGAAACATTATGACTTACAAGTCAGGTGACAGGAACTGAAGTTTTAAGAAATAACGTATTACTACCTGCCAAGGTCTTGAAGAGAATACGTCACAAACTAGTATTGATAATTGTTTGCATAATCACGTGTTTTGAGAGTAGTTCACAAACTAGTAGTGATAAATCTTAGCGTAATCACGTGTTTGACGTCATACTGGCTTTCAAAACAAAAGAAAAGTGCATGATTTTAAGAAAGGAATTCATAATCATGATAGTGTTTTGGACAATTTACAACAAGAAAAGTTTATTTTTGAAGTTTTGCTGGAGATCTCAGTTGGATAGTTTAATCCTAATTCATTTCAAGCTTCACATTTGTATAAACACAATAATCATAAATCAATTCAAGCTTCACATTTGTAGGAACACAAAAATCCAAATTCAATTCAAGCTTCATATTTGTAGGAACACAATAATCCTAAATCAATTCAAGCTTCACTTTTGTAGGAACACAATAATCCTAATTCATTTCAAACTTCACATTTGTAGGAACACAATAATCCTAATTCAATTTAAGATTCACATTTGTAGGAACAGAATAATCCTAATTCAATTCAAACTTCACATCTGTAGGAACACAGTAAAATGTAGCATGCAACGCATAAAGACGCTAGTGACGTCAGAGCAACTGGCCAGACAGTGATTGAGCAAGATAAGTTGCCTAACGTAATTTACATTGAAGTACGACCCTTTCCAGAGATCTCCTGAGAAAAGTATTATATTTCTAACATTTGGTTAAAAGCACAAATTGTGTAGTGAGAAGAGAGAGAATCCTTTGTGATATAAAATAATTTCAGTTAATGTATTGGACTTAATTGGAAGTAAACTAATCTACAAGGGTAACCTAGGATATATTACTAAAATTGTTAAAGTATTGGACATAATTGGAAGCAAATTAATCCACCAGAGTAACCTAGGATATATTACTGAAATTGTTGGAACTCCGTCGTACTCTTTGTATTATTTTCTGATAAATAGTGTATGTATGTTTATCCACATTTATCTCATTCCTTATCACACTCAGTTTAAGTAAAATCCATATTGTAATGTGTGTATTGTCTTTGTCATTGTTATATGTTGGCAAATGACTTTCTGCCTGAGGGCTCATATTGTCAATTCGAGTCACCCAAATGTAGTCAGTCCCATTTGTCCTTTAGGCTTTAATAATTAGGTCAGTGGGTGACAGTGTATTTATGCATGAAGTGCAGAACGTTACTAACGTCAAACGATTGTAAAAATAGTCTAAAGTCTAAAGCAATGTGTAACGGTAAAATGAAAATTAAATGCTCTTAATTAATTAAATTAATCAATATTTTAATTAATTCATTATTCTTGTAAATTTACATGTTAATTTACATGCCATTCTAATCTCAATGTCATGAGTTGAAGCAAGCAACTCTGACCTATATCCAGAATATGGGGAGTTATCGTTAAGGGTCGGTGATTCTTGCGTAATTTGGATATAATTTTAGTAACCAGTTCACCCTGTCAATAGTATTTAGGCTGTCAACCGTGACTATTCAGACAAAGACAGGGAAAGCAACTCAGTCTTAGCCTGAGGCTGACACGTTGCTTTCGCGCCTTGAATTTTCCAGCGCGCATACCCCTCGAACCCATAGTGTTTAAATAGTGAGGTCTGGGATCGGCCAGCATTTGTCAGAATTTGGACCACCTCTACTGGCCACCTGCTCCGACATTCACACATCCCAAGGGAAACCGGGGACAACATCGACGCCAGCACCAACAATAACGACAACAACGCCAGTGAGGAGAACAGGAGGGGTTGAACATCCTTGGCGCATGTGAAAAAGGCATAAAGCACTTAACACCTAGGTACTTAACAAATAAAACTTTGGTCACAACATAGCCAATTAACACCTAGGTACTTAACAAATAAAACTTTGGTCACAACATAGCCAATTAACACCTAGGTACTTAACAAATAAAACTTTGGTCACAACATAGCCAATTAACACCTAGGTACTTAACAAATAAAACTTTGGTCACAACATAGCCAATTAACACCTACGTACTTTCGCGCCTAGAATTTTCCAGCGCGCATACCCCTCGAACCCATAGAGTGTATAATCCAGTAAGGTATGGGATCGGCCAGCACTCGCCAGAATTTGGACCAACTCTACTGGTCACCAGCGCCGACATTCACACATCCCAACGGAAACCGGGGACAACATCGACGCCAGCATCAACAACAACGACAACAACGCCAGTGAGGAGAACAGGGGAGGGGGGTCGAATATCCTGGGCGCATGTACACACTAGGTAAAGACTTGTTGTGTTTCTAGCCCTCTCCAGAAAAAAGTGAGGACAGGAAGTTTTATTCAGAGGCCCTCCAAAGCCGAGAATACCTCTGATAAAAGGCTTACTGCATTCTCTGGAGAAAAGTCAGCGAAAACAAAAAATCGACCCACACTCAGAATAGACAACACATCACCACGGCAAAGACACCTCTCCTACCTACTCCATCAAGTGACAGTTTAAATCTTTTTTACCAGAAGAGGTAGATGGCGCCCTCTTTTTTCCATCCAGAGCGCATACCCAACCTTTGCCAAGGAATTTTTAAATGAAGAAACGAGAATAAACGTACAGATTACTACATTTCTGCTGTTACAGTTCAAGAGCCGTTTCTTGCTTCGTTCTTTTGAACTTTGCCCTTCTTGTTGTGATTTTCTTATTTAGGCTAGCTTAATGTGAACGCTGTGTACAACACTTATTGTTTTGTTTTTCTTATGTCGCCCAGCATACTCTGAACTCTGTGTACAACGCTCATTGTTTAGTTTTTCTTATGTAGGCTAGCGTACTGTGAACTCTGTGTACAACGCTCATTGTTTAGTTTTTCTTATGTAGGCTAGCGTACTGTGAACTCTGTGTACAACGCTCATTGTTTAGTTTTTCTTATGTCGGCTAGCGTACTGGGAACGCTAACCATGCGCTTATTGTTTTTTGTAGGTTAGCGTAAAGTGTACTGTGTATAGATCTTATTGTATTCTTATGTAGAGTAGCGTAGTGTGAACGATGTGTATACTACTTATTGTTGTCATATGTAGGCTACCTTTCTGTGAAAGCTGCGAAGAGCAGTTATTGTTAACGCAGTGTACAACACGTATTGTATTCTTATGTAGGTTTCGATCTGTGAACGGTGATACAGCACTTGTTTTGTTTTTCTTACACACGATAGCGTAATGTGAACGCTGTGTACACACACGTATTGTTTTCTTATATCGACTAATGTACTATTGAATGCTAAAGAAGCGACTATTAATTTTATTATGTAGCTTTACGTTCTGTGAACGCTGTGTATGGCAATTATTGTTTTCTTATGTAGGCTAGTGTACTGTGAACGCTATGTAGACCACTTATTGTTTATCATCTGTAGGCCAGCACACAGCACTATATTTTTTCTTATGTAGGCTAGCCTACTCTGAATGTTGTGTACAGCACATAATGTTTTCTCTTATGTAGGTTATCATACTGTGAAAGCTGAGGTGAATTGTATATATTTAATTGTAGACTTATCTACCACAGCTGTTTAAGTTTAAAGGATTAAACTACAATTTCTTGATGTAAGTGGCAAGATATGCATATTAAAATGACAATTGTGCCTTTGAATATACAAGTTTATGTAAAGACTATTATCACTAGTATGTAATAACTCCATTTACATTCTCTTATAAGAATTATCATATGATTTATTTTGACTTGTTGAATTATATTTTTCTGTATAAGACGCTATAAAATATATAAATTATTCAAACATGGTTTTAATGAAGCATTGATGTCAACTAATCTATTTCTTTGTATTTGTCATTATGTATATTTGATTGTTGATTTAGTAAATGTATTATTTCATTTATTGAACTTCGTACACGTATTGATAATTTATTAGAGAAGAAAGTAGGTGGTTGGGAGTTTGCTAAATATAGATTAAAGATGGATTTCCACGTACGGAAATATTGTGTGACGGTAAATGTTTAATGTTGTGGAAGAGAGAAAACCTTTACAACGCCCGCATATCGGCCAGGTGAGAGAGACGAGTGGTGTCTGCTGGAGAAATATTAATAACATAAATTAAGATTATCATCACTTGTAAGTAGTCACGAATGATTAATTAATTAATAATAATTTACTAAGTAGCGTTGGCGTCACAAGTTACAGTTATAAAATGCGTTGTCTCCTACAATTGAATTCCACGATTATTTTATCTTCATCAAAACATACAGTTGAATAATTAAATATTATTATCTTTCTTGACTTGATAATGTATATGTTATCGTTATCAAAACATACAGTTGAATATTTGAATGATATTATCTTTCAGGGCTTGCTAACTTGCATCAATTGACTAAATCTAAAATTGTCAAACTTCGCGTTGACCTCATGGACACTGATGGTTCTACAGCCTCCGCCGTTTACAACACGTTCAGCATTAGTGGTGCCGATGACAAGTACCGATTACATGTTGACGGGTATAATGGAACTGCAGGTGACTCTATTCTTTACAAATGTTCTGTGATGTTTAAATTACAGCTTGCCATGACTGTAATGGTTTTAGAAAATATATAATATGATGTTTATATATACAAGGTGACTGTAATTATGTTTCTAATTAGATAACAAATACACAATTATCGGAATGATAGCATGAGTGATGTATATCACAACATTAATAAAATGGTTCGCCTTTTAATAATTAAAATAGTAAAATGAATCTTTTTGAACAAATGTGAGTTTATTGATTCTGAAGAGTACATATTGTAACATCCTCAATAACCACTATTTTGTGTGTAACTGTTGTCAACGAACTGCTGCGTTTTGTTTTATAAAAGAAAATGTACACGTCTGTCTCATTTGTATAATGTACACGTCTGTCTCATTTGTATAATGTACGCGTCTGTCTCATTTGTATAATGTACACGTCTGTCTCACTTGTATAATGTACACGTCTGTCTCACTTGTATAATGTAAACGTATGTCTCACTTGTATAATGTACACGTCTGTCTCACTTGTATAATGTACAATTTTGAAAAGTTATAAGTGAGTATTGAATGAATACAGTCATGGTACACTTGTATAATGTACAATTTTGAAAAGTTACAAGTGAGTATTGAATGAATACAGTCATGGAACACTTGTATAATGTACACGTCTCTCTCACTTGTATAATGTACACGCCTGTCTCACTTGTATAATGTACAGTTTTCAAAAGTTACAAGTGAGAATTGAATGAATACAGTCATGGTACACTTGTATAATGTACAATTTTGAAAAGTTACAAGTGAGTATTGAATGAATACAGTCATGGTACACTTGTATAATTTACAATCTGTGGGAATGGAAATGTAGAGAGAAGTAACGTAGACGATGAGAAATCGTTTTATTTAATTCAATATTATGAATGTATTTGAGCAATTACCCCCGCCCCTCTAATTATATACATTTTCAATTACTAAAAGGTTTTCTTAACAGCGAAAGTGCCTGCACAATCATCGGAACAGAGCTTAGTATTCTAAATCTTTATGTTCCGCCTTAATTTGAGAATTTAACAAAACTTTATTCTAAATCTTTATGTTTCGCCTTAATTTGTGAATTTAACAAAACTTTATTCTAAATCTTTATGTTCCGCCTTAATTTGTGAATTTAACAAAACTTTATTCTAAATCTTTATGTTCCGCCTTAATTTGTGAATTTAACAAAACTTTATTCTAAATCTTTATGTTCCGCCTTAATTTGTGAATTTAACAAAACTTTATTCTAAATCTTTATGTTCCGCCTTAATTTGTGAATTTAACAAAACTTTATTCTAAATCTTTATGTTCCGCCTTAATTTGTGAATTTAATAAAAGTTTATTCTAAATCTTTATGTTCCGCCTTAATTTGTGAATTTAACAAAACTTTATACTAAATCTATAATCTCCGCCTTAATTTGTGAATTTAACAAAACTTTATTCTAAATCTTTATTTTCCGTCTTAATTTGCGAATTTAAAAAAAGTATTGTAAATCTTTATGTTCCGTCTTAATTTGCGAATTTAACAAAAGTTTATACTATATCTTTATGTTCTACCTTAAGCGAATTTAACAAAACTTTATACTAAATCTTTATGTTCCGCCTTAATTTGCGAATTTAACAAAAGTTGCAAACGTCGCTGACGTAATATAGACGACCCACGAAAGTCTGGAAATGAAGCAGACGACTATTACATCAGAATAACCGACAAAGCAGTGATGGAGCCGAATCACGCAACTACGAGTTTTTAATAATAACTAAGTGAATGTGAAAATATTAGTAAATAAATGTATTAACATGTTATTTAACCATTGAATAAATGTCAATAATGCTAATGAATAACTGGGTTTATTACAACTTGTATAAATATCAGTAAAGTTAATGAATAATTAGGTTATAAGTAGCATTGTCTTGTGTATAAAATATAACATTATGCAGTCCAGCGGTTATACGGTTCTCATGTTCGATTATTTTTGTCAGCGTTATACTCCAGCAATAAGTTGTATTGTTGTTGTTAATTTTGTTGAAAGCAATATATTTGTGTTCATACAACCGACAGCAATAATTTGTATTGTTGCTGCTAATTGTGTTGTAAGCAATATCTTTGTGTTAATACAACCGACAGCAATAAGTTGTATTGTTGCTAATTTTGTTGAAAACAATATCTTTGTGTTAATACAACCGACAGCAATAAGTTGTATTGTTGCTGCTAATTGTGTTGTAAGCAATATCTTTGTGTTAATACAACCGACATAATTCCATTGTCTGTTTCAACTTTTGAAAACAAAAGGAAATTTATTCAAATAATAAGCAAGATAACAAGACTCGCTTGACGTATATATAAAGGCCGTTACATACTCGTTGTTAATTTGAATGGAAAAAAAAATAATCTTGTCTTAGCAGAATTCTTCTCTCATTCACACATACGCACCCGAGCGCACAAACCCTCACGCACGCACGCACGCACACACACACACAATCATACTAACTTAAATAGAAATAAATTAGAACTAGATATTATGGATGTATGGATGGACGGACAGAGGATGGACAGACAGATAAATCGATAGATGGGTGGATGTGTAGACGAATAGTTAGATAGATAAACGATAAATTTATAGACATTATCTTAAAAATTACTGTCATTTATATTTGGAATATCAATTGTAATATTTTGCGAACACAGAGCTATAACTAAATATAGATGCATAATTGTTTGTCTTCGTTCTTATAGTTTCACACTACATATAGAAATAAGAAATAAATACGTCACTGATACAAGTAGTTGTTAGTATTATAATAAGTCAGTCACATACATTTGTACATACTATAATGAAATTTGATATATTATAATAAAATCAATCTAAATAAGTTTTATATATTATAATAAAATCAGTCTTATAAAGTTTTATATATTATAATGAAATCAGTCTAATGAAGTTTTATACATTATAATAAAATCAGTCTAATCAGACTGTGGCGGAATAAGTTTGCCTATCCCTATTTATAAGTTTGTGATCGTATGATTCACATATTTTAGAACCTCAGTTCCAGATTGAACTACTGAACTTGTATAAATCACATAAGTTGGTATCTCATCTCAAGAATGAACTATTGAAAATGTAATTGTATGATTCACATATTTTGGAATGTTTTCTCAAGACTGAAGTACTGAACTTGTAATTATACAAACACTAGGGACCTTATTCATACCTAAATATATGGCAAATATTTTGTTATTCTCAAAACTATTTCTTGTCTCCATACCAGTGGTGAGTGACTAGAATAAACTTCAGTTCAATCACATCAAAAATGTATAAATCTAATTACAAAAAATATAAAAATCAGCAATCTGTATACACGAAATAATCAATAGTCAGATGGTAAACCATATTTCAAGAGTAAAAATACAAATATTTCTAAATAACGAACCACGAATCAATAGTTCCAAATACAAATATTTCTAATAACGAACCACAAATCAATAGTTCCAAATACAAAATAATATTCTTAAAATAAATAATAATTTATGTTTACTTCATTTATTGTCGTAATAATTTTGTGTGTGGCGTTTAGAATAAAACAAAATGTTTAATACATTTACTGTCTTTATAACTTTGAAGTGTGAAGTATAAAAGAGAGAATTGACGTTTTCTTGCATTTATTGTCTTTATAGATTTGTTGTGTGACGGCACAGAGGGCTTGACGGAACTTAACAAGATGCAATTCTCGACGTTCGACAGAGATCACGACATGTGGAGTGATGGTAACTGTGCAAAGGAAAATCACGGTGCGTGGTGGTACATGGCCTGTACTGCCTCCAACCTGAACGGTCGTTACAAGTCTGACAGAGGTTTTGGTGACGATGGAGTGATTTGGTCCTATTGGAAAGCAGACCCAAGATCCTTGAAACGCGTCGAAATGAAAATTAAAGAGTAAACATTGACTTGAAGTACCAAGAGAAAACCAGTTCATGAAGCATGCGAAAATATACATTATACAATATTCCTTAATCTTTTAATGACACATATTTTAATCAGTTAATGACACACTTTTAAATCATTTAACGACACATATTTCTAATCATTGACCAAATATTTATATTCACATAAAATAAATAATGTAATATTGAATTTCTTAAAGTGCATAATTCGTTTCAAATACTACTCCGTGGAAATTCCTACAATCCAGATAGAATTACAATGGAGCAACACACCATCTTACAGAAATACCTATAATCCATGGTAACAAAACACCATTTTACCGAAATACGTATAATCTATATTAACACACTATCCAATAGAAATGCCAATAATCTATAGCAGGACTATCTAAACTACGGCCCGCGAGGACCTCTCATCCGGCCCGTAGGGACTTTTTTGTCTACGGGAAAAAAAATAAGGAAATTTACGCGCAGTAGTGCGTTATGTTTTCCAACCGATCACTACATTGCAAAACATTATTCACTGCTTACTTTTCTTTTCAAGATTTCATTATTTTCACCACAGGTTGCCAGTTGTGGCTGTCTGCTGCGATGTGGCGGTGTTGGTGTCAGCGTTTGATTGCGAAATATGTTGCACTCTATTTTATTTAGTGATAATTTCCTTCACATAATTACTTACCATTGTGTTTAAAGTATTGGGAATATCGTTAGTTTAGTAAAGCATTTTCGAATATTCTGAAGAGGAAACATTAAAAGCAACAATCTCTCTACCATAAGTGGATATATTTGCATACTATATTCAGGTAAGTTTAATTTAAGAAATCATAAGAGTTTTTAAAAATTGTTTCGGGTCATTTGCAGCTATAATTGCGACAAAATTAGTTCGCGTAATCAGGATTTTTGAGCGATATTGTGTGCAAGATACTTTCAGTTGCACTATTTATTCATGTTGAATTAACTTTATTTCACTGCCCAGCGATTGCCGAGAAGAGGAAAGAATACAACCAGTGACGACATCAAATCCGGCGAGAAAGAATTGTGTGTGATTTGTATCGAAATCGCTGTGATGAAGGAATACAACCTGAGACGTCATCAAATCCGGCGAGAAAAAGTGTGTGATTTGTAACGAATCCGTGGCTGCGATGAAAGAATGCAACCTGTGACGTCATCAACCACGCAAACATCAGGAGAAATATGCACAATTGGAAGGTAAAGACCGTGCCGAAAAAAATTCTAAATTACAAAATCAACTCACATCTCAGAGGACATTGTTCAGTAAATCCTCAAGGAAAATGAATCCTTAATTAACTAAGGCCAGTTATAAAGTTGCCTACGTCCTGGTTAAAATTGGCAAATCTTTTATAGATGGTGAAGTAGTGAAGGAATGTTTGTTGAAGATGGCTGAGGAACTTTGCCAAGAAAAGTAGAAACAATTTTAAAATGTAGCTTTCGGTGCAAATACCATTGCCCGCCGTGTGGCAGACATGGGTGAAAACATTGTGACTCAAATAGCGAAAAATGCAAGCAAGTTTCGCCATTTTTCAATCGCAATGAATGAATCGCTGGACAGCTGTTCCACCTCACAACTGCTTGTGTTCATTAGAGGTGTGGATGAAGACATGAACATAATACAAGAGCCGGTTACCAGATATATTTAATGAGTTGAAGAAAACATTTGCTGATTATAACTTGGACTGGACTGACCACAGTTGCATGACTGTTGATGGAGGAAAGAACATGAGTGGAAGAGACCATCAAAGACCTCCAGCTGCAGTTTCAGGAGCGGTTTTCTGACTTGGATTCAAAGGCAGAAGAAGTGCAGCTGGAGTTCATTGAGTTGCAAGCAAATGACCTCCTTAGGGACAGGTTCAAAGAAGGAATGGTGGGTTTTTACCAGTTTTTGCCCAAGGAAGACTTTCCTAATGTCAAAACTGTTGCATCAATGTACCTTTCAATCTTTGGAACAGCATACCTGTGTGAACAAACATTTTCAAGAAATACGTGAAGAACAATTTGAAAACAAACCTGTCCGATGAATGAAGTTAGAGACATCAAATCTAAAGTCAGAAATGTCTATTTTTCGCATCCAGGAACCAATTTCACCATACCCACTAATACAGGTGTTCATTTGTAATGTATCGATGTGTATTAAATGTTAACTGAATAAAATAATATTAAATAAATAATTAAAATTTATATCCATGTTTTGATTCTTTTTTATTTGGACCTCGAGTGTTTAGTCGGCCCCCGAACTGCTGTTTGATAGTTAATGCGGCGCTCGGGCCGAAAGGTTTGGAGACCCCTGATCTATAGTAACAACACACAATCTATCTGAAATAGCTATAATGTATATTAACAGCATAACAACCTATAGAAATGCATATAATCTATACTAACAACATCATCCTACAGAAATACCTTTAATGCATATTAACAACAAACCATCCTATAGAAATACATACAATCTATAGTAACAACACACCTTCCTATAGAAATACCATTAATCAAAAAAGTATTACAATCTAGCAAAACAGCATCACGTCAGTATTCACTATTTCCGTTTTGACAGATTGTGCTATTTAATTTTATTCTAAAAAATATTGTGCATTGTAATTTAGCTACTATATATCTCATGAATTATATGCAATAATCTATACATTCAAACTTAACATGCATATTTTGTTTATAAATAGCAGCATTTCACTACAAAGTGTGTATATATGGATGAGTATCAGTCTGACTCATCACACGACTAAATTATGCATACGTATTCACTGAAATCTTGTTTTAGTACGAACCTTTGACTTCCTTAAAAAAATGGAGAAAATAAACATCACAGTCTGTGTTTGTGTATTGCAAGAAAAGCGTGCACGAGAAATGTTGAAATAAACATTAAATTCAGTGTTTGTGTATTGCTAGCAAAGCGTGCACAGGAAAAGTTTAATGCAGTCACAATCACAAAAAGCAGCCTACCACTTTGTATTCTTACATCACTCTACTCCACTTTCACACTCTCAGTCACAAATAGCAACCTACCTCTTTGTATTCTTACACCACTATACTCCACTTTTACACTCTCAGTCACAAATAGCAACCTATCTCTTTTTAATTCTTGCACCGCCAAACTCCACATTCACACAATCACAAATAGCATTTTTGCACACCCAGAATAAACAAACTCTCACTCACGTACACACGTACATACATAGACACATACATTCATGCATACATAACACTCACGCACACGTATATTGTTTTGTAGGTCGAACAAGAAATTAATATTACAATTTACCTGTAGGAGATTTGTATATTAATTAAAATTAACTGACAAATTAAATGTTATGAGCTACTGAAAAAATCTGTTTCTTTCTAAATGTTTTTGTCAATATGCTTATATTATTAAGTCTAATAACTACTGATAAAATCTGTCTATAAGACATTATAAGCTTATTTCAATAAGCTTATAATATTAAAACTATTAACTGAAACTCACATTTCGCTAAGCTTACGGTCCTCATTCCTCTGGACAACTCCTTCAATGCATTTATGAAGTATTACACATGGGATGAAGTGAACTGAAATATTAATCCAGTTAAAGAAGTTTAAGCCATTGAACCATTGCTGTAGGTGTATAAAAGTGTTAAGTAAATGAGAATATTAATAACGTTAAGGCCATTTAAGCCAAATCATATGCAATTGAACTATTGCTTTAGGTCAGGGGTGCACAAACCGCGGCCCGAGCAGGGCTCTGTGCGGCTCCCGGAGGACTTTTTTTCATTATTTGTATTGTTATTTTGTTCTACTGAGCCATCCATGTGCAATCTGACTTGCTGCCCTCCACGCATTATCATTTTGAAATTTGGCACCATGTCCTAAAATATGTGTGAACCCCTGCTTTATGTGTATAAAAAGTATTAAGTAAATGAGAATATTAATGTTGAAAACGTTTAAACCATAACATGCAATTGAATTATTGCTTTAGGTGTAATAAGTATTAAGTGAAATAGAATAATAAAGTTAAAGCCGTCTAAGCTAACTCCTCTTATTGAACTATTGCTTTGAGTGTATAAAAGTATTAAGTTTATGAAAATATTAATAAAGTTTAAGCCGTCTAAGCTAACTCCTCTTATTGAACTATTGCTTTGAGTGTATAAAAGTATTAAGTTTATGAAAATATTAATAAAGTTTAAGCCGTTTAAGTTATCTAATACTTTTGAACTAGAGGTTTAGATGTAATAAGTATTAAGTGATTTAGAATATTAATAATGTTGAAGACGTTTAAGCCATAACATACTATTGAACTAGTGCTTTCGGTATAATAAGTATTAAGTGAATGAGAATATTAATAAAGTTAAAGCCGTTTAAGCCATCACATGCTTTTGAACCATTGTTTAGGTGTATACAAGTATTAAGTAAATAGTAATCCAGTTACAGAAATTAAAGCCATCACGTGCTATTCCATCATTGCTTTAGGTGTATATAAATAGCTCATACAGCCCAGCAGTCAAGAGGGACAACCCAAAGGCACCAGTTATCAGCAAGGTATGAACTTTTATGTATGAATAACTTTACTGTTTTTGAAAATATGTATGTCTAGAAATATATTTGTTAGTGGGTACACTGATTGTAATTTGAGATGATTGAAGTTTTATGATGGAAATAAGATTTGTTAATCTGTATGATTACCTAGCTAGCCAGCTAAATGGGTAGATGGATGAATGGTTTGTGGGTAGGTGGATGGATAGAAGGATGGATGGATGGAGAAACAGATAGACATATAAACACATTCCAACTCACACATATTTAATTACTCTATAGATTTGTGTGTATTGGCGTGGATGTCTTTACGTATTATATTTCATTGCAAATTACAAATTCGGGTGTATTGTCTTTTACGTATTATTTTTCATTGCAGTCTTACAAATTTGTCATGAAGAAATTACTGATCTTGAGTCTAATCACAGCTGTGGTCCTTGGAGAGAAATTAAAAGCATGTAAGACAGACATCTTGACAATATTATTAAAACTTTTAATAAATATTTGCCAATTCACAGTTTTCAATATTTGCCAATTCACAGTTTTCAATATTTGCCAATTCACTTCCAGTCAATATTTGCCAATTCACAGTTTTCGATATTTGCCAATTCACTTCAAGTCAATATTTGCCAATTCACAGTTTTCAATATTTGCCAATTCATTTCAAGTCAATATTTGCCAATTCACAATTTTCAGACTGATCTCGGAAGTAAATTGAATAACTTTACTTAGTGTTCGTTAAATGGCATAAAGATGACTATAACGTTTTTAGTGTTCGTTAAATAAGAATAATACAAAAATAAAATGGAAATAATAAAATGAACAACTGACTTGAAAATAGACACAGTTCATTTCAAGTTGTAATTCGATATCAAGGGAAAAAAATATTTATTTAATTTATACACGCATATACACACACACACACATGCACGCACACACACACACATACACACACATACACACACACACATACACACACACACACACACACACACACACACACACACACATATATACATGTGTGCACACATACAGTCGAGATGTAGAGATTTTGTCACGATACAAATTTTATTTATTTCATTTATACTTATACACACTCTCACACATCTCCAAAGGGAATTTATCAAGAGACACAAATTATTATTTAATTCATTCTTTAAGGGAATATATCAAGAGACACATTTTATTAATTAATTTATTGCAAGATACACATTTTATTATTTAATTCACTCATACACACTGTAACATGCCGGATTTTATTTAATGACCATATCGCAGCATCAGACTCAAAATTATAAATTGTTAATTTATTATATTAGTTCTAATAATTACTACAGCCCAGGTGATCACATTTATTTTTCAATCTTGATGTCAAACACGTTCTTGGTGACTTTTAGTGACAGACACATTTTTGACATGAGTTGTCAACATTACCATACCCTTGGATTAATTGTGACTTATATAAAATCCACATAATTAGGGATCAGAATCCCTAGCCAACGTTCTAGTTCACATTAACAAATTAACCAAATGTAGTTTTAAGATAACAAAAACAAAGAATATTTAAGAATACCAATACAAAATTCTTAGTGTTATATCTGTATATATTGTAAACTTAGTGTTATATTAGTACATCTTGAACACTTAGTGTTATATCAGTACACCTTGAACACTTAGTGTTACATAAGTACATCTTGAACACTTAGGGGTATATTAGTACATCTTGAATATTTGTAGAAGAAAAAACATGTGAAAAACAGAGACGATTTAGCATAATCTTATTTTATGTATATAAATCATGCACACAACGATTAAGGTAATTAGCAAGACATTCACACAACGATTAAGGTAATTAACAACACATTCACACAACGATTAAGGTAATTAGCAAGACATTCACACAACGATTAAGGTAATTAGCAAGACATGCACACAACGATTAAGGTAATTACCATGACATTCACAAGATAAATAATTAGCAAATCATTTTCTCGGTAATTAACGTAAACCGGAAAGCAATTTATAAAATTCCTCATTTCTTGCTATATTTGTAACATCATCATTTCTGCTTTCAGTAATTAAGCCTTCTTCCTGTGTTGACGTACAAAAATATGACAAGGTGAGCGGTGTTCATACACTGTTTGTGAATAACAACATATCTATCAAAGTCTACTGTGACCAGCAAACTGATAATGGCGGATGGGCGGTAAATGACTTGAAGTGTTATTTGGATATTTATATTATTTCCTTATTTACATTTGTTAAGTAAGTTATTTGTATTGTTATATTATTCTTCTACTTTTACTATTTAGAAATGGCGTCTTGTTAATCAGTACCTCTCATGTGCCGAAAAGTTTCCTAAACCCCAAACTCTCAAGGTGACATCAAGTGAGTTGCTTCATACATGTGACATAGTTACAAATCTCTAGGACATAAATATTTATTACGACTATCTATGACTTTGTCCAGTCTCTTTTTCAATGTGATGTATAATAGTGTAATGAATAAGACAGCGAGTACTTAATCTCTCTCTCTCTCTCTCTCTCTCTCTCTCTCTCTCTCTCTCTCTCTCTCTCTCTCTCTCTCTCTCTCTCTCTCTCTCTCTCTCTCTCTCTCTCTGCTATTAGAAGAAATTCGATTGTTGTTATTTAACACAGTTCGCTGGCAGAAATACAAAAAAAATGTTTCTAGCGGATAATGTCCAGAACAAAAATTACAAAACGTGTTCTCATAAATGTGATAAATATGCGAACTTCGTTTTGAGTATTTACAATTATTTCATGATTGATAAGATAATAAATATTACCTTGACATTCAAGTAATTTTATGATCCAAAGACAAGTACAATGGTATCATAGCGCTATAAACGGCTTACTCAATATCAAAAGAGGGTCCACACCTATTATATAATATGCATGAACAATAGCAGATAATGGGTTGTTGTCCAAGCCTGATGCTTGGCCGATAGATTTGGCGCCATAATCCATAGACACCTTTATATTAATACCGGGTGGGATAATTTCGAATTTGAGATGCGTTCAATTTGCAATTAAATATATTTTGTTCAGGCCAACTGATTTTCCTAACACAAATATTTTCTTCTTGTTGGTTGTTCAGATATTTTGAATCACTTAAAGACAAAACATTCTACCCAGACTTAAGAATGCACACCTTGACATATAAACACTTTGTTTTAGAAATTAGGACCTGTTTAATTAATAATGATAAAATTTCAATTATATATAATAATAATATAAAAGAAAACTGGAAATTAATCTTTATGATAATCTCAATTAGAAATAGTAAAAATATAAAATGGAGATTAATCTCTATGATAATCTCAATTAGAACTAGTAAAAATATAAAATCAAAATAGCTAAAACATTCTAAATACAAGATTCACGGATTAGTATTATGATATAGCGTTTAACATTACTTTATCTCAGTATGTGTGTTTAACATTACTGTATCTCAGTAAGTGTGTTTAACATTACTGTATCTCAGTATGTGTGTTTAACATTACTGTATCTCAGTAAGTGTGTTTAACATTACTGTATCTCAGTAAGTGTGTTTAACATTACTGTATCTCAGTAAGTGTGTTTAACATTACTGTATCTCAGTATGTGTGTTTAACATTACTGTATCTCAGAAAGTGTGTTTAACATTACTGTATCTCAGTAAGTGTGTTTAACATTACTGTATCTCAGTAAGTGTGTTTAACATTACTCTATCTCAGTAAGTGTGTTTAACATTACTTTATCTCAGTAAGTGTGTTTAACATTACTTTATCTCAGTAAGTGTGTTTAACATTACTTTATCTCAGTAGGTGTGTTTAACATTACTCTATCTCAGTAAGTGTGTTTAACATTACTTTATCTCAGTAAGTGTGTTTAAAATTACTGTATCTCAGTAAGTGCATTTAACATTTTTCTATCTCAAGGCAGTGTATGTAGCACTACTGTATTAAAAGCACTGTATGTAACACTATTGTATTTAAATGTATATAAAAAAAATGTTGTGTATACAGCAGTACTGTATTTCAAACAAGGACTATATCAATATTATTTCTAACGTCAGGGTGTTTAATTAACAATATAACAATAATGCATTTAACACTAGTTTGTGTCAAATCATGATATTTAATTAACAATCAGGTCGTTTGCAACAAGTCACTGTCTTTCTTATTAGATGGCGGTCCAACGAACCCCTTCTGGACACATTACACAAATGTTCAGAATCTTCAATGCACCCACATAATCACACCGTGGAGAATCGTCCAGAAGTGTATATGCACTACTATATCATAATAATTTGTTTAACACTAGTTTATCTCAAGTCAAGGTGTTTAATTAAGAATATCACAATATTTTTTTTAACAATAGTTTCTCTCAGGCCAGAAGTTTAATTTAAAATATCACAATAATGTGTTGAACAATATTTCAAGTCAATGTATTCAAGTCAATGTATTTAATTAACAGTTCCACAATAATGAGATTAATAAACGTATTTATCTTAAGTTATTTAATTAACACTAGCATAATGATTTATGTAACACTACTGTATCTCAAGTTAAGATGTTTAAATAACAATATCACAATAATGTGTTTAACACTAAATCAGGACTGTGCTTTATATATCTCCCAGACAAAATATTTAGTACAAATCTCAAGACCAAATGCTTCTTATACTTCTCCACATAAACTATTTAGCACACATCTAAAGACAAAATGGCTCATATAACTCTTCAGAGAGAACATGCAGGACAAATTACAGACAAAATGATTCATATCACTCTCCAGAGAGAATGTGCAGGACAAATTACAGACAAAATGGAATACGTTTGTATATCAAAACGATGATTTTTCCACTTATAAAAGACAGGCGGTTTACCAGCAATTTGACATAGATGTTCATGTGAGAACAGTTTGAAGACTGGACGGAGTATAGTACTAATTTATATCAGACAACTATTTAACATTAAAGCATCTCAAGACAGGACAGAGAGTATAGTACTAATTTATATCAGACAACTATTTAACATTAAAGCATCTCAAGACAGGACAGAGAGTATAGTACTAATTTATATCAGACAACTATTTAACATTAAAGCATCTCAAGACAGGACAGAGAGTATAGTACTAATTTATATCAGACAACTATGTAACATTAAAGCATCTCAAGACAGGACAGAGAGTATAGTACTAATTTATATCAGACAACTATTTAACATTAAAGCATCTCAAGACAGGACAGAGAGTATAGTACTAATTTATATCAGACAACTCTTTAATATTAAAGCATCTCAAGACACGACAGAGAGTATAGTACTAATTTATATCAGACAACTCTTTAACATTAAAGCATCTCAAAACAGGACAGAGAGTATAGTACTAATTTATATCAGACAACTCTTTAATATTAAAGCATCTCAAGACAGGACAGAGAGTATAGTACTAATTTATATCAGACAACTATTTAACATTAAAGCATCTCAAGACAGGACAGAGAGTATAGTACTAATTTATATCAGACAACTATTTAACATTAAAGCATCTCAAGACAGGACAGAGAGTATAGTACTAATTTATATCATACAACTATTTAACATTAAAGCATCTCAAGACAGGACAGAGAGTATAGTACTAATTTATATCAGACAACTATTTAACATTAAAGCATCTCAAGACAGGACAGAGAGTATAGTACTAAGTTATATCAGACAACTCTTTAACATTAAAGCATCTCAAGACAGGACAGAGAGTATAGTACTAATTTATATCAGACAACTCTTTAACATTAAAGCATCTCAAGACAGGACAGAGAGTATAGTACTAATTTATATCAGACAACTATTTAACATTAAAGCATCTCAAGGCAGGACAGAGAGTATAGTACTAATTTATATCAGACAACTATTTAACATTAAAGCATCTCAAGACAGGACAGAGAGTATAGTACTAATTTATATCAGACAACTATTTAACATTAAAGCATCTCAAGACAGGACAGAGAGTATAGTACATATTTATATCAGACAGGGTATTTAACATTAATGATTCTCAAGACAATGTTTTAAGCAATTAGTGTGTGTATACTTAAATTTCAACAATGTAAGATATGTTATTAGTTTATTCATTTTAGCACTAATTTATGTCATACATAGTGTTTAGCACTAATTTATGTCGATACAGAGTGTTTAGCACTAATTTATGTCAATACAGAGTGTTAGCATTAATTTATGTCAATCTAGAGTATTTAGCACTAATTTATGTCAATAGAGAGTGTTTAGCACTAATTTATGTCAATACAGAGTGTTAGCACTAATTTATGTCAATACAGAGTATTTAACTTTATTTTATCTCAAAATATTGCATTGAGCACTACTTCTTTACCTCATTATGACATTTTCAATTAATTTGTTAATTTCTCATTGACACCGTTTGTTCCTTTTCTTAATTACATAAACCACTATGACATGAGAATTATGAACATTACATAAAAAAGACAGGTACAATTAATTTGTTTTGATTCTGAATGATTACACAAATCGTAAGAATTATAAACAATGGTTACGATAAAAGTTGTCGTTGAACTCAACAATCAAGCCAGATGGACTATTATATGGATGGATGGATGGACGGATGAATATTGATTGATTCATGCATACACAAATTGATGTAAAACAAACTTACAGATACACATTTCGTAATAATCTAGTTATTTTTGTAACGTTACATCATTATTGTCAATAATTATGTAAAGAAATCCTAGTTAAGATGACAACGGACATAGTTTGTAAACTAAAGACATAGCTATAATATAATATGTGAAGATATAACAAGATCATTTGAAAACTAAGGACACATTTATACATTATGTTGACTATAAATTCTGAAACTTCGTACACTAAAGACACAATTATAATATATTATATGACGATAAACCCTGATACATTTTGTAAACTAAAGACACAGTTAAAATAATTTTTAACTATAAATTCTGACACTTTATTTGCTAAATACACAGTTATAAAATATTATTTGTCGATAAATCCTGACACACTTTGTAAACTGAATAGAGAATAATAATTAAATCTTTTTAAATTAAGACAATTATAAAACATTACTTTGACAATAAATCCTGACAGGTGTTCCAAAGAAGACAGGACGGATCAGTGGATTTCTACCGGAACTGGGAGGAGTACGAGAAGGGCTTTGGGGACTTAAACGGAGAGTTCTGGATTGGTAATGTACTTAGTGCTGTTAATGTAGTTGTGGATTGGTAATATTCTCAGTAATGTTAATGGAGTTCTGGATTGGTAATGTACTCATTAATGTTAATGTAGTTGTGGATTGGTAATATTCTCAGTAATGTTAATGGAGTTCTGGATTGGTAATGTACTCAGTAATGTTAATGTAGTTGTGGGTTGGTAATATTCTCAGTAATGTTAATGGAGTTCTGGATTGGTAATGTACTCAGTAATGTTAAAGGAGTATTGGATTGGTAATGTACTCTGTAATGTTAATATAATTGTGGATTGGTAATGTACTCAGTAATGTTAATGGAGTTGTGGATTGGTAATATACTCAGTAATGTTAATGTAGTTCTGGATTGGTAGTGTACTCAGTAATGTTAAAATAGTTATGGATTGGTAATGTACTCAGTAATGTTAATGGATATTTTGTTTTGGTAATATACTAAATAACGGTAATGGATTTGTATCACCCTCACATTACCTAAAGTCGATTATCAACCTTACCCTTCACCACATATGTACTCAGCTATATCGCATATCATATTAAATAACATGATGAATACGAATCATGACCATTACTTTAGCACTGATGTTGAGGTTACGTGTACCTCTCCAATGTCTTTTCAGGTTAGTTTTTCAGCAATATTACTGAAAACACTATAATCTCTCTCTCTCTCTCTCTCTCTCTCTCTCTCTCTCTCTCTCTCTCTCTCTCTCTCTCTCTCTCTCTCTCTCTCTCTCTCTCTCTCTCTCTCTCTCTCTCCCCATCTATCCATCCATCCATCTATCTATCTGACTCTCTCTCTCTCTCTCTCTCTCTCTCTCTCTCTCTCTCTCTCTCTCTCTCTCCATCTATCCATCCATCTATCTATCTATCTGACTGTCTCTCTCTCCATCTATCCATCCATCTATCTATCTATCTGTGTCTATCTGACTCTCTCCTCTCTCTCTCTCTCTCTCTCTCTCTCTCCCCCCATCTATCCATCCATCCATCTATCTATCTGACTCTCTCTCTCTCTCTCTCTCTCTCTCTCTCTCTCTCTCTCTCTCTCTCTCTCTCTCTCTCTCTCTCTCTCTATCTATCTATCATGCGCCTTTGTGTTTTATATGACAAAGGTGTGTATCACTTGAGAATTGTAGGAAATATTACAATTACCTGTACACCACATAATGGTAAGTCGAAATTTACACAAAACTTAATAGGTCTGAAATGCATCTTAACAGATGTTTCTCGGATACCAAAATAAACGGTAAGCCGTAACTGTTGACGAATTTTAATACCAATTAGTTATAGCGTTTATGTTTTTAACACAGAAAATGACTTCGGTTGAAAATGTCATCAGTATTAATGGCAATGTTTTAGGAATAAATACAGTTAATGGATGTTTTCACTAATCTATTAGCATATATTGCACAATTTTAAGACTGAAAATACAAAATAGTTAGCTAAGACTATATTATTACTGTTAACTTCAGATCTATAAATATAAATACACATAATGTCTACTCTTGACAATGTTACTAGTATTATCTTCAGATCTATAAATATAAATACAAATATGGTCTACTCTTTACAATATTACTATTATTAACTTCACATCTTTAAGGATAAATACACATAACATCTTACAAGTATTAGTTGCAGATGTTAATTTTAAACAGGTAATACCTACTTTTCATTATATTACTAGTATTAACTGCAGATCTTAATTTTAAACTCTAATGCCTACTTTTCATTATATTACTAGTATTAACTGCAGAAATTATGTTTTTACACCATTACCTACTTTTCATTATATTACTAGTATTAACTGCAGATCTTAAGTTTAAACACTAATACATACTTTTCATTAGAATTAAATGCAGATCTTAAGTTTAAACACTAATACATACTTTTCATTAGGATTAAATGCAGATCTTAAGTTTAAACACTAATACCTACTTTTCATTAGGATTAAATGCAGATCTTTAGTTTAAACACTAATACCAACTTTTTATTTGGATTAAATACAGATCTTAAGCTTAAACACTAATACCAACTTTTTATTTGGATTAAATACAGATCTTAAATTTAAACACTAATACCAACTTTTTATTAGGATTAAATACATATCTTAAGTTTATTATTATTATTATTATTATTAATGGTACATTCTTAATAATAAATACATATAATTTATGCCCTTGACTATATTGCTAGTATTAACTGTAGACCCTTGCGATTAAATACATTTATTATCTATACTTGACTATATTGCTATATTAATTGTAGACCTTTGATATTAAATTCAATTATTAGCTCCCTTTGACTATGTTACTAGTATTGATATTGACTTCTAAGGTTAAATACAACTAATTGCTGCCCTCGACTGCATTATTCATATTGAATACAGATCTTTAAGATAAATCTATATAATAACAATCTCTGACTCAATTATCAGTACTAACTGCAGATCTTTTAGGTTAAATTAAGTTACTGACTATGACTGATAGTTTTCTCTATTAATTAGGTTTGGAACATAGGTGCCGGATATGATTGGCGTCATTACTTCTCACGTTTGAGTTTAAACACAATGGTTCGATAAGTTTGAATACATGTAACGCCATTAAACACAATGGCTGGTGACGGTTGATTAAATGTATGCTAAGTTTAACACTATTAAACACAATGACTCGATAAGGTTGATTACATTTATTCTAAGCTTAACACTATTAAACACTGGTTGGATAAGGTTGATTACATTTATTCTAAGCTTAACACTATTAAACACTGGTTGGATAAGGTTGATTACATTTAATCTAAGCTTAACACTATTAAACACAATGGCTCGATAAGTTTGATTACATTTATTCTAAGCTTAACACTATTAAACACTGGTTGGATAAGGTTGATTACATGTATGCTAAGTTTAACACTTATTATCACGTGTTGAAGTTTGGCACAGTTATCAGAATTTACTTCGTACGTTTACAAGACGAATTGAATGTAGGGGAAGTAAATCATACAAATCTGAACTAGTGAACATTTGGGTAGAGGAACTATGCTTTTTAGATCATGTGTAAATTCCATATGTCAGGTACTTTTAGCATACTTAAGGCATGCTCAAAAATGTCATGTACTTTTAGCATACTTAAGGCATGCTCACAAATGTCAGGTACTTTTAGCATACTTAAGGCATGCTCTAAAATGTCATGTACTTTTAGCATACTTAAGGCATGCTCAAATATCCCATATACGTTTCGTGAACTTAAGTCATCATGCTCTAAAATGTCATGCATTTTTAAGGGCATATTATAATATCTCATGTGTTTTCAGCAAACCTAATGCATGTTCTAAAATCTTATGCACTTTTAATGACATTAAGATTTACTCTACAGATTTAAGTGGTTCACCGATTAAAAGATTTTCAGACTTTCAATGGTTTGATTTAAGTTTTTCGAACTATCATGTGATCTAAACATTTATTTTAATTTTAAGTGGTTTCAAAATGGTTTAAGGTTTTCTAACTATAATGTCATCTAAATAATGTTTACATTTTAAGTCATTTCATAATGATTTATGATTTTCTAACTATCATGTAATCTAAATATTTTAAAAAAAATTTAAGTCATTTCATAATGATTTAAGGTCTTCTAACTATCTTGTAATCTAAATAACTTTAAAATTATAAGTCATTTCATAATGATTTAAGATTGATTTTGTATCATGTAATCTAAATGTGTTTTTTTTAAATTTAAAGCCATTTCAAAAAGGTGTCAAGCTCAAGTGCTGTATATTTCTCTTCTCTTGAAAATAATTTACATTTTAAATTTTAATTTTAAATTGTCAGGTATTCGAAAGATCTTTTGCAAAGCTTGAAGTAAATATTTTAAAGACATTACTTTCCAGATCAGGGGTCGGGAAAAGGGGTAAATTACCCCAAAGCTGTAAAATTGAATTTTTCGGGAGGTGGGAAGAGAGGGGGAGTAATGAAGGCTAAATAAATTACAGATAAAGTATTGTGACGTCATCAAACTTGTTATCTTATGAATTATTTCGAACTCCTCCAACTCACTTCTAAGAGATCAACAATATATTCCTACTTTTATATAATTAACTCCCCTTGATAATTAGGTCACATGACCTTACCAAACATGCCATTTCGGCTAGTCCTTAAAAATGTCAGTTATGATCTCGACACTCGACTAGGAGCACGCTAGAACGGCCAGTCTCCATTTTTTAATTCCAACGCAGGTTACTTGACCTTTCGTGTTAATGTAATCTTATGAATGTACTTTGAGATAATATTTATTCCTTGTAAGTGTCAGAGTTTGAAGTAAACAACTCAAGTTGAGAATGTGCTAGAAATTACTGATTCGTAATGCAAACTAGTCCAAGTGGGTGAGCGGTTTCATTATCCAATAGTTATGATTTATGAGAACGAGACCAGACAATGGGATGAGATCTGAAAATTGATCTCCTGTAGATCTCCTCTTCTATAATCATTTGAATTTGGTGTGGCAAAGAAGTCCAATCTTGAAAAGCAACCGTCAGCTTAATGGTGTGTTAACTGAGTTGTGAGAGAGAATGGATTTATATTTCATGCATTTTTGAAATGTTTCACTTGTGCTTTACTTAGAGATGAATTATGTGAATAGACTATTATTTCTACAAAAGTTTGAAATAAGGTGATAGTATATAGTATGATTAACACTTGACATTGTTCTAGTGAAATGGCTCATTAACTATCACTCTGTAGTTAATATGCTGTGTATCAGGCTAATAAATGCTGTTGAAGGGCATTGTAAGAATGTAAATTATAATCAGGGAACAAGTGTTACGATTCCTGTTTATTGTTTTTAAAACTCACTTCTTACATTCCAGTCTCAACTTACAAATTATATATTTTTAAAATAAATTTAAAACACCCGCATATCTGCTGTTATGAGTCTGATAAAATCTGTGTCACGACTTCTTAACCCACTTGCTGGTTTTCAAAAATCAAATTTTGAAAACTCCTTTGATAAAGTTCTCCCATGATACATCAGTATCGAGAAGCTTCTAGCAAAGAGGTCAGAATGTTATGTAACTTTAGGCCATTGTCCAGCTTCTCGAACCGACTACATACCACGTGATCCGTCACGTGACGCGTTCTATGCGTTTTGATACATACAGTATTGCGCGCCAAATTCTTCACTCCGATCCAGAAACGGCAAACAGTGCGTACCGTCTACCTGTACAGCCGCATATTCGTTGAGTCAATAGAGGAAACCCGCCGCTATTTGCTTTGAAGGTAACACGTCTGCTTCTTGCAAATGTATTGCATTTATTAATTGTATTTTGCATTTTGAACAACTGTATGTAATTTTGTGCTATTTGTTGCTACTTTTAGCCTAAGCACGTGTTCGCTTGTAAATGACAAAACCTATAAGTTATTGTATATAAATCATTGTAACTCTTTTTCATTGTAACTTTAATTTATATAACCTTAAATTCACTAGTGCCAGGAGCGTCTGTGCACGACATGAATTTCCTTTGTAATTTAAATTATTGCGTGTAATTTTAATGATAATTGTGAAGTGCTTTGCTTGATTTGAATTGTTCCTTTGTATGAATTCTAAATTTTAATGTTGTGAATATTTGGTAATTCGTATGTCATGTACTGTTAAATATAACATACGTGAAATCATTTATATCTTCAAATATAAATTGTAAACGACGCGTTGGTCGAATTTCTAACTAAGTGCATTTAAATGAGAAAATGTGCTTAGGTTGGCGAACCCAAAATGCAGAACGATCATGGAAACATTCATTGTCTTCAGGTCGGGTCCTAGTTCCGAATCCTAGTGCCGAGTTCTACTCCAATTTCAGTTCTTGATCTAGCTTCTGCTACCTCTTAGTCCTACTGTCATTATTGGGAACACGTGTCTACGCGCAGGTCTTCACATCCCTTTGCCTACACTTACATTTGTCATCCGGCGTGATAACTGAGAGACAGTTTCTACCTATGCTATGTGCATTGGCTGGCGATGATTAAAGTGAGGTGGGCTGGTTTGGACCGGTTTGGAAACCACGAGGCGTCAAAAGCGAAGTAAGTAAAGCTAACTGATCAAAAGTCACAAAGAACTATTGCGGCAAATTTCTCGTAAACTCAGAACACTTAACTTGGACATTTATAAGCACTAGTTTAATTGTCACGAGTAGAATTAGACTTCGCGCTCGTATTTGAATATCTTGTTAATTGTTAAATCTTATTAAATCTTATTTTTTTAATTGTTAAACCTCTTCGTAGTAAATTTTTATGCATAATAGACCTAACTTAACGTGGTTTGGATGGGGGCTGACTGAGCTGAATGACGTAATGAATGCATATTAATTAAGAGGAATTTAACGACTCCAAGCCAGCTTTTGTACGCAAGTTGTCAGTTCGTAAATCTGTCGTCTGCACTACAAAGACACATTTTTAAGTTAGGTCGAATGATAATTTGAGCAACCAGTCTGTATAGGATGGAGAGAAGGAGTTAATTAAATCTAATCATTTTAAAGTCCTTAAAATCCTAGGCAGGGTCTATAAAGTAATACTGGAAACGTAACATCTGCCAAGTAAGAGAGATGAATGGTGTCTGCTGGAAAATTATTAATAACGTATATTAAGATTATCATCACTTGTAATAATTATGAAAGATTAATAAATAATAATAATCATAAACATTAACTAAGTGGCGTTGGTTTAAAACTACATATAAGTCTAATAAATAGAGCTGCCAATGTGTATATGTCAATGAAATATAATTAATATATATATATATATATACAGTTGAATAATTGAATGATATTATCTTTCAGGACTTTCTAACTTGCATCAAATGACTAAATCTAAAACTGTCAAACTTCGCGTTGACTTCATGAACTTTAATGATTCTACATACTACGCCGTTTACAACACGTTCAACATTAGTGGTGCCGATGACAATTACCGATTAAATATTGGCGGGTATAGTGGAACTGCAGGTGATTCTTTTCTTTACAAATGTTCTTGTAATAATGTGATGTTTATATTACAGAGTGCTATGACTGTAATGATCATAGTTATAATGTGATGTTTAAAGTACAGAGTGCCGTGACTATAATGCTCTTAAAACATATATAATGTGATGTTTAAATTACAGAGTGCCTTAAACGTGATTAGTATTAAAAGCATATATAACGCGTTGTTTAAAGTACAAGGTGATTGTAATTCTTTACGAAACATTGTAATTCATCGCGTTAAAATATGTGGAGGATAAATGTCATCAATATTTATGTCAACGTGGAAGAAATTAAAATGAATATAGGAATACATAATTATTGTGAAGATAACATTAGTGATTTAAACAATGATTATGTTTCACTTAGATAATAAATACATAATTACTGAAATTAATACAATATAAATAATTATTTTGTTTCTACTTTGATTTCATATACACAATTAACGAAATGATAACTTTAGTGATTTCAACAATGCTTGTCTTTCTACTTTGATAATAAATATATCATTTCTAATATATTAAGATAACAAATACATAATTTCTAATATATTAAGATAACAAATACATAATTTCTAATATATTAAGATAACAAATACATAATTTCTAATATATTAAGATAACAAATACATAATTTCTAATATATTAAGATAACAAATACATAATTTCTAATATATTAAGATAACAAATACATAATTTCTAATATATTAAGATAACAAATACATAATTTCTAATATATTAAGATAACAAATACATAATTTCTAATATATTAAGATAACAAATACATAATTTCTAATATATTAAGATAACAAATACATAATTTCTAATATATTAAGATTAGTGTTGTAATCATTTTTTTTTGTTTCTACTTAGATAACACATATATAATTATCGAAACGATTACATCACTGTTGTAAACAATTATTGCATTTCGACTTTAATAAAATATACAGAGGTACATAATTGAGAACATTAGTAATGTAAGCAATGATTATGTTTCTAATTAGATAACAAATATACAATTATCGAAATGATAACATTAGGGATTTGAACAATAATTATATTTCTACTTAGATAATACTAATCCCGTTTTGTAAGGAAAAACATAAAAGAACGCAGCACTGTTTTAATTCATGTTTACTGTCTATCAAGACATTAATAAAAGAAAGCAGCACTGTTTTAATTCATGTTTACTGTCTATCAAGGCATTAAAAAAAGAAAGCAGCACTGTTTTAATTCATGTTTACTGTCTATCAAGACATTAATAAAAGAACGCAGCACTATTTCCTCTCAAGTTTACTGTCTATCAAGATATTAATAAAATGATTCCCTTTTAATATTTAAAATAATAAAATGAACAAATGTTACTTTATTGATACTGAGTAGTTCATATAGTAACATCCTCACTAACCACTATTCTGTGTGTTGCTATTGTCAACGAAGTACTGCGATTTGTTATAAAAAGAATGATCATATCTGTCTCACTTGTATAATGTACACGTCTGTCTCACTTGTATAATGTACAATTGTGAAAAGTTGCAAGTGAATATTGAGTGAATACAGTCATGGTACACTTGTATAATGTACAATTGTGAAAAGTTGCAAGTGAATATTGAGTGAATACAGTCATGGTACACTTGTATAATGTACAATTGTGAAAAGTGGCAAGTGAATATTGAGTGAATACAGTCATGGTACACTTGTATAATGTACAATTGTGAAAAGTTACAAGTGAATATTGAGTGAATACAGTCATGGTACTCACGCACAGTCGCCATTTTGTTTACTTTATTGTTTGTGTGAATCTAATTCTAGAGAGAAGTCACGTAGACGATGTGAAAACGTTTTATTTAATTCAATATTATGAATGTATTTGATCAATTACCCACCCCCCCACCCCCGGCAAGTATATAAATTTATAATTACTAATATATTTTCTTAGCTAATTAATAACTTACCGGGTTTATTACAACTTGTATAACTACCAGCAAAAGTAATGAATAACTAACCGAGTTTATTACAACTTGTATAACTACCAGAAAAACTAATGAACAACTAACTGGGTTTATTACAACGTGTATAACTACCAGTAAAACTAATGAACAACTAACTGGGTTTATTACAACTTGTATAACTACCAGCATTTTTTATAGCGTAGAAAACCATTACATATACATATACTTTCGATTATCTGTGTGTTATCGTTTATAAGATTAATGGTTGAACTTTGGTCAAATTTATAAATAGATATATTTGTGGAATTCCACGTTTAAAAGCAAGACACACTCGGTCCTGACTCCAAGGAATCTTTAGAAATAGAACATTACCATCATTATGCATATTGTCACAACATTCTTAAAATATTTATTCGGTCCTGACTCCAATGACTCTTTAGAAATAGAACATTACCATAATTATGTATATTGTCACAACATTCTTACAATATTTATTCGGTCCTGACTCCAAGGAAGTTGTAGAAATATAACATTACCATCATTATGAATATTGTCACAACATTCTTAAATGTGTAGGATACAACAGATACCTGCCCAAATTGTATTTTATACAAGGAGAGATAGCTTTGACTACGATATACTCTTAATGCAGATATGTATAGTAGTGTCTTATGTATAAAATATGTATAGTAATGTCTTTTGTATAAGATATGTATAGTATTGTCTTTTGTATAAGATATGTATAGTATTGTCTTTTGTATAAGATATGTATAGTAGTGTCTTTTATAAAATATGTATAGTATTGTCTTTTGTATAAGATATGTATAGTATTGTCTTTTGTATAAGATATGTATAGTATTGTCTTTTGTATAAGATATGTATAGTATTGTCTTTTGTATAAGATATGTATAGTATTGTCTTTTGTATAAGATATGTATAGTATTGTCTTTTGTATAAGATATATATAGTATTGTCTTTTGTATAAGATATGTATAGTATTGTCTTTTGTATAAAATATGTATAGTATTGTCTTTTGTATAAAATATGTATAGTATTGTCTTTTGTATAAAATATGTATAGTATTGTCTTTTGTATAAAATATACCGTTGAACAGTCAAACAGTTATTTTTGACAGCGTTAAACTCTAGCAATAAGTTGTATTGTTGTTGTTAGTTTTGTTGAAAGCATTATCTTTGTGCTAATATATATATACTATAAATTCAGTAACATGAAAGTTTACATACTATAATGAAATCAGTCTAATGAAGTTTTATATATTATAATAAAATCAGTCTAATGAAGTTTTATATATTATAATAAAGTCAGACTGTGGCAGAGTAAGTTTGCCTATCCCTATTTCTAACTTGTGATTGTATGATCACATATTTTAGAATCTCAGCACCAGATTGAACTACTGTACCTGTATGAATCACAATTCTTAGTATATCCTCTCAAGACTGAACTAGTGAAATTGTAATTGTATCATTGACATATTTTGGAATCTTGTCTCGAGACTGAAGTATTGAATTGTATTTATACAAACACTAGGGACAATAATCATGTCTACCTATATGACAAGTATTTTGTTATTCTGACAGACCACCACCCCCTTGCCTACTTAGATCACTCGACACTAAGGCAAACAGTCGTTTGACCAGTTGGTCATTACTACTACAACAGTATAGATACACTGTTGAAGTCATCAAAGGCATGACAATTTAGGGGCCGACTATTTTGTCCAGAGCAGTAGAAATGGAGGTGTAAGAGTCCAGTAACATAACTCTTTAAATGCTGCAAAATTCTCGTATAAAATTCTTGTATCTTTTCTACGGTAGAGAGGAAGGAGTAATCTTACTCAAAGTTCATTTATATGATGCTAAATGTCAGAGAGTCACGGGAAAATTATGGCTTTTTTAATAACTAAAGTTTTATTTTTATGCATTAATTATTTTTATTTAATAAGACGTTTTTATTTTGCGTTGTATATATTTCTATGTTGGCAATTTCAAAAATGTGGATTATTGGCATGTGAAATGGTTTATCGGCATATTAAATGGATAAGTGGCATCATAAATGGATGTGACATGATAAACGATAAGTGCCATGATAAAAGATAAGTGTCATGATAAATGGATTATCGGCATGTTAAATGGATAAGTATCACGATAAATGAATTATTGGCATGTCGAATGGACAAGTGTCATCATAAAAGATGTGTCATGATAAATGGATAAGTGTCATCATAAAAGATGTGTCATGATAAATGGATAAGTGTCATGATAAATGGATTATTGGCATGTTAAATGGATTATAAACTTTGCTTGAACGGTCGTGTAGGGACGCAGGGAGGGGGGAGTTTGCTCAGCCTTACGCTCAATGACTTATGTTAGAGATGATTTCCGCCAATGACGTGTAGATTTGTATAAATAACGGGAGAATTGAATTAGAAATTCAGTCTTGACGAGTCAGTGCCTCATTTCTAGAAGGCCGTATTTAATTCCATAAATGAAGGACTTGCCCACCATTATTCAGATAATGTAACATATCGAATCTTAATTATTATTAACTGTATTTTATTAAGAATGCTGCAGTATATTCTTGTATTTTCATAAGATCCAACACGTGTTCCGTAATTTGGAATGATTTGTAATTTACTGAGATACATATTAACATAGTAGGATACTATTTCATCTCCACTGAAGTGAACTTAGTTTTGATTTATCTCCGGTCCTCTCCCTTCCATTTTTCGAGATACATAGAGCCAGTCTATTAAGACAGAGCAAGAGCAAGAAAAGTTAAATGTAAAAATAAAATAATGATCTCCATTAAATTATAACTGAGAAAGTGAGTAAGATATATAAGCACTACTCTCAATTAAATTATAACTGAGAAAGTGAGTAAGATATATAAACACTACTCTCAATTAAATATTAACTGAAGAAGTGAGATATCAAACACTACTCTCCATCAAGGCCACACTAATCCTCCTCAAGAAGAAATAAATATTGAGCGTTCTACAGCGTTCACATTTGGAATATACATTACCGTTTGTATATAAAAACAATAATAATATCCAATTTATAATATTTAAATTTAGTTTTTATTTTATTGTTCTGACTGATTGAAGAATGTATCGTTTGACTTAAAATGTGTACCTACAGACAAAATAGAAAATGAAAGTGGTAAAGAAAATGACTTGTTCAAGAATGGAAAGATAACTCAGTAAAAGGACTGACCAAATGATAAACTGAAAGGAAACATGTCACAAAGTTAGTTGATTCAACTGTTTAGAATAACTAATTTATTTTTACTGCATTTCATGTCTCCACAACATTGGTGTGTGAAGTTTTAAATAAATAATTTACGTTTAACTACATTTATTGTCTTAATAATTTTGTGTGTGGCGTTTAGAAAAAAACAAAATGCTTTAATGCATTTACTGTCTTCATAACTTTGGAGTGTGTTGTATAGAAGAAAGAGTTGATGTTTTCATGCATTTATTGTCTTCATACATTTGGTGTGTGACGTCACAGGGGACTGCTTGACGTACCATAACGAGATGATGTTCTCGACGTTCGACAGAGATCATGACACAGTGAGTGGTGCTAACTGTGCAAAGTTCGATCACGGTGGGTGGTGGTACAGAGACTGTGGTTATTCCAACCTGAACGGCTATTACGATCGAATCGAATGGAACCAATGGAAATATTTGAGATCCTTGAAACGCGTGGAAATGAAAATTAAAGAGTAAACATTGAATTGAAGTACCCGGAAGAAACAGAGTACATGACGCATGTGACACAAATAGAATTTTAAAAAAATCATTCGATGACAAATACTCTTTAATCTTTAAACGACACACATTTTTAATATAATGACACATTTTTCTTAATCATTGAATTAATATGTATCCGTTCATTTGTTGCAACCTAATATTTATAGACCTTTACAATTCACATCAAAATAAATAATGTAAATTTGAATTTCTTATAAAGTGCATAATTCGTTTCAAGTACTACTCCTGTGGAAGTTCCTACAATCCACAGAGTATTACAATGTAGCAACACATCATCTTACAGAAATTCCTATAATCCACGGTAACAACACACATCCTATTGAAATACCAATAATCAATAGTAACAACACACATTCTATAGAAATACCAATAATCAATAGTAACAACACACATTCTATAGAAATACCAATAATCAATAGTAACAACACACATTCTATAGAAATACCAATAATCAATAGTAACAACACACATTCTATAGAAATACCAATAATCAATAGTAACAACACACATTCTATAGAAATACCGATAATCCAAATAGTAATACAATCTAGCAACACAGCATCACTTCAGTATTAACAATTTCCTTAGTGGCAGTTTGTGCTATTGAATTGTCTTCTAAACAAAATATAATATATTTAATAACTTTTCAATTATTTTTACTTATTGTAATTTAACTATTACACATTCATGAAAATATGCAATATACTAAACATTAAAAATGCAATTTAGCTATCATATATCTTATGAAATACATGCAATAAACTGTCACGGAAAAACAGGGGGAGGTAATCAGAAAATTAATTTTTATCCCCGATTATCTCCACTTGGCCATCGGGCGATGCAACAGACGTTAGTTTTTGGCAAGTGTCGTCTGCTAGCAAAATGACGTCTTTAATTACGTGCACAGTCAGCGCGTTTGTTTACATTTTCTGTCAAGTCGTCTGCTTATTGTGTTGGCGTACACCGTCAGCAAGTTTGTAATTTCATGTTTCCTATATTTTTTAAAAATACAAATGATTAATTATTTGAGTTAGATGTTCAAAAATTGTGATTATAATATCTTGAAAATGTGTTTGTTGTTTATTATCAATTAGTATTACAAATTTAATTAGGGACTATATCACTAGACGTAGTGCGCCTCCGTGTAATGCACCTTTTTAGCGTGGGTAAAGCAAGGATACACGCGGGAGTTTGATCTTGGAGAGAGTGAGAAATGATTTTGTATAAGAGGACTGACGGAGCTATTTTTCTTTAGTGTGCGTCTGTCTGGGCTACAGAGAGGTGTAAGGCCATCGTACCTACACTGAGCCCGGACAATCTTTCCATCACCGTTATGACCGGGGAGGAAATGGACTGAATATTCTCCTCGTAGGATATAGAATTAGACGTGTGTTTTGGTCACACTCAATTCTTCGTGGCAGCCTATAAAGCTAGTCCTAATTATTATTCTACGTTTGGATCCGAACCTTGGGCAATAGCTGGCCATCAGGGGAATGAGCTGAAGGGACCAGGATTGCGCCGAGAGAAGAATATTCGACGCCACTCACGTATCGGAGCTGCTGCTGCTGTAGACAGCCCTCCGTTGATTGATTGATTTTGGATCTTGGACCGTCGCAGAAGACAGGTGTCCGTCGATTGATTTTGGATCTTGGTTACTGTCGTGGAAGACAGCCGTCCGTGTTCTTCGCCATAGAACCGGGTACCCCAGCGTTAGGCAACGTGGGGCGAGTATTTGCAAGTCGCAAGTTTATACGTACGTACTGCACTCTCCGTGTATCGAGTTTTCATCGACAAGCATGCTATTTTTCTGAGGACAGAAACTGTGACGTTTTGTGTTTGCCGGCAGATGTGACTATTTCGTTTTTTTGTGCTGTGTGTTCCTGCGTCGACGATTCAACGTATAATACTAGTAAGTAGGAAAAATTTTATTAGGAGGTGCATTACTAGGTAGGTTAGAGAGAGAATATAAACGTTTTTCATCACTGAATTATTTTTCATGAACATTAACTTTGACTTTTACTAAATGGATAATGTTTGCAGTTTTAAGTGAAAATTAATATTCTTTGACGTTGGGTTGTCCGCCCACTAGTTTTAAAGATAATTTACTCTTAAGGTTAAATATTTTTTTTTCTGCGGTCATTACCGCTGGTTGTGCTGTAGTAGTAATTTTGCGCCACTCGATTTTGGCGGGAGTAATGAAAACGGTTATCACCGTTTATTGTTGATTATTGCAGTTTATTCATCATATTTTTTTTTTTAATTATTTTTTTTTCATTTTCCATCGCTCATGTTTCCCCGTCCCATGGATGCCGTGTGTGGATGTTATCGAATGAACGACTAACACCGTGTGAGAGTTAAGCCCGTTTTTCCATTTTAAAATCTTTTTTTTTAAAATTAAATTCTTTGTTAACTCTTCCTCAAGAGTTGAGCTTTTCTCGGGTTTTGAAAGTGTATGTTGGTGCGGTTGTTTGTTTGTTCGTTCCGTACGTCCCTCACACGACATTCACACGCCTGCTCACACACACTCACGCCGGCTTTCACATTTTACCCCACATCTCAGAATAAAGCTAATCCTACCCCCACAAGACTATTCGTGGTGTCTGAGTGTGAGAACGATCATCAACATCTGATCGTTCGGTGTGATCCCGGCAAGTCGCAGCTACTGGGTCTGACCCCCCCTACCCACCGAGGAGGAGATAGGGGCCAGCAACGCCCACGACGCCCCGCGACATTTTTGGTGACCCTTTGACGTGATTTAGGGTAAGAATTGTGTGTATGAGATCATTTCTTTTTTCTACTTTCCTATCGTCATTTTCATCATCTTCATTGGATAGGTATTGTGTGTATTGAATTTTTGCATTGTGGATTTTTGTGTGCAAAATATTTTTGAAATTGATTGTGCACGTTTAGTATTACGAGTTTCCCTGTACAAACGTTAAGCGATCTTAGACATTTTCTTGACAGTGTTTTGTTGTTGGGGTCGTTAGGACTGGGAAGTTAATATGGCCGAATCAGTTAAGACTAGGAGAAAAGATAAGAGAAAAGGGGAGAGACTTGGGAGGACAGTTGAGGACTTGACCCAGTATGAAGATAGTGAGGGGGAGAGGAAAACGCAAATATTGACACTTAAAGAACTGGAAGAAGCAGGGAATGATTGTGAAGCGACTCTTTTAGAATTTCAGAGACAACTCATAGCAGAATCAAAAGAGAGGGAGAAGGACAGACAGATTGCCCGAGAGTTTGAGAAGATGAGACTAGAAGAAGAGAGAAAGTTCAGAGAAGAAGATAGAAAGATACGAGAGGAGCAACTTAGACTTGAGAGACAGAAGATGGAGTACAACAACAGGCAATATGCAGAACTGAACAAACCGAAGATGCACTTAGCCCCCTTTAATAGTGAAACAGAAACCATTGATGAGTTTCTAACTCGTTATGACAGCTACATAGCAAGCTATGATATGAGTGACGTAGACAAGAAAAGACAGTTGGGACACGTCCTACAAGGCGAGGCATCGAGAGCTTTTGCGGACCTGACTCGTGACCCCAACATAGCCTACAATGACGTTAAAATGGGACTGATGCGAACATTTCAATGTACAGCGGAAGGGTTCCGAAGACAGTTCCGACATTCAACACCGAGGGTGGGGGAGACAATGCAGGCTTACGGGGCTCGCCTGCGGCATTACCTGGAGAGGTGGATCGATATTTCGGGGACACCTAAGACCTATGAGGGATTCCGTGATCACGTCCTCAAGGAGCAACTCTTAAACCGGGTGTCCGACGCAATGGCGTCACACTTGAGTCGTAACCCGCAACCGACATTTTCTGACTTGGTCAAAGCGGCAGATCTGTATAATGACCACCCAGACCCGGGGTACCGAAGTCAGGTTAGAAATGTAACGCCGCCACCGCGACGTCCACAATACAGGGCAGCCACCCCAATGACGAGAAGGGGAAAGCCCACACTGAGTCATCAGTACCGGAATAGAACACAGCAATCTAATCAGCCACCGCGATCGGATTTTTCCGCAGTGACTTGTTTCACTTGCGGTCGAAGGGGACACATGTCAAGGGACTGTCGCTCCCATCGTGATGTCAAGGTGTGTACCGGTGGGGGCACGCCACTTAAGACGCACACTGGGACTGTGAATGGACAACCCGCCAAAATCTTGGTGGACACAGGCGCCTCCATTAACTGCATAAGTAAACATCTTGTTCGTCCGAATCAACTATTAGCAGGGAGCATAAGGATCAAGTGTGTAATGGGCCACGTTGCTCTATGCAGACGTGCTGCTGTAGAAGTAACATCCCCTGTATTCACCGGCACCGCTATTGCAGCCGTCATCCCAGCGCTCGAGTTTGATCTTATTCTATCCGCCGAACACATGCACACGTTTACCCGTGCGGAGAAATCCCATTCAGTCTGCCCAGTGAGTACACGCGCTAAAAGAAAACGTGAACAGGAGGGACCCCCGGCCCTTAAGATCATTGAGACCACCCTCCCTCAACTAACCCCAGCACAACTTGGTCATCTCCAACAGAATGACAAAACGCTAGCATCTCTGTTGAAATTAGCACGCGAGGGCGCCACTAAAACCAACAACACTCGGACAGTCACTTATCTTCTCAAAAACGGCATAGCATATAGGCACACCAACTGGAAGAAGGGAAACAACCGGCCCTCAACTTGTCTGCTTGTACCGGTATCGCTTAGGCCCCTTATACTTTCCTTTGCTCATGACTCCATCATGTCAGGACACCAGGGTGGCCGACGTACCGATCGACGGGTGCGTGAGGACTTCTATTGGCCTGGCCTGGCCAAAGATGTCCGTGAGTACACACGTACCTGTACTCAGTGTCAAAAACACATCGATAAGGGACGTGTCAGGAGAGTTCCCCTTGAAATTGTACCGACTGTGGAGGAACCCTTTACTAAGGTAGCCGTCGATATAATTGGACCCCTCATACCTGCAGCAGAGGGGGGATACAGGTACATCCTCACAGTAGTTGATTACGCGACACGATATCCAGAAGCTATTGCCCTCAAGACTATTACTACTATTGAGGTGGCCGACGCACTTATAGAAATATTTTCTCGAACGGGAGTGCCACGTGAAATTTTGAGTGACCGAGGGACACAATTCACTTCAGCAATGATGGCCGAAACGATGCGCCTCCTTGCTTGCAAACAACTCTTTTCATCCCCGTACCACGCCCAGTCAAACGGGCTCGTAGAACGTTTCAATGCTACAATAAAGAAGATGCTGATAAAGATGGCCTCGGAACAACCAGACCAATGGCCCCGTTTTCTCTCGCCCCTACTATTTGCGTATCGGGAATTACCGCAAGAGAGCACGGGTTTTTCCCCTTTCGAATTGCTATATGGGCGCCAACCGTGTGGACCCATGAAATTACTCAAGGAGGCACTAACGAAAGGAGAGGACATCTCGGATGCACAGGACATCCACACATATGTGTCCGAACTACGACAGCGCTTGGGGGAGACGTGTCGCATCGCACAAGAAAATATCCGAGCGAAGCAGCCACGGTATAAGCGTAACTTTGATCGCGGGGCAGTTGCGCGTGACCTCCTACCGGGTCAACAGGTGCTACTTCTAAGGCCGACGTGCACAAATCGGATGCAGATGCATTGGCGGGGACCATATCGCGTCCTCGAACGGGTAAAGCCGAATGACTATCTCATTCAGATAGGCACCAAAAGCAAGGTATACCACATTAATATGCTAAAACGCTTTATGGAGCGTGATGAAGAAAACACCCACGGTGTTAATGTAGCTCTGATTCCTCTCGAAGATGATAATTTTTGCACAGACGCGATGTCAGCAGAAACATCCACTGAATCTACAATACATCAGGTCGAGATTGATTCCAACCTAACGAATATCCAGCGCGAAGATATGCAGCGATTGATTCAAAAACACGCACGCATATTTACCGATCGGCCAGGCCACACCGATCTGATCGAACACCACATTAAATTGCTAAGTGATAAACCCATTCGGCTCAAACAATACCCACAAAAATTTGAAAGTACTAAGTACATTGTTGAACAAGTACGTGAAATGGAAAGGGACGGGATTATTGAGCCCTCCCAATCTCCATACTCCTCACCAATAGTCCTGGCCAAAAAGAAAGATGGGTCACTTCGATTTTGCGTCGATTACCGACAACTCAATCAAATAACTGAATTCGATGCCGAACCGATCCCACGCCAGGACGAACTCTTTTCACGCCTGACGAAAGCGCAATACTATTCGAAGTTTGACATGGCCCGTGGGTACTGGCAGCTTTCAGTGGCCGTTGAAGACAGACCTAAGACCGCTTTCCCAACACCGATAGGCCTCTTTCAGTTCCGGCGGTTACCGTTCGGGCTCGCCAACGCACCTGCAACCTTTGCGCGGTTCATGCGAAAATTACCCCTCGAAACAGTCGACGCGCTAAACTTCTTTGATGATATATTGGTGGCCACTGAGACATGGGAGCGGCACTTACACTCAGTGAGCGGTTTGCTAAGCATATTAGAGAATAACGGTCTAACAGTCAAGCCATCAAAAGTCCGAGCGGGATTCACAGAGAT
Organism: Sinotaia quadrata; assembly: GCA_028829895.1. Classification (NCBI taxonomy): domain Eukaryota; kingdom Metazoa; phylum Mollusca; class Gastropoda; order Architaenioglossa; family Viviparidae; genus Sinotaia; species Sinotaia quadrata. The sequence continues at coordinate 13,811,909 of CM054179.1, forward strand.
AGAATTTTTAGGGCACATAGTGAGCGGAGGGAAAATCAGGCCAAACTTAGATCTGACTGCCGCCATACACAATATGGCCACCCCAGTTACCAAGAAGCAGGTACGGGCCATACTAGGGTTGGTGGGGTATTATCGAAATTTTGTCCCCCAGTTCAGCACACTCATGAAGCCATTGACAGATTTAACAGGCAACAGACAGCCCACTAAAGTACGGTGGACTGATGAATGTAACGATGCATTCCAACGGGTGAAGGAAATTTTGACAAGTAGGCCGATACTGCAGCTACCCGACTTTAATAAAGAATTTATCATCCGGACTGACGCATCCGACAGGGGCCTCGGTGCTGTCCTACTACAACGGTCGGCCGATGAATACTTGCCTGTAGCATACGCTTCCAAAAAGCTCCTGGACCGAGAGACGCGATATTCCACTATCGAGAAGGAATGTTTAGCCATAGTATGGGCGCTGAAGAAATTTAATGCCTACCTTTACTCTAGGCCTTTTGTTCTGCAATGCGACTACCGACCACTGACTTACTTACGAAGCAGCGCGTATGACAACGCCCGTCTCACCCGGTGGACTTTGATGCTACAAGAGTATAACTTTATCGTTGAACATATCCCTGGGAGGGAGAACAGTGGGGCTGATGCACTTTCCCGGCACCCCGTGACAGACTTGCAGTGAGTGGGGGGGGGGAGTGGTCACAATGCCCGTAGAAAGTATACTTATTATACGGGACCTAACAGACTATTTAAAAATAGTGTTTAATTATCAGTAGTACTTTCTCCTTAAAAATACTTTTTCTTGTTGGTTGTTCACGTATTTTGAGCCTTTGCATTTTGATAGGCTAATAATTGGTCATGATAAGTTTTATCCACAACAACAGTTCATTCTTTTTCTCATTAGGTGTAATTCTTGACATGTTAATGTTACAAGTACTTGACGTTGACATTTTATTTTGCGTAGCTTCTCAGACGATAATTTTTCCAAGGAAATATTTTTCTCCATAAAAATAAATTTTGCTGATTTTTTAAATTGACCTTCACCTTTTTAAGTTAAAGGTCAATTTTTCTTAGGAGGGAGGTGTCACGGAAAAACAGGGGGAGGTAATCAGAAAATTAATTTTTATCCCCGATTATCTCCACTTGGCCATCGGGCGATGCAACAGACGTTAGTTTTTGGCAAGTGTCGTCTGCTAGCAAAATGACGTCTTTAATTACGTGCACAGTCAGCGCGTTTGTTTACATTTTCTGTCAAGTCGTCTGCTTATTGTGTTGGCGTACACCGTCAGCAAGTTTGTAATTTCATGTTCCTATATTTTTTTAAAAATACAAATGATTAATTATTTGAGTTAGATGTTCAAAAATTGTGATTATAATATCTTGAAAATGTGTTTGTTGTTTATTATCAATTAGTATTACAAATTTAATTAGGGACTATATCACTAGACGTAGTGCGCCTCCGTGTAATGCACCTTTTTAGCGTGGGTAAAGCAAGGATACACGCGGGAGTTTGATCTTGGAGAGAGTGAGAAATGATTTTGTATAAGAGGACTGACGGAGCTATTTTTCTTTAGTGTGCGTCTGTCTGGGCTACAGAGAGGTGTAAGGCCATCGTACCTACACTGAGCCCGGACAATCTTTCCATCACCGTTATGACCGGGGAGGAAATGGACTGAATATTCTCCTCGTAGGATATAGAATTAGACGTGTGTTTTGGTCACACTCAATTCTTCGTGGCAGCCTATAAAGCTAGTCCTAATTATTATTCTACGTTTGGATCCGAACCTTGGGCAATAGCTGGCCATCAGGGGAATGAGCTGAAGGGACCAGGATTGCGCCGAGAGAAGAATATTCGACGCCACTCACGTATCGGAGCTGCTGCTGCTGTAGACAGCCCTCCGTTGATTGATTGATTTTGGATCTTGGACCGTCGCAGAAGACAGGTGTCCGTCGATTGATTTTGGATCTTGGTTACTGTCGTGGAAGACAGCCGTCCGTGTTCTTCGCCATAGAACCGGGTACCCCAGCGTTAGGCAACGTGGGGCGAGTATTTGCAAGTCGCAAGTTTATACGTACGTACTGCACTCTCCGTGTATCGAGTTTTCATCGACAAGCATGCTATTTTTCTGAGGACAGAAACTGTGACGTTTTGTGTTTGCCGGCAGATGTGACTATTTCGTTTTTTTTGTGCTGTGTGTTCCTGCGTCGACGATTCAACGTATAATTTCCTTGGAAAAATTATCGTCTGAGAAGCTACGCAAAATAAAATGTCAACGTCAAGTACTTGTAACATTAACATGTCAAGAATTACACCTAATGAGAAAAAGAATGAACTGTTGTTGTGGATAAAACTTATCATGACCAATTATTAGCCTATCAAAATGCAAAGGCTCAAAATACGTGAACAACCAACAAGAAAAAGTATTTTTAAGGAGAAAGTACTACTGATAATTAAACACTATTTTTAAATAGTCTGTTAGGTCCCGTATAATAAGTATACTTTCTACGGGCATTGTGACCACTCCCCCCCCCACTCACTGCAAGTCTGTCACGGGGTGCCGGGAAAGTGCATCAGCCCCACTGTTCTCCCTCCCAGGGATATGTTCAACGATAAAGTTATACTCTTGTAGCATCAAAGTCCACCGGGTGAGACGGGCGTTGTCATACGCGCTGCTTCGTAAGTAAGTCAGTGGTCGGTGGTCGCATTGCAGAACAAAAGGCCTAGAGTAAAGGTAGGCATTAAATTTCTTCAGCGCCCATACTATGGCTAAACATTCCTTCTCGATAGTGGAATATCGCGTCTCTCGGTCCAGGAGCTTTTTGGAAGCGTATGCTACAGGCAAGTATTCATCGGCCGACCGTTGTAGTAGGACAGCACCGAGGCCCCTGTCGGATGCGTCAGTCCGGATGATAAATTCTTTATTAAAGTCGGGTAGCTGCAGTATCGGCCTACTTGTCAAAATTTCCTTCACCCGTTGGAATGCATCGTTACATTCATCAGTCCACCGTACTTTAGTGGGCTGTCTGTTGCCTGTTTGTATGTGTGTTTGATTGTGTGTGCGTGCTTTTGTATGTGTGTCTGTGTGTGTGTTTGTATGTGTGTTTGATTGTGTGTGCGTGTGTGTGTGTGTGTGTGTGTGATCATTTCTTCATTTGCCTCTCAGATATTTCTGTCTGCGAGTGATTCTCTGTATACGTGTCTCTATACATTGTGTATTTCCGTGTGTGTGTGTGTGTGTGTGTGTGTGTGTGTGTGTGTGTGTGTGTGTGTGTGTGTGTGTTTGTGTGAAAAAGAAGAGATAGACCCGGGTAGAGTGTGTCATGTGATGGGAAATGTTCACACATTTTTATATACATTTTCATGACGTGTAATTTTAATTGAACGCTATTTATAATTCGAATGACGTGGGCATTGCATCACTCTTGTTTCGGAAATGAGATCCTGAATGAATGAGTCGTGCATGGTGGCAGATTTACTGACCGGTGTTTGGAACTTGAGGCAATTAGATGAGTGAGTGTTTGTTTAAATTTGCTCGACCATTGTCAGTAAGGGATTAATGTAGCGCATGTGTGTTTTTGGATATACAATGGGACCGGTTGTTACCAGACCGGCAAAGATGGTCGGAAGTTGTAGGAAAGTCATAATATTATTAGCTCTAGGTAATTGGCTGGATCGAAGGTGTGTCTAGCAAACACAGTTGTGATTTCAAAGGGAGATAAATGCGATAGAAAATTTTACCTTTACACTTTTTCCAATCGTCTCTTGGTGTGAGCGGTTCGAGTCTGGGTCCCTCCCTATTTGGAGTTGTACATGGAGCAGTAAACCTTGTTTAGATAAGGTAAAAACGTCTTTGTCTTGTGTGAATGGTTAGGGCTTATTATGACGTTATATGACGTTATATACTAAGTTTTATTTTGAACATGTTAACCTTTATTTCTTTAGGAGGCCTATGCCAAACTTAGTATTTATTAATAGGGCAATTGACTGGACACTTAGACTCTGCAATTGCTTGTGATTAAGATAATTTTGTTTTTTCTTCGTTTTTGTTTTGGTTTCATCTTGATCACGATCGTTAATTTCAATGTGGGATTTGTATTCTATTCCTGATGTGACGTCATGTCCTATTGACAGTCTACCACCGTGTTCTGCGTCACTCCATTAGGTAAGTTGTGATAGCGAACGTGACAACAGTGTGACTTGAACTTGCTCTATGCAGCATTAAGATGGAAACTAGGACATTATATATATTCCTTATTTTTCTAAATCTTGTTAACTTTTCTTTTATTAAAATTATTGTTATTACTTTCAATCTCGTGTAATTTGTTAGTGAAATGTAATTCTATCGTTTGTTATTATAGTCTGAAGTGATAGTCTAATGATTACGTCTAGTTCTCTGTTAGTCTATTCATAATTGTTGTACATCCATTTCATAAAAATCGATTCTCTGCTTGTAACTGGGTGGGGGCCATGCGCTAACATGACGGCGTACTAGTATATCGGCGTAACAGTTGCAGATATACATATATAACCAGTGACCCATACTCTGCATCGGCACTTGTACATGTCTTGTATCATATCTAACTACTATTATTTGATATAATTCATTATAACAAAGTCACCCCAGAGAACAGCGGCGACAGAGTGTCTGACTCATCACGATGAATTGTGCATACGTACTCCCTAAACTCTTGTTTTAGTACGAACCGTTGACTTCTTTAAAAACAGGAGGAAATGAATATCAAATTCAGTGTTTGTGTATGTCTAGAAAAGCGTGCACGGAAAAATGTTGCAATAAACATCACATTTAGTGTTGTGTATAGCTAGAAAAGCGTGCACGGAAAAATGTTGCAATAAACATCACATTTAGTGTTCTATATAGCTAGAAAATATTGCACGAGAAAAGTTGTATATAGTAATTGAATGAATAAATTTTGTTGTGACATTCCTGAACACCTTTAAGTTTTCGATTTGAAATTATGTTTGAATACACTATGTGCTGACTACAATTCATTTTATCTACTTCTCAGAAATAATCTACACTCCCTATATTTCCCCTTTTCCCTACCTCTCAAAATAATCTGAACATTTCCTACTTTCCTTGAAATTTACAGTGCCACATACAATCACGAGTTTTGTATAATATGCGGATTTCTTAGTTCATGTGAAATAACTTCTTTCTGAATTAAATTACACTCTTGCTTAGTCATGTGAAATAACTTCTCATAATTTAATTACATTCTTTGATTATTTTATGTGAAATATTTTCTCTCAGGATTAAATTACACTCTTGATTAGTTCATGTGAAATAACTATCAAAATTAAATTAATTCTTCTAGACTAAAATCTCTTGTAGCTTTCATATAGAAGCAACGACTTTCACACCTAGTCAATCTTAGATGTCCGAGTTGATATTAACATAAGAGTCACGACCTCACGTATAGACACTTCTAGATGTCCGAGGTGATATTAACATGTCACGACCTCACTTATAGACAGTTCTAGATGTTCGAGTTGATACTCAAATAAAGTTCGTGACCTCACTTAGGGAACATGCTAGAGGTCAGAGTTGATATTAAAATAAGAGTCACTACTTCACTTAAAGATGGCTCTAGAGGTCAGTCTCGACATCACGTATAGACAAATGTAGAGGACAGAGTTAATATTGAATTTGACTATGACTTAAAAGCACACTTTAAAAAAAACTGTGCATTAATTACACATGCAATGTGGAAAATAGCAGTATCCTTCTAAATGGATGATTGAATATTGCCCAGAGTAACCACAAAGTTAAATGACACAAGTGGTCACTCATAATAGGAGTGGCATAAAGTCCGGTGAATGCATGAGCTGCTTTAAATCTTGTTAACATCTTAATGCATGATGCACGTTCCTAAGAAGTTAGCCAGTTAAGTTCAACCAATGGTAGCATGCTGGAAAACTATTGTCAACCAATGGTTATCTACTGGCCAGCTGGAAGACCAATGGGTGATAAGAGAATATATTGAGGAAAACCATGTTGGAAATTATCATTTTTGCAATCAATTGCCCAGAATCTCCACAAGAGAAATGGCGTGTTCTCTAGCTCAGGTCTCCTTTCCCAGGGAAGATATGAAAAAAGGCATCACAGTGATTTAAAAGTGTAAACTGTAATTTTTCATGCCTATTTCAAGCTAAACAGAATGTATATTTCATATCTTTTCATGCTTATTTCGTGAAGCAGAATGTAACTTTTATATCTTTTCATGCTTTTCATGCTTATTTCAAGCTAAACAGAAAGTAAAGTTTACATCGTTTCTTTCAGCAGAGATACAGTATATTTCAATGTCCATGTGCTTTTCAGTTACTGTTGTTATTTTAAACATCATTGTTATTTTGTTCAGCTGGAATACTGTGTAATTTAGTCTGGTTCATTTATTTGTGATTAATGCACTAGTCATTCTTGGAACTTTGTAGTGGATCTGATGCAAAGAACTTGGGTCTTCATAGAATTATGTTGTGATTCGGAACCTTTTTCATCATAACCTTGATCTGTAAAATAGTTTGGTTTTCCTATTTTTTTTTTGTTCTGCAACTCCACTTTGTTGATACATAATAACTGTATCCGAAAATATAAATATAACTTGACCTTGTTGATACATAATAACTGTATCTGAAAATATAAACGTAATTCGACCTTGTTTACAATGCAATAACTGTACTTTGAAAATGTAAATGTAACCTTATTTTATTAATACCATATACTTGCATCTGGAAACAACAACAACATGTAATGTGTGAAAGGGCAAGTAGCCAAATTCATTGTTCACTTGTGGTGAACTAAATGACTGTGTTCAGTAATTGTAAAATATATCCTAAACACTTATAAAGGTAAGACATTTAATCCTTGACATCTGAAATTCTACAGACAAATTATTGTTGTGATTCGAAAACCATTAGCAAACTCCCTTTGCTACTTTATTCCTTCTATCTTTTGGCATCTTTACATCTACCTTGGGACATCTTTACATCTACCTTGGGACATCTTTACATCTACCTTGGGACATCTTTACATCTACCTTGGGACATCTTTACATCTACCTTGGGACATCTTCACATCTATCTTGGGACATCTTTACATCTATCTTGGGACATCTTTACATATATATTGGGACAAATTCACATATATCTTAGGACATCTGTTTTCAAATGTAAACTGGATTCAGCTTGCTGTTTTTGCAAATTCATTAAGCCAGCAAGTTGACAATGTTTGTGAGACCTAATACAAGCCATGGCGTCATGATGCCATTTGCCACAGTGGGAAAGAAAGTCAAAAAATGGCAAACATGTTATGCTGACCCTTTTCATTAAATTATCTTACTTCTTTCTATCTTGTGATATACCTCGTTCATGTTCTCTGAATGTAATCGATTGAACTAACTTTGTTGATTGATACTGTTTTTTTAAATTCCAAGTACACTATCATAAACAGCTAATAATCGATTGAATGTGAACGTATTAATGTTGTTGTCGTTTGTTTATATTCACTGTACTTCTGTGCATGAAACTATAAATGTTGGTGTCGTGTAATTGTATTCACAGTACGTGCATCGGCAGCTCAGGCCTGTATACTATTGCAAAACGACATGATCGATTGAGAGACATGAATTGTCTCCCCCTAATCCCATTGATAGACAAATACAATTTCGTCCCCTATCGTATTGATAAGCAGCCATATTCTCTCCCCAAGTTATTTGGTATGCAATCATAGTCTCTCCCCAAGTTATTTGACATGCAGTCATAGTCTCCTCAGCCCAAATCACATTAATAATAAGGCGAGTCTCGTTACAGTCACATTGCTAGGTATACTCACCTCATCCCTAATCAAATTGATAGAGAGGCATAGTCTCCTCATAATCACATTAATAGCTAGGTTATAGTCTCCTCATAATCACATTGATAACTAGGTTATAGTCTCCTCATAATCACATTGATAGATAGTTTATAGTCTCCTCATAATCACATTGATAACTAGGTTATAGTCTCCTCATAATCACATTGATAACTAGGTTATAGTGTCCTCATAATCACATTGATAACTAAGTTATAGTCTTGCTCCCAATGAATCTGATAGAAATGTATCGTCTCTTCTCAATCACAATTATAGACAGCTTCCGATACTGCCCGGACACCATTGATAGGCAGGTATTGTCTCCTCCCAATCTCATTACGGACAGTTATGGTCTACTCCCCATCACTTCGATATGCAGTAATGGTCTCCTCCCAATAACATTGATTGACAAGTAGAGTCTCCTTCCAATTGAACTGATAAACACGCATAATCTCACTAACACTTACATTCATAGAGATGCATAGTCTCACACTAATCGCATTGATAGAGAGGTATAGTCTCTCCCCAATCACATAGATATTTATAGTCGTCTCCCAATCATATCGATAGGTATGGATTCATCTCCAATCACTTTGATGACAGGTATAATATCACTTCCAATTACATAGACAGGTGTAATCTCACTACAATCACTTTGACAGAGAGGTATAGTTTCATCATCAATCACACTGATTGACAGGTATATACTCACCCTAAATCACATTCATAGTCATGTATAGTCCCTGCCCTCAATCACATTGAAAAGCTCAAGGATCCCAAGCCACTGTATCAGCTGGAAATGAAATTTCATACAACGGTGAAAAATTCACAATAAAAAATGGCCAACAACTAAAATGCCCGGCTTACAAATCTTAAATGCTCTCACTAGTAATCATCCTAATCAAAAAATTATGCGCTGTGGCATTTATGATACTTGTAAGTGCATGAAGAGAGAAAGTAAAATGTTTGTTAAATCACACCATTGCCTCTTATTTAAAACTAATCCTGCCACTCAGCACCTCATGAGCACAATTAATAAAAAGTGTTTGTTAATCACACCATTGCCTCTTACTGAAAACTAACCCTGTCACTCAACCACTCATGAGCACAATTAATAAAAAGTGTTTGTTAATCACACCATTGCCTCTTACTGAAAACTAACCATGTCACTCAACCACTCATGAGCACAATTAATAAAAAGTGTTTGTTAATCACACCATTGCCTCTTACTGAAAACTAACCCTGTCACTCAACCACTCATGAGCACAATTAATAAAAAGTCACAACGAATATGACGCATTCTAGTTTTAGGGTAAACACGTCATAATTAATGTCTATTTATAATCCCTTACCTACTTTAGGTCTTTCACTTGAGATACAGTTGAAAAAAAATAGTCTTATTCCTCTTATCTTTTCTTTCCATTCAAAGTAATCTGATTGCTTATCTTTTTTCCTCTTATCTTTTTCCAAGTTAAAGTAATCTGACTGTTTATCTATTTCTGAACTGTTGTTTGCAGTCAAAGTAATCTGACTGTTTATCTATTTCTGAACTGTTGTTTGCAGTCAAAGTAATCTGACTGTTTATCTATTTCTGAACTGTTGTTTGCAGTCAAAGTAATCTGACTGTTTATCTATTTCTGAACTGTTGTTTGCAGTCAAAGTAATCTGACTGTTTATCTATTTCTGAACTGATGTTTGCAGTCAAAGTAATCTGACTGTTTATCTATTTCTGAACTGTTGTTTGCAGTCAAAGTAATCTCACTGTTTATTATTTCTGTACTGTTGTTTGCAGTCAAAGTAATCTGACTGTTTATTATTTCTGTACTGTTGTTTGCAGTCAAAGTAATCTGACTGTTTATCTATTTCTGAACTGTTGTTTGCAGTCAAAGTAATCTGACTGTTTATCTATTTCTGAACTGTTGTTTGCAGTCAAAGTAATCTGACTGTTTATCTATTTCTGAACTGTTGTTTGCAGTCAAAATAATTTGACTGCCTATCTCTTTATCAACAGTTGTGTGAAGTCAAAAGTAATCTGACTGTTTATCTATTTCTGAACTGTCTACTAGTTTCACATACTTCCCTTCCAAGAACGGCTTGCTGGACAACAATCTGTTTTGGTTTAGACATCATTACTTGATCTTATGACACCTGGACATCATTACTTTACCTTACGACATCTGGATACCATTACTTTACCTTACGACATCTGGACATCATTAATCCTTGATTAGTTTCGTTACAATGGAAACACCATGGTCTATCTACTAAAATCACTATCCCATAAGTTTCCTGGTCATGGGCGTCACGGGAGTAGCTAGCACAAGTACTAGTGATGCAGACATGGGCGTCATGAGTGTAGCTAACACCAGTACTAGTGATGCAGTCATGGACGTCATGGGTGTGGCTAACACAAGTACTAGTGATGCAGTCATGAGTGTCATGAGTGTGGCTAATACCATTAATGGTGATGCAGTCATATTGTGAGTTTAAAAATAAAATAAAATTTCAGGCAGGCGGACATGCAAAATCCGAAATAAGAAAGACAAAAATAGAAAGACACCTAAGAATAATGACAGAAAGAAAGACGGTATCTGTAGAAATAGCATGCTGGGAAATGTGGTATCTTTAAACACTTTAGAATAATATAGCAATATTCTTTTATGTTTAAAAGCAAGCCTTCAAAACAAGTACACTCCAAGACTTGGTAAATTTGTGTACGTGGCAGTTTAGTTGATGTGCCCAATGACGTAACATATCTGTAGATCTGATTCGTGACGTGTTCAAATAGTGAATGTGTGCAGAATCATATCAGAAAATCGGATAAGTTGTCGAAACTGAACGCCAACTTTACTGTATCGGCAAAATCACTTCACTTCAGTTTGGGTGGTTGAAGACGAGAGAGCTTTTGGAAAAAAACACACAACAACATGTAAGTAAACAGTATTATCTTTCTCATTTCATCAGTCGTGTCAGAGGTCACGTAGACAAAGAAACAAACCACGAGGTGTGTGATCATCCATTTTCCCAGCAAAGGTCCAGTGGTAGAAAGCGTATATTGTCAGTTTACTAAGTATTATATATTTGTAACAATTGAATTACAACATAATAATGCCAAAACTATACTTTATGTTATTGTGACAATTGAATTACAACATAAAGGGGTCAAACATTTTCTCAGTACCAGGTAGAAGATTACATGTCACTATGATACAGGAAGTCTTTAACTGTGTTTGTGAAGATTGTATATGTAGAGAGAGAGAGAGAGAGAGAGAGAGAGAGAGAGAGAGAGAGAGAGAGAGAGAGAGAGAGAGAGAGAGAGAGAGAGAGAGAGAGAGAATTAAATAGATGGATGAATGACTGATATACAGACAGACAGACCGACACACAGACAGAGATAGATAGATAGATAGATAGATAGATAGATAGATAGATAGATAGATAGATATGTGGACGGACGGTGGATAGCTGAATAAGTTTAAGCGATTGTTTGGATGAATTCAACGACAGACAGACAGACAGACGGACAAAAACATGCACATTATAATGCTATATAGAAACGTGTTTGTATTGGCATGAATGCACACACATTTTTTTTTAATTGCAGTCTTACAAATTTATCATGAAGAAATTACTGATCGTGAGGCTAGTCATAATTGCGGCCCTTGGAGATGTGGCGAAAAGTGGTAAGACGGATATATTACTATTGGCGTGATAACTTTCATTAAATATTTTCCAAATGACAGTTTTAGGAGTCATGCAGGAAACTACATTAAATAAAGACTATAATAACATATTTACTTGACTACGTCTTTTTAATAACAGTCGTATAGGAAATTACATGAAATGAAGACTATGATAATATAATAACTTGAGTACGTTTTTGTAAGAAAAAAACGCAAAACATACTGAAAGAGAAATAGCATAATAACTCAACGACGTTTTGTTAATAAGAAAGCAAAACATATTAAGAGGGAAATAACATAATAACTTGACGACGTTTCTGTAAATAAGAACGATATATATTCTAAAGGGGAGATAATAAAATGATTAAATGACGACATTTTTGTTACTAAGAACATGAAACATTCTAAGGGGGAGATAATAAAATGAACAAATGACGACGTTTTTATTAATAAGAGTCGTACATGAAAATACATGAAAAAATGATTATAATAACATAATAACTTGACGACGTTTTTGTTAATAAGAACGAGAAACATTCTAAGGGGGGTGGGTGGGGTGAGGGAGATAATAGAATGAACAAATGCGGTGGAAGTAGAAAAAATGCTGGGAGGTAATTCTTAGTTATAATGACCTTGTCAAAAGAAAATGATTTATTTAATTACTTTACAAACACACTAGTGATTTAGAAACGTTATCAAGAGAAGACTTTTATATTTATTTATTTTACAAACACACTAGTGATTTAAAAACGTTATCAAGCGAACACTTTATATATTTCACACACATACCAGGTTCGTGCTTTAACAAGAGAAAGATTTTAAAAAAGAAAAACCTTTACTCATTCATATACACACCTTCATAAATGTACTACTGGTGAAAATGTTATTTATCTAATGTTTGCATACACTCTCTCTTACACACAGACACACAATAGACATTGTAAGAGATATATTTTATTTATTTAATTATGCAAACATTACACACACTCTCTCTCTCTCACACACACCTACATCCACGAGCGCACACACACACACACACACACACACACACACACACACACACACACTCACAAACACAGACACACACATACACACAAACACACATGCTCACTCAGTCTATTACCCACTAAACAGCAAGCTATTAAATACTATCATTTATTTCTAGAAGTGAGATAAACGAAGATTGTACAATGTGTCTTTGTGTTCTTGCTCAATAGACAATCGTCACAAAAATATGGTATATAAACTATTTGTCTTTGTGTTGTTGTACAATAGACACATCCTCACCTAAATATAGTTCATGTACAATAGACACATCCCCACCTAAATATACCTCATGTACAATAGACACACCCCACCTAAATATAGTTCATGTACAATAGACACACCCCACCTAAATATAGTTCATGTACAATAGACACATCCCCATATAAATATAGTTCATGTACAATAGACACATCCCCACTAAATATAGTTCATCTACAATATACACATCCCTACCTAAATATACCTCATGTACAATAGACAACCCCACCTAAATATAGTTCATGTACAATAGACACATTCCCATATAAATATAGTTCATGTACAATAGACATATTCCCATATAAATATAGTTCATGTACAATAGACACATCCCCACTAAATATAGTTCATGTACAATAGACACATCCCGACCTAAGTATAGTTCATGTACATTAGACACATCCCCATCTAAATATAGTTCATGTACAATATATTCATTGCCATCTAAATATAGTTCATGTGCAATAGAGACAACCCCACATCTAACACATTTAATTAATTAAATGTATTTTTATTTTAAAAAAATATTGGAAACATGTAATTAGAAAATTTGCAGACATTTTATCCAAACAAAATAAGCAGTCGCGCTGACAGTAAATGGAAATGAACTCACTGAGTGCACATAGTTAATACGTCATTTTACTCGCAGACGACACTTGTGAACATCGGTTTGCGGCGCGCGTTTGGCAAGTGGAGATAATCAAGGACAAAAAAGAATTTTCATGATTACTCCCCCCTTTTTTCCCGTTCAGTAGGATTTATTATGTACAAACTTATTTGTGATGTATTATGTGTAAATGAATGTTTGGTAAATATGGTTATTACTATTGCGTATTGTATACTTATGTTTTAATTTTAAATTCTAAATAAAATTTTATATTTTAATTTTTAAATCTAAAGGAGTCTATGCTTTCAAATGGAAATCGTCATCAGTATTCCCAAATGGCACAGTTGTAAAAGCCTATGTTGGAGACAATGTAACGTTCCCGTGGGAGTTTGATATGAAGTCACCAAAGCAGGTTGTTATTGAGTGGAGTAAGACATCTAAAAATAAGCCAGGTATATAATTTATTAAGAGCTGAGTAATTTATTTATAAAGATATAATCTTTTCATAAATATATAATTTCTTTATAACGATACAATTTATTTATTACAGTTGCTGCCAATTTAGGCACAATAACAGTTATGTGTAATTTTCAACTGAATTGTTTGAAAAAGTATAATTGAAATTTTCATTTTGCTATGGGAAAACTACTTTGACAAGTTGTTACGTTTCCAGTATTTATTTAAAGACCCTGCTTAGGAAATTATAGAACTTTAATTTACTATTTAAATTAATTCTCTCTCGTTTAACCTAAACAGACTGGTTGCTCAAATCATCATTCGACTAAATTAAAAATGCATCTTTGTAGTCTAGATCACAGATTTACGAAACTGATAATTTGCGTACATTAGCTAGATTGGAAATCGTTAAAAACTCTCTTAGATTCATATGCATTCATTACGTCATTCGTTTAGCTCAAACAGCCCCCATCCAATCCACGTCTTTTGGTCTATATGCATACAATTTACTACAAAAAGAGGTTCTTAACAAAATGAAATAGATTTAATAAATTTAACAATTAACAGCAACGATTAATTACGAACACGACGTCTTAATTCTACACAGCGTTGTTCTCTTATTTTACCGTCTTTGTTAAAAGTCTTAACGAGAATTCTCTTGTTTAACGAGAATTGGTTTGCCAAATAGTCACTTGATTCTGGACCCTAGTAGATATACTTAACTACACTCTTGGTCGCATGTGGGGTTCAACTGGTTAGAACTTGTCCACATCCTTTGGCTCATCGTCAGTACTGCATAGCATAACAGTCAATCGTCCACTCAATTACTGCATCGCTAATGTACTTGCGACGAATCGTTAACCGTAGTTAACACGAGGTACTTCTGCATAGTTCACGTATGGGTCATGAAGACACCCGAGTCGGTGTACGACTCAAGAAGTACGAAGGTAGAGAGGAGTAACATAAGAACCCGGCTGAAACAAAGGATTTTGGGCTCTGTAACTATTTGCGTCTATATTCGCAAAACCCAAGCACATGTTTCTTTGTTTAAGGTTCTGAATTTAGAATCTTTGACTATCGTGTCGTTTACAATTCAAATATGGTTATATTTAAATATACATTGTGGTCCACGTGTGTGTTACATATAACGTTACACGAACGTATGAATTCTCAAATATTTACAGCATTAAAAATTGGAATTCACACAAAGGATTAATTCAAAATGAAGCATGAATGCTTTACAATTTTACACGAAAAATTATGTGCAAGAACAATTTGAATTACAAAGAAGAATTCACCACGTGCACAGACATACTGGCGGCACTAGTGAATTTAAGATTATATAAATTAAAGATAAGAAAAGGTTACAATAATTTATATACAATAACTTTTAGATTTGTCCTTTTCCATCGAAACACGTGCTTTGGCTAAATTAGCGCTAGCTGCACAAAATACATACATCAATTCAATTACAAAATACAATCAATAAATGCAATAGATACTGTAAGAAGTAGACGTGTTATTGTTACCTCTTCAAAGTAGATTTTACTGCTCTAGCGCGGGTTCATCTTCGACTCTCTTACGACTCTGGTATGGCGGCGGGATGGAGCTAATGTTAAAGCTGCCTTGTATGTCCGCCGTTCTGGAAATGAGTGAGTATTTTTGCGCCTTATGATCATTTTTATGAAACTGCATTGAACGCATCACGTGACCGCTCACGTGGTATGTTGTTGATCTCGAAGGTGCTGGACACTGGCCTAAAGTTATGCAACAATCCGACCTTGCTAGAAAGCTCTAGATACTGATGTATCACGGGTGAATTTCAACAAAGGTCCGTTCAAAAATTTAATTTTGAAACGAGCAATTGGGTCACGAGGTCATGACACAGAATTTGTCACACATCGTCACACCCCCTTGCTTTTGAGGCGTTTATCTTACCAAAAGATAAATGCCTCCTACAAATTATGTGTTATAAAATGTAGAAGTCCACAATGAAGAAAAAATTTACAATTAAAAAATTTCAACATAACCAGAAATAATGTAACGCGGCAGAGAAATCAACTCTAGATTAACGGCACTCTCATACAATATTTCTCACTTCAGAAATCAAAGAAAAATGATTTAAGAAAAAATCAAATAAAATGATTTAAGAAAAGGTCCAGTCTAATTTAATAGACATCCATCCAATGGAATAACATGTTCTGAAATTCTCACTATCTGTCCCAATAATCAATAGTTCACACACAACCTAGTTTGATCTAACCAGATTATTCAGAATAGAAATCCAACATCAACCAATTCCACTGAATACGTATCCAACAATAGTGTGATCAAAAAATTGACTTCCAATGAACAACACTATCAATATGCAGGTTATGAAAAGTTCCAGATATTGATTTCCTGTATCAACCAAATATCAGAGTTTATGAATTACCAACTCAATGAACCATCTATCAGTCTACCTGTCATATTCAGAGTTACAACACTAACACAATTCAATCAGTGTTATAGCTTGTCCCAAGTTTCTATGAAATGTCCAACATATTTACAATAACATCCACCAACTACGGTACAACAAGAAAATAACGAAAATTCAAAGAAGGTGTCAAATCATCATTTCTACTGTTGCACTACCTTTGTAGTTCTGTCCCAACCCCAATACACGTCGTCGCCCATGTATGTCAACATGTCTATGGCATGACAACCGTATTCTTTCTTTCTTACTCTGTTCGTCAGAATGTCACTGTGAGGTGCAATGTATTGCATGTCAAGTTTAGATTTTTCATTTCTCGTCCGGTAAGTACGTCCTTGAAGTGTTTTATCGTCATGATCTCTTTCAAAACTCTCCAAAGTACTTGTCAAGTTTAAAATGTTTTTGGCAGTGTCAGTTTCTGTATGACTGGTCTCTACCCTGTCTAACAGTTTCAAACTTCTCGATACGTTTCGTATCATGTCAGTGTCAGTGTGGCATTGACTCTGCGAGATCTGAATTTCAAATCTATCGCTCTTAGCCTTGTCACTGAACTCACGCAAATGGAAATTTGCTCTCTTGGTGTTTCGTGCATCTGTAGTTACGTCATTGTGTACACATTGAACGTCTCTAGTTCGCATGCACTCAACGTCTTTTGTCGGAATGGCGTCAGATCTACTATGGGTCCATTTCGCATCTAGTCTAACGTCATAGGTTTGCAAATGTGCTCTGTCATGGCTACCAGTCTCTCTGAAGTACCTGAATTGCAATATTAGCTTCCCCTCTAAATCTGGAGGTTCCGTTCTCCCGATCTTATCATAGACTGAAGTGAAATACCTCATCCCACTAGTTGTTTTCTGTTTTAACCCATTCACAACTAGGTGTTCGACTGTTATGTCTGTCAATTTGTCTCTCTCCTTGACAACATAAGTCTGTGTCTCTTTTGTGACTCTAGAATTGTCTAACTCTCCACTTGAGTATTCCCTAGTCA
Source organism: Sinotaia quadrata (assembly GCA_028829895.1). Classification (NCBI taxonomy): domain Eukaryota; kingdom Metazoa; phylum Mollusca; class Gastropoda; order Architaenioglossa; family Viviparidae; genus Sinotaia; species Sinotaia quadrata. The sequence continues at coordinate 13,829,292 of CM054179.1, forward strand.
CTGTGTGGTCAGACTCACTCGCTAGCAAGTCAGATTCCCGTGGTTGTATGAACAAGGGTTCTGTCTTAAACTCCCCAAGAGTTACTGATTGTCTCCCCTGGACCATACCGTTTATTGAACTAACATAGTCTGTCTCCACTGACTTAGTTAACTCAATGTGTCTCCTCATCAAATCGTCAGAATCTATGATAGAAATTCTGTCAGTTTCAGTCACCAACTGGCAGTGAATGTTACCTGTCTCTATTACACTGAATAACATCACCATGTCTACTCCCTGTGTGTTGTAGGCTACACTCCCACTGTTTCCTCTATCATAATTCTCTGCATCTGATGTCAGTAACAGTCCTGATGCTCCACCTACTCTGGTTATCAGTCCGTCACTCCGGTTTTCATTATCTATCAATCTAGTTCTGTCACTCATTTGTACTGTGTCTTTGATCAACCAAGGATTACACTCCGTACTTATCATCAGTGAACCAAGGAACATATCAGTTAATGAAACCCCCTCCTCCTTACTTCTACTTGTCTCAGTTTTTGGTACGTACTCATGACATTCCTTTATCTCAACAGGTGAGTCAATAAAGGTAGTCCATGTACCGTGGCTTCTGCCTACGTCACTAATTCCGTTAAGTGATTTATCTGCAGACAGTTCTGCCATGTCTCCGACAACTGCGTGCATACACGTCAGTACACATGCATCATCGTTGACCGTCCCTGTACAGTTTTCGACCATATCTTCTTCCATGTCACGTTTGGAAAAGAACTCTGTCTCAGCTCTGACAACTGTCATGTCATCTGAAGTAAATGAATTTATCATAGGCACATTGTCTCCGTCTGTATTGCTACCTATGCTGTCCTCTGGATCAAATACTTCTGTTTCCCTGGCTATCAATGTGTTAGCACTCGAAACCTCGCATAACGCAATAATCTTGTGTTCCAAAATTACGTCATGACTCACGTCAATCATCGGAGATCGAGATCTACCGATGTCAGTCTTCGTAGCGAGCACATTCTCTCTTAAACTAACAGTTCGGTCAGTAGACTCAGTCGATGTGTCACTGCCCTTCAACAATACACAACCGATAGAATCCGTTTCTATCTTCTCATGCATATTTGTCCTGTCAGAAAAATCAGTCACTGTGTTGCTAGAAGTTTCATCACACCTTAACGGTACACAACCGATAGAATCTGTCTCTATCTTATCATGCGCATTCAGTCCGTCAAACGAGGTGTCACACGTACACGGCGGTGTATGTGTTTGTCCAAATTCTACACGTGTTATTAAGTCCTTAACAACAGTGTCTTTTCTTGTCTCTGTTTCAAGATCAAGCTTTGGTGCGCTAACTGTTTCTGTAAACTGGTTAGCAAGTTGAACTGTAATGGTTTCGTCAAAACATTTGTTTTTGTTTTCAATCAAACTGTCTAATTCGTCTGCTGTGTTCGGTAGCGCGACTAATTTCTGTGTGTCAGTCTCCACACTCGCGGCGTTTGACCTCGGCAAGTCAAAGTTCACGGCCTGACCTCCCTGTCGTAATTTGTCAACAGTACCGTCTCTTTCCCCAGCAATTTTAGACTCTGTTTCGATTTCTGTCCACAACCATTCTAATTCTAGACTTCCTTTCCTTTCCATAAGCCTTAGCCTCTCTTTCTTCAACTTTCTAATTTCGAACGTTAAGTCTCGTATTTCGGCCTCCCCTTCCCCTTTGAATCGGAAATCTTTATCACACAACTGTTTTGCTCGTGAGCTTATTGAAGATCTAATTTCTTCCCTGTGTTCTATTTCCTTTTCATTGAGTGCTAGCAAGATGAAAATACGTAGCTGTTCACCTCTATATTCTAGTGATATGCCTACCTTCTGTTCGCGTTTTAGAATCTCCATGAGCTGTAAGCTCCCCATCCGTTCATCGACCCTTAGATCTATCAAAGTCGTAAGGTGATCATCTTCTATCTCTATCCGTTCCATTGCTAACGCGCCATCGAGTTTTATTCGTTCTAACTCTTTCACGTGTTCCTCTCTCCTGTCTAGTTCAGTTCTCACGAAGTTCATTAACTCGTCTTCCGTTCGGTATCCGATCAAGGAACCTTCCTCTCTCAGATTCTCAATAATCTGTTCGAGGTCCATCTTATTTATTTAGCGCGTCTGGCTACAATAAATATCTCTCGTGATTGTGTATCTAACCGTAGGCGATAAAACTCCGCTTTTATCCCACAATAACTTTTAGGCTACGACCTTACAAAAATTATTGAATTTATTCAGAACACCTTCCGAAATAAATTACGCGTTGGTTACACGTTCACCTGCTTGGTTACAATCTGTTGTCTCCAAGGCTTTCGTAATGTCACGGCTCCGACCATACAACATTACACATTATACTTAGCACCCTAAATATAATAGTCCGAAGTCTGTTACTACCGGTAACTCTCCTAGCTGGCGGTATAACACGTCGACTTCTCACAATGAAGTATCCAGTAACACAATACTAAATAAATCATCAATAGCTAACATAATGCTTAACTACGCTTAAACATATATTAACTAACATGCACGCTACTCTGCAAAAGAATACATGCACATGTCACAACAAAAGCAAGATAAATATTTCAACAATCCTGAATCAATAGAATATTGGCAATTCTCAGACGTTCGTTTGTTTCTAGGTTTATGATACGCCCTATGTATAAAAATGTTACAATTTAATACATATCAATCCCACGACGAGGCACCACTTGTTACGTTTCCAGTATTTATTTAAAGACCCTGCTTAGGAAATTATAGAACTTTAATTTACTATTTAAATTAATTCTCTCTCGTTTAACCTAAACAGACTGGTTGCTCAAATCATCATTCGACTAAATTAAAAATGCATCTTTGTAGTCTAGATCACAGATTTACGAAACTGATAATTTGCGTACATTAGCTAGATTGGAAATCGTTAAAAACTCTCTTAGATTCATATGCATTCATTACGTCATTCGTTTAGCTCAAACAGCCCCCATCCAATCCACGTCTTTTGGTCTATATGCATACAATTTACTACAAAAAGAGGTTCTTAACAAAATGAAATAGATTTAATAAATTTAACAATTAACAGCAACGATTAATTACGAACACGACGTCTTAATTCTACACAGCGTTGTTCTCTTATTTTACCGTCTTTGTTAAAAGTCTTAACGAGAATTCTCTTGTTTAACGAGAATTGGTTTGCCAAATAGTCACTTGATTCTGGACCCTAGTAGATATACTTAACTACACTCTTGGTCGCATGTGGGGTTCAACTGGTTAGAACTTGTCCACATCCTTTGGCTCATCGTCAGTACTGCATAGCATAACAGTCAATCGTCCACTCAATTACTGCATCGCTAATGTACTTGCGACGAATCGTTAACCGTAGTTAACACGAGGTACTTCTGCATAGTTCACGTATGGGTCATGAAGACACCCGAGTCGGTGTACGACTCAAGAAGTACGAAGGTAGAGAGGAGTAACATAAGAACCCGGCTGAAACAAAGGATTTTGGGCTCTGTAACTATTTGCGTCTATATTCGCAAAACCCAAGCACATGTTTCTTTGTTTAAGGTTCTGAATTTAGAATCTTTGACTATCGTGTCGTTTACAATTCAAATATGGTTATATTTAAATATACATTGTGGTCCACGTGTGTGTTACATATAACGTTACACGAACGTATGAATTCTCAAATATTTACAGCATTAAAAATTGGAATTCACACAAAGGATTAATTCAAAATGAAGCATGAATGCTTTACAATTTTACACGAAAAATTATATGCAAGAACAATTTGAATTACAAAGAAGAATTCACCACGTGCACAGACATACTGGCGGCACTAGTGAATTTAAGATTATATAAATTAAAGATAAGAAAAGGTTACAATAATTTATATACAATAACTTTTAGATTTGTCCTTTTCCATCGAAACACGTGCTTTGGCTAAATTAGCGCTAGCTGCACAAAATACATACATCAATTCAATTACAAAATACAATCAATAAATGCAATAGATACTGTAAGAAGTAGACGTGTTATTGTTACCTCTTCAAAGTAGATTTTACTGCTCTAGCGCGGGTTCATCTTCGACTCTCTTACGACTCTGGTATGGCGGCGGGATGGAGCTAATGTTAAAGCTGCCTTGTATGTCCGCCGTTCTGGAAATGAGTGAGTATTTTTGCGCCTTATGATCATTTTTATGAAACTGCATTGAACGCATCACGTGACCGCTCACGTGGTATGTTGTTGATCTCGAAGGTGCTGGACACTGGCCTAAAGTTATGCAACAATCCGACCTTGCTAGAAAGCTCTAGATACTGATGTATCACGGGTGAATTTCAACAAAGGTCCGTTCAAAAATTTAATTTTGAAACGAGCAATTGGGTCACGAGGTCATGACACAGAATTTGTCACACATCGTCACACAAGTTACTGTCTAGATAGTTTGATACTTGTTTCATAAAATTGGATTTAATTTCCAAAAGTTTTGCCGAGCAAGGTTTAATTCCCTTTTCTATGATGGGTCAAAAGTTCAGCAGTAATTTTGACAATACTCTTACATAATTATTGTGAACCTTCAAATATTTCCAAATAATTAATTAACAATCTCATTTGACAACGAACTACAAAGTTCCTGACGACATAGCAGAATAAACAAACAAAGAAAAAGACGACATAACACAAGAAATAGATTGAGAAACAGACGACATAGGACAAGAAATAGATTCAGAAACAGACGACATAGAACACAAATCTGGGAAACAACTGGCCTACCACTAGGAATAGAATGAGAAAATGACGACATAGAAACAAAATAAACTGGGAAATAGCCTACATAAGACAAGGAATAGACTCGGAAACAGACAACATAAAAATGTGTATGTCTTAAAACAGAGTAAAAACGTGTGTGTATGTGACTCTGTGTGTGTGTGTGTGTGTGTGTGTGTGTGTGTGTGTGTGTGTGTGAGAGAGAGTGTGTGTGTGTGTGTGTATGTGTGTGTGTGTGTGAGTGTGTGTGTGTGTGTGTGTGTGTGTGTGTGTGTGTGTGTGTGTGTGTGTGTGTGTGTGTTAAACCATACATATACATTGTGTCTTGTGAACACCTATTCAAATCATATCATGTCATGTTGAAATTTATTCCTTACAGATTAGAGTCATTTTGCCTGTCCCGATTTCTATACTTAATTGTTATTTAAACTGTTAAAAAGTGACCTGACAACTCAGTTGGAGATATGCTATAAATTGCCGATGCAATAGAAACTTATTCATGCTGGCTGTGTAGTTTTTATGACTAAAAGTTCCACAATTGTTCATAACAAATTCATCCAATGGGGATGGACATGAAGTTTTTTTTTGTTGAAGAATCACTCTATTCTAATCACTTTTGAACTTCAAGTTGCGTCATAAAGACGATTGTTAACTTATGGTAAGATAACTGACTGATAAGTAAATAATGAACTTTTAATATTTCATATGTTCGCTATTGATCTATTATTTGAAATAGAGAATGCTTCTGATATTGAACCTCTCTTTCTATGTTATGAATTTGACTACGTTGTACATTGTACTTGTGAATTTTGATTGATCAATGCTATACATCTATGATGTGTATGTAACGGGCTAAGGAAATTGTTGCATAATTTTGGTAAGAGAGAGAGGAGGAAATTTAGTTCTGCTTGACTTTCGCATAGAGTTAACTTTTGTTATGACAGTCTAATCTGACCACTGTACTCTACTAGGTTACGTGGGTGGGTGAATCTGGTGTGGTCGTTAACTTTTGTTATGACCGTCTTCTCTAACTACCCTACTCTACTAGGTTACGTGGGTGTGTTAATCTGGCGTGGTCGTTAACTTAGCAGTAAAATGTGTAGCTGTAAGTTGATTCCTGTGAATTCCATTCAAGAGCCAATACAGAAGAAATGGTGTCTTGAGTTTTGTCTCGAGAATTCACGAAGATTAATTTGACTCTTCCTTGTAGTATATTGAGTAAATGCACACGGACATTCAAGAATATTGCTCCTGATGAGCTTCATAGCAAAGGACGACTCTTTATGGTGTGCGTGGAGAGCACTTTGATTCTGGAACAGTTGTGTTACGTGTTTAATTAAGTAAAGGCAAGCGCAATGTTGCGATTTCTGTTTCACAAATTTTCCTGTGTACAGAGTGCAGAATTTTGGCAATAACACAATGAAATATTAAGTTTGATTTATATTATTTTATTCTTGTACAGACGTCAATAACACAAATAATCATTATGCTTTTTAATAATATTTTTATTATTGTTCAGACGCCGTCCAGGGAGATTCTCAATAGTACGTCATACGTCAATGGCGTTTTCATCTTGACTGTCTCAAACCCGGTGGAAGATGGCGAGTATTCTTGTTTCCTGGATAGAATTTCCCCGGCAGTAGTATGTCTACACAACCAGTCGTCCATGAATCGCGCCGCCACTGTGGACGTTAAAGGGTTACATACCCGTATTTCCCTGCTCGAAGGAGGTTTAGAAGCACTAAAGGAGGAAACTGATGACATTATCAACCAGATAAAGGACTTTAAGAGTGACGTGAGGAAACTTCAGTCCGATAAAGATGATTTGATGGCCACACTCTTTGAACTAGATCAGTTTGGGTTGTCCCGGATACAGCGAAAAGACTATATTAGTAAGTAATATTGTAATTGTCTCCAATTCTTACTCAGATGTTCACAATAAGGACGATAAACCCTTTAGTACTGGAAGTTACCACTGAAACAAGATAAAGTTATTACATATATGGACATAATGCAGTGGAATATACAGAAATGTTTGAAGAAAATGTTACATTTTGTGCAGGTAAATTTTTATTTATGACGTTACATCTTTACTTTAATAAAAATAACGTAGTCTTAGTCTATGAAGACAACATCGCTTTTGGTACAAGCATAGCAGAGTTTATGGAGAATACATTACTTGCATAATGTAGTTTTACCCGTTCAGTGTCAGGCAAAGATATCCCGTCAGAGGGTACTGTATTACAGTACCCAATAAAAAATAATTGTAACAAATTGGCTGCTGAAATAATTTTTTCTGCAATCTGACTGATTATATGTAGGATTGCTGAGACTGAGCGTGTGCATCTATGGGGATTTATGGTCCCAGTGGCATAAGTCACAGTTTGACTTAGGGGATAATTGGTCTCAGTGTCACTCAACGGAACGACTTCATTGAACAGACATAATACATCTATGAAGAAAACATCATTAACGTCATTGCTTGAAGACATATGACGTAGTGTGTGATGTGACGGCAAGACTTCAACTGGACATTGCTATTTATTGAGACGACGTAATCAATTATGCAATCATACTTTAGCTTATGAAGATAACGGCCTGCGCTGAACAGAAAAAAACCTATAGTTTATAAGGAAGCAATGTAATTACATGTAAAGGACCGACAGCTTATATGATGGCCATCAGTGTTCATGATGCAGTTTACTACAGAAAACACACAAGCACACGTGAGTGTATGTGTGTGTGTGTGTGTGTGTGTGTGTGTGTGTGTGTGCGTGTGTGTGTATGTATGTGTGTGACTGTGTGTATGTGTGTGTGTTTGTGTATGTGTGTGTGTTTGTGTGTGTGTGTGTGTGTGTGTGTGTGTGTGTGTGTGTGTGTGTGTGTGTGTGCACTTCCAGCATTAGGTAGACAGTGCTTTAAAATACAGCATTAGGGTATATAGGGTAGACCTCACGGTATATAAACAATTAGGAAAAGATCAATTTGGGTTGTCTCGGATACAGCAGAAAGACTATACTAGTAAGTAATACTGCAATTGTTTCCTTTTGTTACTTAGTGCTTTATATCTGATCAGATGTTCACAGTAAGGACGCGAAAACCTTTTATTACTAGATATCTGCTCAGACGTTCAAAATAAGGACGCGAGACCCTTTAGTAGCGGAGTTTATGAAAAATACAATACTTTACTTGCATAATGTAGTTTTATTAAGAGAACGACTCCATTGAACGACATACTACAGTTGATGAAGAAGACTTGAAAAGGAAATGTAATTTATTGAGATGACGTAATCAATAATGCAATCATAATTTAGCTTATGAAGATAAGGGCCTGGCTTGAACAGAAAGAAATATAGTTTATGAGGAGGTCATCATTATCCGTAGACAATGGAATTATTTATATAGGACAGCAAAGTTTACATAATGAGAATAAGTGTTAATGATACAGTTTATTACAGAAAGAAAAGTTATACGATTATAACAATGAAGTGAAATTATGGTATTTGCAAAAAGTGCATGTACATTCTAAACACATCAATAATTATAGTATTTGCAAAAAGTGCATGTACATTCTAAACACATCAATAATTGTATAAATGCCATAGTTTCGTTTTTGTTCATTTTTTTGTAAAAAGAATATAATGTCATTAATTATATAATAATTGTTAGTATTTATAGTTCCAGCAATGCTTTTGTATGTTTCGTTTTTAATTTGCGAGTTTTGTTTACAGATAGATAGATAATTAGGTAGGTAGGTAGATAGACAGATAGATAGATAGGTAGATAGGCAGACAGACAGACATATAGATAGATAGATAGATTGATAGATAGATAGATAGATATACAAAGTTGGAATATCCTGTTTTAACCCATTATTAAGTCGTTCGAGCGCTTAAAGTATCATTGTTACAAAATAAAATAAAACACTGATGTTTGTTGTGTTTGTCTTTTAAACGCAAATATTTCTTTAAACTCCAAACCGCCCCACAACAGAGTAAATGGGTCAACATATTTTTTAAAAAAATAATTCCACTACATCTTAAGACTGGGCAGTTGTAATTTAACAGTGGTGCATTGTTTATAGATAGTGTTCAGCAGTGATATTTGATTACAAATATTTAATTAATGATTAGAGATGCAAACAAATAAAGGGCGAATATTCAATTAAAACGAACTATATTTGCTTATACAAATAATTCTTTACTTATCGATATGAAATAAGAGTATCAAGCACAATATATTTTATTTTGAAAATGATGATTAAGAGGATATTAATATAAGGTATTTTAGGAAAGAAAGATATGAGAAGAAATTTTAAACAAGAGAATAATGTTATAACAAAAATGAAAATATAAGGGAAAAGAAAGACTGTAAGTAAAGAAAGAAAGACAGAAACACAGAAAGGTTGAAAGAAAGAAACAAATAAAGGTTGAAAGAAAGAAAGAAAGAAAGAAAGAAAGAAAGAAAGAAAGAAAGAAAGACAGACAGACAGACAGACATAATTATTTCTTTAAAAGGTCTTTCAATTAAAACGTGTTTTGATTATTTTTTTTGTATGTATGCATGAGTGATTTAGCTTCGAAACTGGAATGATTAATACATACTATAAACAAGTTACATTAATGTTTCCCTTTAACATTCTGAAAAGTAATGTGTACAAAATGTATTGTTTATTTAAAAGAAATATATTTAAAAGCTATTCTTTGTAGCTTATGAATAATGTTAATTAGATAGTAAACTAGTCAAACTAGTCTGTATAATACAGGTGAAAGTATAACAGTTGTTGGTATTATCGAGTTAGCAGGACAGTAGGTGGTACTAGCGAGATTTTGCATGTATTGGTGATTCAATGATTATAAAAAAAAATAACAATACTTATTAAACAAATTTTACTCATGTTCGATAATTATAGCGAGCCTGTAACTTGAAATGATGCAAGATTTTAGCGATATTGTTCTACTCATAAGGCGGAAAACATGTGCTGTCACGCGGACATTTTGACACTGTGACGTCATTGCAAAAGCCAGTGTAAGGACTGTGGAAGATGTACTTAATCAGTTATGCAAAGTTTACAATAATCTATTTCTAATAACTCCATTTCTATTCTCTGATAAGACAAACCTGCAATTTGTATTCACTATCATTGAACTGTAACTATATTTTATTATTATTTAAATGAAGTGAGAGTCTGTGTAAACTATAATTATCCGAATGTGGGTTCATGGAATGATCTATTTCACTGTAATTGTCATATGTATATGTAATTATTTTCTTGTAATAAATTAATTGTTAAATTTTATAAATAAAGTGATGGAGAGGAAAGTGGGTGGATGGGGCTCGATGAGTATAGATTAAAGTCGGATTTGTCTCCACCTGTAGTAAGACGTTTTCCACCTGCAGACACCTTATGCAACTGTAAATATTGTTTTATGTTGTGGAATTGTGAAAAGTTTAAAAGGCCAAAATATCCGCCAAGTGAGAGACGAGTGGTGTTTGTTGTAAAATAAAATTAATATTCTGATTACTTGAAATTAGTTATGAAAGATTAATAAATAATAATAATCACTTCATTAACTAAGTGTCTTACGTGTCACACAATGGTTATAGTGATGTTTACCTGTGTTGATGTTGCAATGGTTATAGTGATGTTTACCTGTGTTGATGTTGCAATGGTTATAGTGATGTTTACCTGTGTTATTATCTAACTGGAAAGTCATCAGTAACTATACTCGAATAATTAGAAAGGTGTCGATTGTGAAGTTTTTCGTGCTAGATAATGATGTTGGTGTAGTATTGTCTAGCTTTCATGCATAATCACACAACTCTTTCACAATCAGAATAATAAATAATTTATTTGCTTAATTCCAGGTAATTATAGCCATTTTCTTTAAAAGTAAATACGCAAAACATAACCATAAATCATTTACTTTACTTTGTTTGTTTATTTTAATTCTTTCTTCTAGGAAAACCTACTTCCTGTAAAGATGTCAAGAATTATGACAATTCCAGTGGTATTCACACACTTTTTCTGGGCGATTCCAGAATTCTCAATGTCTACTGTGATCAGTCAACAGATAACGGAGGATGGATGGTAAATATTTCTCAAGAGTTTTTTTTTTTATCATTAATTCATGCTATCTGAAGAACTAGTCATGTATTCGTAAACATGTCTCAATAGTTTTTATCATTAATTCATGCTATCTGAAGAACTAGTCAAGTATTCGTAAACATGTCTCAATAGTTTTTATCATTAATTCATGCTATCTGAAGAACTAGTCAAATCCATCGGAATCGAACCCTAGCAATACATTGGAGTATATTTAAAGGCATGCGTTTGGATTTGCATGATATAAATAACTGTAAATCTGCATTCGTGTTCTGTTATTTTCATGTATGTCATACCATTTGATACCTAGCGTTCACATTCAGACAAACTGTTAATACATCACTGAACATAGATATCTACAACTGTTATACAACAATGAGCATAGATAAATACAAGTGTTTATATAACAATGATCATAGATATCTACAACTGTTATACAACAATGAACATAGATAAATACAAATGTTTATATAACAATGATCATAGATATCTACAACTGTTATACAATAATGAACATAGATAAATACAAGTGTTCATATGACAATGATCACAGATAAATACAAGTGTTTATATAACAATGATCATAGATATCTACAACTGTTATACAACAATGAACATAGATAAATACAAGTGTTTATATAACAATGATCATAGATATCTACAACTGTTATACAACAATGAACATAGATAAATACAAGTGTTTATATAACAATGATCATAGATATCTACAACTGTTATACAACAATGATCATAGATATCTACAACTGTTATACAACAATGAACATAGATAAATACAAGTGTTTATATAACAATGATCATAGATATCTACAACTGTTATACAACAATGATCATAGATAAATACATGTGTTTATATAACAATGATCATAGATAAATACAAGTGTTTATATAACAATGATCATAGATATCTGCAACTGTTATACAACAATGAACATAGATAAATACAAGTGTTTATATAACAATGATCATAGATATCTACAACTGTTATACAACAATGAACATAGATAAATACAAGTGTTTATATAACAATGATCATAGATATCTACAACTGTTATACAACAATGAACATAGATAAATACAAGTGTTCATACAACAATGATCATAGATAAATACAAGTGTTCATACAACAATGATCAAAGATAAATAAATCAAATGCTTAACGTGGATGATGAATAAAATATTTAGATTCATTTAATCATTAACAACTTAAATTAAAGGAAACATAGTGTGATTATAATAAAATTCAATATTTGAAAATGAACTGGTAGAGAGAGACGATGCGTGTGTTTGCTTGCGGGCGTGCATGTGTGTGTGCGTGTGTGTGTGTGTGTGTGTGTGTCTGTGTGTGTGTGTGTGTGTGTGTGTGTGTGTGTGTGTGTGTGTTTTAGAATCTTAAAAAAAAAGAGGAACAGAAGATATTTTCGCACCTAACACAAACAAATATCAATAAACTTTCCATGGGGCTACTCATTCATTTTTGTACCTTATACTTGACATTTGACATCTGAAATATGTAAATATTAAAATATCTGCAAAATTGTATTGCAAACGAAAAGTTGAAAAAGAACTGTTTAACCAGGATCAAACGTCTACACAAACTAGTTTCCTATAACATGGCATCAGGCATGTATCTCTACAATCTAACTTCTCAAACACAATTATTATAAACCGTAATAATTTGCAGCTTTCATATACTTTAGCTCATGAAATTCATTACCAACCCATTGAAATGATTCAATACTTGATACTGTTAAACTTTTCAACCTAATGAAATGGTCTAATGCTTGATACTGTCAAACATTCCAATTAAATTATTCAATACTAAATATTGTCAAACTTTCCAACCCAATGAAAAATCCGATACTTAGCACGGTCAAACATTCCAACCCAATGAAATGATCCAATACTTAGTACTGTCAAACATTCCATAGGGAAAACATTCTTAGACGCAATCTTCGTGGATAGGTCATGACATTGAAAATGGCAAGACGAAATATAGCTTATAATATTAGACATTCATACCGTCAGTCTGTAATGCCAAGGCAATTAATTCCAAACCTAATTAGACATTCATACCGGCAGTCTGTAATGCCAAGGCAAATAATTCCAAACCTAATTAGACATTCATACCTTCAGTCTGTAATGCCAAGACAAATAATTCCAAACCTAATTAGACATTCATACCGTAAGTCTATAATCCTAAGGAATGTTGTTGTTTTTTTTATTCCCCTTGTGTCGTTCCAAAGGAATCAAAGCACAAGTTTAGTTTAAATATGTCTCGTTATATCTGTTTGATGTCATTGATTGACTACCACACGAACAAGAGTGATGACATGGCGTGTCTATGTTCAAATTTGTTGGGACAGAAGATGTTCATTGCTGTAGAATCCTCACATTATGAACAGGTTCTTGAGGTAGCATAAATGAAAATGTAGTGCTTTTATTGCGGTTAATACTAAAACTAAAATACATTATAACAATTATAATCATAGACTAATGGGATTCGAGGCAATAAGTGTTATTTTGAGGAGTGATTTCTATGTTTTAAATATAACTGAATAAGTTTTAGTTAGTAGTGTGATTTCTATATTTTAAATAAAACTGAAAAAAGTGTTGACTTCTGTTTTAAATATAACTGAAAATAGATGCTGACAGATTAAAATGTACTTACGTTGGTATCAAAGTGAGTAGATTATTCATTGTGTATTAAGTAAGAATTACATTATCAAGGAAATGGAATTAATCTATTGTAATGCATACAAACAATGCCATCAACTATCATCATTGTTCTTGTCTTAAATAAAACATCACCATAGAGAAAGGGAGTTAATTAACTTTACTTTGCCCATGAATATATAAACTTATCAATAGAGAAAAAAATATATGCCTATAAATAAATATACATTATATCGACCTGACGTGACTCATAAGGAACAATTGAAATAAAGTGAAAACGTCTCCCACTGGGGTACTCCAGATCTGATAACGTCTGATGGTGAAATGATCAAGGCAAGCCCCAGTGGTGACGTAAGGCTTCTATCGATTCCCCCCTCCCTCACTTTATCGTATATTAACGAAGTTTTAAATTATATCTTATCATTATGTGAGGAAACTAGAAAAATATCGATTATATGCAAATAAAAATAGCAGAAAGGTATGACAAATATGAATGAAAAACCTAACACAGACGGAAAATAGAGACACAGGTGTAAAGTTGAAATTGTGGGGCCTTCATTACAAATATTCATAAGTAAGAATGGCGATGATGAGATGTTACATTATAAACGTTATTGCGTTTGATTAATTTATTTATGATAATAATATTGTTCATGACAGGTATCACAGTGAAATATTTCCTTTTCACAGAGGAAGAAATCGTATACATACTTCATGTTAATGACAGGAATATGTGCTGTCATGTCATAATGCTTTCCTGCATCACAAACATATTTATAAACTTATTACGTAAAAAGACATACAAGTCATGAAAGAATACCAAATTAAGACTAGAAAATAATCTGACTTTAAATAAATCGTCACAGGTGATCCAAAGAAGACAAGACGGTTCAGTAGATTTCTACCGGGACTGGAATCAGTATGAAGTGGGCTTTGGGAACATGTCCACAGAGTTCTGGTTTGGTATGTTTGAAAATTATCTGTTTTTTTGTTTGTTTTTAACATGCCCACATAGATCTGTTTTAGTGAGTGTGCAAAATAACTGTTTTGTTTAACATGTCCAGAGAGTTCTATATTGGTAAGTTTGTAAATTAACTGTTTGGTTTAACATGTACTTATACTGAACTTGTATACGTAAAATAAGAAAAACACATTTATAATGTATGCGTGCATGTCATGTATACAAGTGTTTAATTAAGAATAATTTTTATTTTAAATTCTAAAGTAACATTTATGACTGTTACCCGCACTAAGGTGTCCATAACAATTTTAAAAGTAACAGTATGACTGTTACCCATAATAAGGTGTCCATAACAATTTTAAAGTAACAGTTATGACTGTCCCCAACAATATGGTGCCCATAATAAAAGTTTGATATAAGTTTTCTATATGTATAGAAATAAAAAGTACAAGTGTACTGAAATTTCCAAAACACTTTCATTACTGCTTCTTCTTTGTGTACTAATTTCACACCAGAATGCAATATTAATATGCAAAATGCTGCATTCTAGTTGATTGTGTACTAACCTCAAAACATAATTCAATATTAACGTGTAAAATGCTGCTGTCATGCATCCACGGAAAGAATGTACTGTATTTAATTTTGTCCATAGCTGGACAAGCATTTAGAGAGAGAGAGAGAGAGAGAGAGAGAGAGAGAGAGAGAGAGAGAGAGAGAGAGAGAGAGAGACTGGGCATCACAAAAGACGGGTGTTGCATAATAGGTTCCGGTCAGTGTTGTCGGGAAAAATCTGTCATGGAATAATAAACAATTCTGTGCTGATGGACTACCACTAGACCGTGACAAATAGGAGACTTCACGGTGATGAACTCGAGTAAAATCCGATAGTAGGGTAAAGTGGACTAAATGACATCCACAAAATAAGGAATAAATAGACACTAACAGCTTAAACTATTCAACTCCAGTCCAGCCATTTCATGTATTGGTAGTGTAGTGTAGGTATTCCTATGTAGTCTCATTTGGACTGCATCCCGAAAATTTACCTTAAGTTTTCTTTTATTTAAATTATGTTATTGTTTTATAAAATTCTTATTCTTCTTTTCTCATCTAGATTTCACATTCTTTTCTTTTCATATTTGTGTCTATCATTATGTAATGTATGTATTTGTCTATTGTCATATGTTAAATGTGAATGAAAACGCCTTGATGGGTGTGTGAAGCTAAGTTTGTATGTCTGTGTGTCCATCATCCATCAGTTACGTCATCGGGCGCCTTGTGAAATCGGGTTAGGATGTGACGGTCATAATCCATGACAGTTGCATTCTAGTTGCATAATGTGCATCATTTAGTTAGTTGTATACTAATCTCATAGAGGAACGCAATGTTAATGTATAAATTGCTTCATACTAACTAGGTTCAACGTCAGTATGTCTAAACTAAAAGTAAAAATGTGGTTGAAATGGGTGGTTGTATATGGAAGTGGTTTCACATCTGGTTTTTGTACGTACAATTCTGAAATGTGATTGGAAGCCTAGTGCGTTTAACTTCATTACTGCTGTATATATGCAGAATGTAATGCAATGAATGTTTTAAAACATAGTACGATTAACCTCATTACTGCTGTATATATGCAGAATGTAATGCAAAGAATGTTTAAAAAATTAGTACGATTATCCTCATTACTGCTGTATCCAATTCTATAATAATCGCATGCAATACAAATACAAAAGTATAAAGGATTCAACATATAAAACATAGGTACAAGTATGTTTCTATCTTAATAGAGTTCCTTCCTACATCTTATCATACTAAGTTACTTTACTAAATAAACAACAATGTTACAAACAAACTTTACAAGAATGGTCGAAAATCCAAAGGAAAATCTATCCTACAAATAAATGAAAAAATAATTTAGGATACTTTTAAACTGTATAAATTAGTCGTTTTAATTTTTTGCAAAGCACCCATGATTTATTTTCAAATATCGAAAATACGACAGCTTTTATAAGAACTTATAAGTGTGCTCGGGTTATTAATTTCAATGAATAAACATTACATACAAGTAAATAAATAGTAACGTGTGCTTGAGTTATTAATTTCATTGAATAAATATTGCATACAATAAAATAAATAATAAAGTATGTTAAGTTTATTTATTTGAATGAATACACACTGCATACAGCAAAATAAATAGTAACGTGTGCTTGAGTTATTCATTTCAATTAATAAACATTGCATACAACAAAATAAATCGAAATTTTCGTGGCCATAACATACAGTTGAAAATATATTCAATTAATTGTTAAATATGTACTACAAAAAGTAATTTAAAATGACAGCATTTGCATAATAACATTTTGTTTCAATTACCGCTTAACAAATGTATCTTATGTTAACAATTAGTACTTTATTTGTGAAATTCCTAGCAATCCAGAGTTTTAGTACTTTATTTGTGAAATTCCTAGCAATCCAGAGTTTTAGTACTTTATTTGTGAAATTCCTAACAATTGTAACATACATGTATAACTTATAATAACTATAAATGCAGCACAGACAGTGTGTGTTTTCCAGCATTAAATAGTGAAGCATAAGTTATATAAATTGCCACATTCATTATACAGTCACATGATATCCTCATTTAAAGAAATAACATTATAATATGACCCAATATGAATTTAATCTTAATGAAATTATAAACTAAATTGTTTAGAACAGGAATTAAGCAAATATTAAAGCGAAGTCACTAAATTTCATTGAAATAAACAATACAAAAATACATTTCATAAAATATAATTTAAAGAAATACAATTTAATTTGACTTTAATCTTAATTAAATTATAAACTAAATTGTTCAGAACCGTAATTAAGCAATGATTAATGAGAAGTGACTAAAGTTCATTACAATAAATTATAAAAAATAAAATTTTCAAAACTCCTATTAAGAAAAAATAGTAATTAAAGGGCCCGAAAATACATAATTAGTAGAAAATTATCATGGAAAAATATCCAGAGCATCATTTGAAGAAAATGGTGATAGTACGATTGGAATAATAAAGAAATAAAGAAATAGAAAGACATTTAAAGAAATAGTGAGACATTAATGATGAGACAATCGATTGGAATAATAAAGAAATAGTGAGACATATAACCATATGGAAAAGTGTCAATATAACACACGGAAAATTGTCAATATAATACGGAAACTGTCAATTTAATACACAGAATACTGTCAATTTAATACACAGAATACTGTCAATATAACACAGAACCTGTCAATATAACACAGAAACCTGTCAATATAATACAGAAACCTGTCAATTTAATACACGAAAAATGTCAATGTAACACACAAAAACTATCAATATAAGACACGGTGACTGTCAATGTAACACACGGAAAATTGTCAATATAACACGCGGAATTTGTAAATTTAACACAAGGAAAACTGTCAATATAACACACGGAAAACAGTAAATGTAACACACGGAAAACAGTAAATGTAACACACGTGAAAAAAAGTAAATGTAACATACGGAGATCTGTCAATATTACACACGGAAGACTGTCATATTTCATTGTGGTTGTATCCCTCTCAAGTGAATAAATCCCCAGTCCCTGAAGCCCTTTTAGTGATCGATTAGTACATCTAGTAAAAGTGATTGTATCCTTCAAAAATACACAAATCCCCAGTATCTGAAGCCCTGTTATTGAGCGACTAGTACATCTAGTATAAATAAAGTGATTGTATCCCTCAAAATCCCCAGTATCTGAAGCCCTGTTAGTGAGTGACTAGTACATGTAAAGCGCTTGATGGTAACATATTGTTAGAGAAAATTCGTTTAAACATTGTGTGTGATTATCTTAAAAGGAAACATTTACCTCAGCAAGCACACATTGGGAAAAAAACAACATCATAGGTATAGAAAGATTTGAATGGCAAAGGAATTTTTATTGTTAGTCCTTTTCGTACGGTGGGTGGACTAATTTGAATAATTGCTGAAAATGCCTGTCACTGTAAATTGTGTTCTATTAGACTTAAGTGGTAACGGTCCCCGATAAGAAGGTAAGATTCTAACAGTGCTTTATTTAAATGTGCTTTATTTGTAAAATTTTTCTATATTTGTTAACGTCTAACAGTGCTTTATTTGTATACTTTTCTATATTTGTTAACGTCTAACAGTATTTTATTTGTATAATTTTCTATAAGAAGGTTAACGTCTAACAGTGCTTTATTTGTATAATTTCTATATTTGTTATACGAATGATGACTTTATTGCCTTACGAATGATTATTTTCAATAAAGCTTTGTACACTGAAATCTATTAAATGTGTTTTATTGTATAATTATCTATATTTGTTATTCCAATGATGACCTAATTGCCATATGAATGGTTATTTTCACGATGTTTTGTACACTGAAATCTATTGAATTTATTCACCTGTATATTCCTTGATGGGCATGTGATATTTTTTAAACAAGTTTTTTTTTTTTTAAATCATTCTGTTTAATGACACTAAATGTTAGAGTTAGATTTTGTTTAAATTATTTCGCTTAATGACACTAAGAAGTTAGAGTTAGATTTTTTAAAATCAAGTAACCTAATGACCCTAAGAAGTTAACTTTTCTTTTGTTTAAAACACTTTTTTATTAATGACACTAAGAAGTTAGAGTTAACATTATTTTCAAAAGCAATAAATATTTCTGACTTCTCTTTACGACACACTCTCGACTGAACACAACACACTGTGAAAAATAAATCCGAAACCTCTTGCTCAAAATACTGAAGTATCCCGATTCTTTGAATAGACTGCTAAAAGTAACTTAACACACATTCCTTTTAAGCCTACTGGACAAAATAACTGAATTCTACTACTCGTTAAGCCTACTGCTCATGTAAGTCTAAAAATAACAATTTATGGGGAGCACAGTTGTCAATACACAATAGAGTATGACTGTCAAACATGTAAGTCTAAAAATAACAATTTATGGGGAGCACAGTTGTCAATACACAATAGAGTATGACTGTCAAACATATAAGTCTAAAAATAACAATTTATAGAGAGCACAGATTTAAATCAACAATAGAGTATGACTGTCAAACATGTAACTCTAAAATATTAATTTATGGGGAGCACAGTTGTCAATACAAATTAGAGTAAGATTGTCAAACATATAAGTCTAAAAATAACAATTTATGGGGAGCACAGTTGTCAATCCACATTAGAGTAAGATTGTCAAACATGTAAGTCTAAAAATATTAATTTATGAGGAGCACTCAGTTTAAGTAAAATCCATATTGTAAAGTGTGAATTGTCTTTGTCATTGTTATATGTTGCCAAATGACTTTCTTCCTGAGGGCTCATATTGTCGAGTCACCAATTCGTGTCACCCAAATATAGTGAGTCCCATTTGTCCTATAGGTTTTAATAATTAGGTCAGTGGGTGACAGTGTATTTACGCATGAAGAGCAGAACTTTACTAACGTCAAACGATTGTATAAATAAAGTCTTGTGTGTGTACACGTCTAAAGCAATGTGTGACGGTAAAATGCAAATTAAATGCACTGAATTAATTAAATTAATCAATATTTTAATTAATTCCTTATTCTTGTAAATTTACATGTTAAATTTCGCCATTCTAATATCAGTGTCATTAGTTGAAACAAACAACTCTGACCTATATACAGGGTATGGGGAGTTACCGTTAAGGATCAGTGATTCTTGTGTATTTTGGATATAATTTTAGTAACGAGTTCACCCTGTCTATAGTATTGAGGCTGTCAACCGTGACTATTCAGACAAAGAAAGAGAAAACAACTCAGTCTTAGCCTGAGGCTGACACGTTGCTTTTGCGCCTAGAATTTTCCAGCGCATACCCTCGAACCCATAGCATAGACGCCATAGAGTGATTAAATAGTGAGGTCACAAACTACATCTACTCCACACACAACCACCCTCCGCCCCTCTCCAGAAACAAGTAAGGAGAGGAAGTTTTATCCAGAGGCTCTCCAAAGCTGAGAATATCTCTGATAAAAGTCTTATTGCATCCTCTGGAGAAAAGTCAGCGAAAATAATAATCGATCCGCACTCAGAATAGACAACACATCACCACGGCACAAAATTCTTCCATCGGACCTCCGGGACGAGGGACATGACTAAACACCACACCAGACGAACAGGCACCAAGCCTCAGCCCTTGTCAGGGCAGGCAAAGACGCGTCTACTACCCACTCTATCAAGTGACATTTTAAAATATTTTTTACAAGAAGAGATAGATGGCCCCTCCTTTTCCATCCAGAGCGCATATCCAACCTTTGCCAACTACAAGACGAGAATAGAGAAGAAATACTCAATCTACAAGAATTATATGGAGACAGCTGGACAAAATACGACTGTGAAATCCGCTGGCAACCTGAAAGTGAAGCGGACACAGAAATACTCACCTCCTTCAACTTCACCCGCACAGAAAACGAAAACGAAGACATATATAAATCATTTTCTCATCCGCTATGAATCCTTTTCAACACCAGGACAGTAGAAGAGAACACTACAATTCAGCTAGCCATCTTAAGCGCCATGAATCCCCACCATGCACTACTACAGCAAAGAACGAAGTCAAAACCACAACAAAGGATGGAGAAACACAGACCAACATAATTTGGAAACTGCCGCCGACAACAAAAACATGCTCTACACCGATGGACAAAGAAGAAACAAGACGGGCTTTTACCCAAACCACGACCACGACCGCGGAAAACAAGAAAACCCAAACTTCCACCACCACTTCAGGTAACATGGAGACACAATCTACGAACGACGACGATGACAACAATAAAAAAACACCAGGAAACAGACACGCAAAAAACAAAGACAGACAAAAAGAAAGGAGCACTAAATCAGCTGACCCTCCTAAAGAAGACAGACAGATAGAACTCGCAGTAGCCATCGCCGAACTAACAAACACACGAGTGGCTCCTGCACTCTCTCCACTACTAGAGACACCACCAAGGGCCGCTACAACAACCCCGCTGACGACGCTGCCAACAGACCAAAACAACCACACAGAACAAGGCCCGCAAAAAGAAAACGAAAATGCCCTCCACCAGGCATAAAACGACAACAATCACAGCGCCAACAGGAACCACCACCACCACAAAAACAACAAAGCCACCACAACAGCCACCACCGATGACATCGACAACAATGGCAAAGACGCAGTGAGCATCAGTACATGCAGTGGGGATTTTACAACCACCCCAATGCAAACATGATCCAACTCATACTAGACCATCTATACTGGCCATCAACACACATCTATATACAACCCTATGGACGCCGGGGACAACAACAACAACACTGACAACATCGCCCAAACCACAAGCAGGAAAGGGGGTGAACATCCCGGGTGCACATACATGCTAAGTGCAGACTTGGTGTGTTTCTAGCCTGGGCTCTGTAACCCCCCCCCCCCCAGCCCCCGCTATAACAAAAACGGTAACAATTACAACGGCGACTTAGTTAGCGGACTTCCGGACTAAGGTCTACCTCCACCGACCAGACACGCCGACATGCAGCACAGCGATCATCACCGACACACAAACACACATCTACTCGACACACAACCACCACCACCCCGCCCTCTCCAGAAACCAGTGAGGAGATTAAATCTTATCCATAGGACCTCCAAAGCTGATAATATCTCTGATAAAAGGCTTACTGTATCCTCTGGAGAGAGTCGGCGACAAAAAAAATTATCGGCCAGGACTCTTTTACGAACATCGTGTCACGTGGGTAAACGGCGTCATCATCAGAACTTCGAAAGATATGTCTGAGATAGAGATTACCATTGTAACTGATTTCTAACACTTGTTTTAAAATCTGTTGAATTATGTTTTACTTGTAAATGTTATATAACGATTTTAAACTATGTCATTTTTATTCTCGTTAAACGAAAGAATCAGATAAGAGAATGTAAAAGGAATTTTTAAATGAAGAAACGAGAATAAACGTACAGATTATTACATTTCTTCTGTTACAGTTCAAGAGCCGTTTCTTGCTTCTTTCTTTTGAGATTTGCCCTTCTTGTTGTCATTTTCTTATTTAGGATAGCGTGATGTGAACGATGTGTGCACCCACTAATATTTTTATTATGTAGGCTAAAGTACTATGAACGTTAAAATAGCATTTTTCTATTCTTAAGCAGGCTAGCGTACTGTGAACACTGTGTACAACACTTGTTGTTTTCCTTTACTTATGTCGCCCAGCATACTCTGTATACAAAGCTCATTGTTTAGTTTTCCTTATGTAGGCTAAAGTACTGTGAACGCTAACAAAGCGCTAATTGTATTTTTTTTAGGTTAGCGTAAAGTGAACACCGTGTATAGATCTTATTGTATTCTTATGTAGAGTAGCGTAGTGTGAACGATGTGTACACTACTTATTGTTGTCATATGTAGGCTACAGTTCTGTGAAAGCTGTGAAGAGCAATTATTGTTAACGCAGTGTAAAGCACGTATTGTATACTTATGTAGGTTTCGAACTGTGAACGGTGATACAGCACTTATGGTTTTGTTTTTCTTACACACGCTAGCGTATTTTGAAGGCTGTGTACACACACACGTATTGTTTTGTTATAATAGACTAAGGTACTTTTGAATGCTAATATAGCGATTATTGATTTTTTTAATGTAGCTTTACGTTCTGTGAACGCTGTGTATGGCAATTGTTGTTTTCTTCTGTGTGCTAGTGTACTGTGAACGCTATGTAGGCCACTTATTGTTTATCATCTGTAGGCCAGCACACAGTACTATTTTGTTTTTGTTTTTCTTATGTAGGCTAGCCTACTGTGAATGTTGTGTACAGCACATAATGTTTTCTCTTATGTAGGTTATCATACTGTGAAAGCTGAGGTGAATTGTATATATATAAGGATTACACTACAATTTCTTGATGTAAGTGGCAAGATATGCATATTAAAAAGACAATTGTGCCTTTGACTATACAAGTTTATGTAAAGACTATTATCACTTGTATGTAATAACTCCATTTATATTCTCTTATAAGAATTAACATGTGATTTATTTTGACTTGTTGAATTATATTTTTCTGTATAAGACGCCATAAAATATATAAATTATTCAAACATGGTTTTAATGAAGCATTGATGTCAAATAATTTATTTCTTTGTATTTGTCATTATGTATATTTGATTGTTGATTTAATAAATGTATTATTACATTAATTGAACTTCTTACACGTATTGATAATCTATTAGAGAAGAAAGTAGGTGGTTGGGGGCTTGCTAAATATAGATTAAAGATGGATTTCCACGTACGGAAATATTGTGTGACGGTAAATGTTTAGTGTTGTGGAAGAGAGAAAACATTTACAACGCCCGCATATCGGCCATTTGAGAGAGACAAGTGGTGTCTGCTGGAGAATTATTAATACCATGAATTAAGATTATCATCACTTGTAATTAGTCATGAATGATTAATTAATTAATTAATAATAATATACTAAGTAGCGTTGGCGTCACAAGTTACAGTTATAAAATGCGTTGTCTACTACAATTGATTTCCACGATTATTTTATCGTCATCAAAACATACAGTTGAATAATTAAATGATATTATCTTTCAGGACTTGATAATTTATATTGTATCATCATCAAAACATACAGTTGAATAATTGAATGATATTATCTTTCAGGGCTTGCTAACTTGCATCAATTGACTAAATCTAAAACTGTCAAACTTCGCGTTGACCTCATGGACACTGATGGTTCTACAGCCTACGCCGTTTACAACACGTTCAACATTAGTGGTGCCGATGACAAGTACCGATTACATGCTGGCGGGTATAATGGAACTGCAGGTGACTCTATTCTTTACAAATGTTCTTTGATGTTTAAATTACAGAGTGCCATGACTGTAATGATCTTAAAAACATACATAATGTGACGTTTAAATTACAGCTTGCCATGACTGTAATGGTTTTAGAAAATATATAATATGATGTTTATATATACAAGGTTACTGTAATTAGGTTTCTAATTAGATAACAAATACACAATTATCGGAATGATAGCATTAGTGATGTATTTCAAGACATTAATAAAATGGTTCGCGTTTTAATATTTAAAATAGTAAAATGAATCATATCGAACAAATGTGAGTTTATTGATTCTGAATAGTACATATTGTAACATCCTCAATAACCACTATGAACAAATGTGAGTTTATTGATTCTGAATAGTACATATTGTAACATCCTCAATAACCACTATGAACAAATGTGAGTTTATTGATTCTGAATAGTACATATTGTAACATCCTCACTAACCACTATTTTGTGTGTAACTGTTGTCAACGAACTACTGCGTTTTGTTTAATAAAAGAAAATGTACACGTCTGTCTCTCTTGTATAATGTACACGTCTGTCTCACTTGTATAATGTACACGTCTGTCTCACTTGTATAATGTACACGTCTGTCTCACTTGTATAATGTACAATTTTCAAAAGTTACAAGTGAGTATTGAATGAATACAGTCATGGTACTCTTGTATACTGTACAATTTTGAAAAGTTACAAGTGAGTATTGAATGAATACAGTCATGGTACACTTGTATAATTTACAATCTGTGTGAATGGAAATGTAGAGAGAAATAACGTAGACGATGAGAAATCGTTTTATTTAATTCAATATTATGAATGTATTTAAGCAATTACACCCGCCCCTCTAATTATATACATTTTCAATTACTAAAAGGTTTTCTTAACAGCGAAAGTGCCTGCACAATCGTCGTAACAGAGCTTAGTATTCTAAATCTTTATGTTCCGCCTTAATTTGTGAATTTAACAAAACTTTATTCCAACTCTTTATGTTCCACCTTAATTTGTGAATTTAACAAAACTTTATTCTAAATCCTTATGTTCCGCCTTAATTTGTGAATTTAACAAAAATTTATTCTAAATCTTTATGTTCCGCCTTAATTTGCGAATGTAACGAAACTTTATACTAAATCTTTATGTTCCGCCTTATTTTGAGAAGTTAACAGAACTTTATACTAAATCTTTATGTTCCGCCTTAATTTGCGAATTTAACAAAACTTGCAAAAGACGCTGACCTAATATAGACGACCCACGAAAGTCTGCAAATGAAGCAGTCGACTATTACATCAGAATAACCGACAAAGCAGTGATGGAGCCGAATCACGCAAGTGAACGTGAAATTATGAGTAAATAAGAGTATTAAAATTGTATCTAACCCTTGAATAAATGCTAATGAATAACTGGGTTTATTACAAATTATAAAAATATCAGTAAAGCTAATGAATAACTAGGTTATAAGTAGCATTCTCTTATGTGTGACAGACTTCTGACCGAATTCTGTGTCACGAACTCCTGACCCACATCCGAAACTCGAATATCATATTCAAATTGAATTCCTTTGTTAGAACCTTCCCGTCATGCACCGCATGAGGAAAAAACAATAGTGAGTTCATCCCTTGTTATGTAACTTTAGCCCACAGTCCAGAAAGTTCGAATCAACAACATGCCTCATGATCTAGTCACGTGATGCATTCATGCACTACGAGAAATACTCTTGATGCGGTAATATTCTTTACTCACCACTCCAGACCAGCCAACATACATACAAGCACCATGCTAGTCGCCGAATATCTTGCTGAGTCGAAAGGAACATACGAACCCGTGTCTTGTGCAGTAAAGTCTACTTTAAAAAGGTAACAGGTCTACTTCTTACAATGATATTGCATTTTACTATTTGTATTTTTGTATATGAATTTATGATTGTATTGTGTGCGAATTATTATAATTTTCCTCCAAGCATTTGTGATTCGATAGAATGACTAAATCCTAAAGATTTCATTGTATATAAATTAATTGTAACCTTTTGACTTTAATTTGTATAAACCTTAATCGTCTGTGCACGTTGCGAATTTCCATGTAATTCAAATTATTCACTTGCATGTAATTTCATTGTTAATTCGTAAAGCGCTCATATTTAATTTGAATTATATTTTATTCTCCTTGTATGAATTCTATTCGTGATGAAGTAAATGTTTGGAAATTCGTACGTTCATGTAATGTTAAAAATAACACACATGTGAATTATATTGTATCTTTTATGAATATAAATATATTGTAAAAGACACGATAGTTGAAGATTTAAAACTAAGCGCATTGTATCAATCACACGTGCTTGGATGATTTGCGAATGTAAACGCAAATCACTCAAAGAAACCACACTATTATTCCAGAAACAGGTTCGTTTTCATCTTCTCTGCCTTATAATACGTTCTACGTATTTTACATGAAGACTACTGAGAATGATGAGTAACTAAAACTGAACTCTGAATCAATCGAAATGCTGGCAAAAATAACTCTTTAAACACTAACACTCAAGCATATTGAACTCGCCTTAGTTTAGATCCGAAGCTGTGTCTTCGTAATTGATTATTATTGTTAAATATTAACTATTAAATGTTTTATTGTTAATACCTCTTTCGTAGTGATTTTTATGCATATAGACCTAATTCGTGGTTTGGATGTGGGATCGACTGAGCTAAATGAACCTTTTGAATGCATAAAGATTTAAGAGAGTGTTAACGGTTTCCAAACCGGCTATTGTACACAAGTTGTCTGTTCGTGAATCTGTTTGTCTGTACTACAAAGGCGCATTTTCATATGAGACGAAAGATAATTTGAGCAACCAGTCTTTTTAGGGAAAGAGGAGAAATTAATTTATCTAATTAAATTAAAGTTCTGTAAAATTCCTAAGCAGGGTCTTTAAATAAATACTGGACATGTAACATTATGTATAAACTATAACATTATGCAGGCCAGCGGTTATATGATTCTCATGTGCGGTTATTTTTGTCAGCGTTATACTCCAGCAATAAGTTGTATTGTTGCTGCTAGTTTTGTTGAAAGCAATATCTTTGTGTTCATACAACCGACAGAAATAATTTGTATTGTTGTTGCTAATTTTGTTAAAAGCAATATCTTTGTGTTAATACAACCAATATAATTCCATTGTCTGTTCCAACTTTTGAAAACAAAAGGAAATTTATTCAAATAATAAGCAAGATAACAAGACTCGCTTGACGGATACATACAGGCCGTTACATACTCGTTGTTAATTTGAATGGAAAAAAATTACTCTTGTCTTAGCAGAATTCTTCTCTCATTCACACATACGCGCGCGCGCACACACACACACACACACACACACACACACACACATATACACACACACATACACACACACATACTCACTTAAATTGAATTAAATTAGAACTAGATATTATGGATGGATGGATGGATGGATGGACGGACAGAGGATGGAAAGACATATAAATCGATAGATGGGTGGATGTATAGACCAATAGTTAGATAGATAAACGATAAATTTATAGACATTATCTTAAACATTACTGTCATTTATATTTCGAATATCAATTGTAATATTTTGCGAACAAAGAGATATAACTAAATATAGATGCATCATTGTTTGTCTTCGTTCTTATAGTTTCACACTACATATAGAAATAAGAAATAAATACGTCACTGATACAAGTAATTGTTAGTATTATAATAAAGTCAGTCACATAAACTTGTACATACTATAATGAAATCAGTCAAATGAAATTTTATATATTATAATAAAATCAGTCTTATAAAGTTTTATATATTATAATAAAATCAGTCTTATAAAGTTTTATATATTATAATAAAATCAGTCTAATTAAGTTTTATATATTATAATAAATTCAGTCTAATCAGCCTGTGTCAGAATAAGTTTACCTATCCCTATTTAAAAGTTTGTGATCGTATGATTCACATATTTTAGAACCTCAGTTCCAGATTGAACTACTGAACTTGTATGAATCACATATGTTGGTATCTCATCTCAAGACTGAACTATTGAAATTGTAATTGTATGATTCACATATTTTGGAATGTTTTCTCAAGACTGAAGAACTGAACTTGTAATTATACAAACTCTCAGGACCTTATTCATATCTAAATATATGGCAAATATTTTGTTATTCTGAAAGACCATTTCTTGTCTCCATACGATTGGTGTGTGACTAGAATAAACTTCAGTTCAATCACATCAAAAATGTATAAATCTAATTACAAAAAATATAAAAGTCAGCAATCTGGATACACGAAATAATCAATAGTCAAATGGTAAACCATATTTCAAGAGTAAAAATACAAATATTTCTAAATAACGAACCACGAATCAATAGTTCCAAATACAAATATTTCTAATAACGAACAACAAATCAATAGTTCCAAATACAATTTTTTTTTTAAATTACGAACCACAAATCAATAGTTCCAAATACAAATATTTCTAAATAACGAATCACAAATCAATAGTTCCAAATACAAAATAATATTCTAAAAATAAATAATAATTTATGTTTAACTTCATTTATTGTCTTAATAATGCTGTGTGTGGCGTTTCGATTAAAACAAAATGCTTTCATTTATTTACTGTCTTCATAATTATAGAAGAAAGAATTGATGTTTTCATGTATTTATTGTCTTCATACATTTGGTGTGTGACGTCACAGGGGACGACTTGTCGTACTATAACCAGATGCAGTTCACGACGTACGACAGAGATAACGGCACTTATAACTGTGCACACAGCATGCACGGTGCGTGGTGGTACAATGAGTGTTCTTACTCCAACCTGAACGGCCGTTACAAGTATTACGGAGGTTTAGGTGACGATGGAATGATTTGGTACCATTGGAAATTAGGCTTGAAACGCGTGGAAATGAAAATTAAAGAGTAAACATTGAATTGAAGTACCAAGAGAAAACCAGTGCATGACGCATGTGACAGAATTTCAAAAAATAATTCGATTACAAATATTCCTTAATCTTTCAATGACACATATTTTAATCAGTTAATGACACACCATTTTAATCATTTAACGACACATATTTCTAATCATTGACTAAATATTTATATACCTTTACAATTAACATCAAAACAAATAATGTAAATTTGAATTTCTAATAAAGTGCGTAATTCGTTTCAAGTACTACTCGTGTATAAGTTCCTCCATTCCAGATGGTATTACAATGGAGCAACGCAACATCTTACAGAAATACCTATAATCCATGTTAGCAACATACCATTTTACAGAAATACCTATAATCCATGTTAGCAACACACCATTTTACAGAAATACCTATAATCCATGTTAGCAACGCAACATCTTACATAAATAACTATAATCCATGTTAGCAACACAACATTTTACAGAAATACATATAATCTATATTAAAACACCATCCAATAGAAATACCAATAATCTATAACAGCGCTCTCCAATCTTCGGCCCGTGAGGCCTTCTCATCCGGCCCGTAGGGACATTTTTGTCTACGGGAAAAAAATACGGAAACTTACGCGCAGTAGTGCGTTATGTTTTCCAACCGATCACTACATTGCAAAACCTTATTCACTGCTTACATTTTCTACTTCCGTTCACAGTCAATGAGATGATATAACGCCATCTAGTGGCAGAGTTTTTAAATGGTTTTCTGCTTGTTCAAGACTTGATTATTTGGATCACAGTTTGCCAGTTGCGGTTGACTGCTGCGATGAGGAGGTGTTAGTGTCAGTTAGCGTCTGATTGCGAAACATGTTGCACTCTATTTTATTTAGTGAGAATTTCCTTCGCGTAATTACTTACCAGTGTGTTTAAAGTATTGGAAATGTCGTTAGTTTATTTAGTGATAATTTCCTTCGCGTAATTACTTACCAGTGTGTTTAAAGTATTGGGAATGTCGTTAGTTTAGTAAGAATTTTATGAATATTCTGAAGAGGAAACATTAAAGCAACAATCTCTGTACCATAAGTGGATATATTTGCATAGTATATTCAGGTAAGTTTAACTTAAGAAATCATAAGAATTTTTTAAAAACTGTTTCGGCTCATTTGCAGCTATAATTGCGACAAAATTAGTTCGCATAATCAGGATTTTTGAGCGATATTATGTTCAAGATACTTTCAGTTTCACTATTTATTCATGTTGAATTCATATTATTTTATTGCCCATCGATGGCCAAGAAGAGGAAAAGAAAAGTAGACGATGAGTATCGGCAATGTCAATTAGAATGGAGTTTGAAATACTTCATCATCAAATCCGGCAAAAAAAGAATGTGTGATTTGTAATGAAACCGTGGCTGTGATGAAAAAATACAACCTGTGACGTCATCAAATCCGGCGAGAAAGAATTGTGTGTGATTTGTAATGAAACCGTGACTGTGATGACAGAATA
Organism: Sinotaia quadrata; assembly: GCA_028829895.1. NCBI lineage: Eukaryota > Metazoa > Mollusca > Gastropoda > Architaenioglossa > Viviparidae > Sinotaia > Sinotaia quadrata. Next base: position 13,860,162 of record CM054179.1, read on the forward strand.
CAACGTGCGCCGTCATCATCAAAGCAAACATGAGGAGAAATATGCACAGTTGGAGAGTAAAGGCCATGCTGAAAAAAACTCTAAATTACAAAATCAACTCACATCTCAGAGGAAATAATTAAGTAAATCATCAAGTGAAAATAAATCCTTAACTAAGGCCAGTTATAAAGTGGCCTACGTCCTGGCTAAAAATGGCAAACCGTTTACAGATGGTGAAGTAGTGAAGGAATGTTTGTTGAAGATGGCTGAGGAACTTTGCTCAGAAAAGTCGAAACAATTTTAAAATGTAGCTTTCGGTGCAAGTACCATTGCCCGCCGTGTGGCAGACATGGGTGAAAACATTGCGACTCAAATAGCGAAAAATGCAAGCAAGTTTCGCCATTTTTCAATTGCAATGGATGACAGCTGTCCCACCTCTCAAATGCTTGTGTTCATTAGAGGTGTGGATGAAGATATGAACATTACACAAGAGCTGGCTTTCCCTACATTGCATGTATGGCACTGTTACCGGAGAGGATATATTTAATGAGTTGAAGAAAACATATGCTGATTATAACTGGACTAGCCACTGTTGCAAGACAGTTGATGGAGGAAAGAACATGTGTGGCATAAAGAAAGGCTTGGTTGGATAAGTGAATCAGATGTGTCATGAGAAAAACATTCCACAACCAATGTTCCTGCACTGTATTATACACCAGCAAGCTATATGTGCTAAATATATGGACATTAGCAGAGTACTGAATTATGTGGTGAAGATGGTGAATGTAATAAGGTCACATGGGCTCAACCATTAACAGTTCAGAGACATGTTGAAAGATACAGACACAGAATCGCAAGATTTACCATATTACACAGCAGCAATATGGCTATATTGTGAGGAAGTTCTGAGCAGAGTATTTAAGTTAAGGAAGGAAATAGGTGACTTCCTGAAAAGTAAAGGCAAGCCACAGCTATTACTGTCTGATGAAGAGTGGGTATGGAAATTGGCCTTTGCTGCAGACATAACTTGTCATTTAAATTTTCTGAACCTAAAACTACAAGGAGAGGAAAATCTAGTTTCTGGTCTATATACCCACCTAAAGGCCTTAATATCCAAAATTGTCTTGTTTTTGGAACAAGTACAGAGCAACAACTTGACACACTTTCCTCAGTGCAAGGTCGTCATGGCTGAAGCAGCAGCTGAGTTCTTCACGTCATTTGCTTGCGAGGTCATCAAAGACCTCCAGCTTCAGCTTCAGGAGTGGTTTTCTTACTTTAATTCAAAGGAAGAAGAAGTGAGACTGTTTCAAAACCCATTTGAAGCAGATGTGGTCAGTTGCCCAGATGAACTGCAACTGGAGGTAATTGAGTCGCAAGCAAATGACCTCCTTAAGGACAGATTCAAAGAAGGACTGGTGGGCCTTTACCAGTTTTTGCCCAAGGAAGATTTTCCTAATGTCAAAACTGTTGCATCAAGGTACCTTTCAATCTTTAGAACAACATACCTGTGTAGACAAACATTTTCAAGAATGAAATACGTGAATAACAATTTGAGAACAAACTTGTCCGATGAATGAAGCGAGGGACATCAAATCTAAAGTCAGAAATGTCTATCAAGGGAACATTTTCACCATACCCACTAATACAGGTGTTCATGTGTATTGTATCAATGTGTATTAAATATTAACTGAATAAAATAATATGAAATAAATAATTAAAAATAACATCTATGTTTTGATTCTTTTTAATTTAGAACTCGAGTGTTTAGTCGGCTCCCGAACTGCTGTTTGATAGTTAATGCGGCCCTCGGGCCGAAAGGTTTGGAGATCCCTGATCTATAGTAACAACACACAATCTATCAGAAATACATATAATGCATATTAACATCACACAATCTATCAGAAATACATATAATGCATATTAACAACACACAATCTATCAGAAATACATATAATGCATATTAACAACACACAATCTATCAGAAATACATATAATGCATATTAACAACACACAATCTATCAGAAATACATATAATGCATATTAACAACACACAATCTATCAGAAATACATATAATGCATATTAACAACACACAATCTATCAGAAATACATATAATGCATATTAACATCACACAATCTATCAGAAATACATATAATGCATATTAACAACACACAATCTATCAGAAATACATATAATGCATATTAACAACACACAATCTATCAGAAATACATATAATGCATATTAACATCACACAATCTATCAGAAATACATATAATGCATATTAACAACACACAATCTATCAGAAATACATATAATGCATATTAACATCACACAATCTATCAGAAATACATATAATGCATATTAACAACACACAATCTATCAGAAATACATATAATGCATATTAACATCACACCATCCTATAATCCAAATAGTATTACAATCTATCAAGCACAACATCAGGTCAGTATTAACTATTTCCTTAATGACAGTTTGTGCTATTTAATTTCCTACTAAAAATATATAACGCATTGTATAACTCTTCAATTATTTTAACTTATTGTAATTTAGCTAATGTATATTATATGAATTACATACATATAAAATTAACATGCTTATTTTGTCTATAAATAGCAGCATATCAATACAAAGTGTGTATATATGGATGTGTAAACGTTGTGTCGTTTTTGATATTCGGTGTACTGCGTTTATATTAAGTGTACTTTGTGCGAAATAAACTATAAACAGTTGTGTAGTGTGTTCACTGAACATCTGTACATGAAACTATAAATATTATGGTCGTGCTTTTATATGCATGGCAAATGTCTTTTGTGAAACTGCATATGTTAGAAATTTTATGTTTTATTGTGTCTACTTCAAAGTATGAAACAATAAATGTTGGTGTTTATATTCACTGTTCGAGTGTGGTTGTATCTATAGGTAAAGGTGTAATGTGTTTATATTTACTGCACATGTGTACATGAAACTATTAATATGAATGTCATATTTATAATAACACTACTTGTGAGCTTGAAGCTATAAATGAGTGTAGTGTGTTTATATCCACTGTACCTGTGTCTGTGAAAGTATAAATAGTTTTGTAGTGTTCTTACAATGATTGAACACGTACATGTGAAACTATAAATAATCGTGGATTGTATTTATATCCACTATACGTGTCTCTGTGTGTGAATGCATATATTACAGAGACATATAATTATAATGACAGTACGTGTGTCACTGTGTGTGTGTGTGTGTGTGTGTGTGTGTGTGTGTGTGTGTGTGTGTGTGTGTGTGTGTGTGTGTGAAACTACAAATATTGATGTTGTTTATTTATATCCACTGTACCTGTCTGTCAAACTATAAATATTGTTTGGAGAAATATTTCCACCCATCCTTTCATCACATGAACTTAAATAAAAACGCGCATGCACGCATTTATTCAATAGCACTTTAAAGTAAGTACCTTCCCTAAACCACGTTAATACGGATGTTGAAGACTGACCTTGATACAGACGCATACTACCTCTTGAATTATTCAATATTTCAAGCATCAAGAACACTTGCTATACACTTTAGTGGTTTCCCATGTCAAGGAATTATACGGCCCACACTTATCTTCTTCAGCACGTGCCACACGTTCGCTTGGTGAGAAAGAGGAAGAACACACTTTACACTTTTGGACTTGAACCAGATAAACACGTGGCATTTTCAGAAAAGGAAATTGCTGCTTACAGATTTTGACCGCTTTGCAAAAACCCACGATCTTTATTTTTCTATATCTTGCTTTTTTTCGATAACATGCCAATTTATTTTCTACGTCAATAAATCTTTTCATATTCACTCTCTCTACGCTCTAACTGGCTGTATAGCACAGAGGTAAAAGTTTGAAACAGACCGGTCTTGAGACTTCAATATTTCAGCTTTTATTCACAAAAGACAATGAAATCAGTCAGCTCAGGCCTGTATACTATTTCAAAGCGACATGATCGATCTCTGACTAGACACATTGATAGACATGTATTGTCTCCCCCAATCACATAGGTAGACAAGAGTAAAAGTTTTGAAAGTTGTCTAAATTTTTTCAACTGATTTAGAATACTTTTGCACTGCTAAATTTGAAAATGACATCCATTTTTTTTTAAAAATCAGGTCAAATCTCCTCCCTTGCTCGTCGCTCGTTGATCCCTGATTTTCTGGAAACCGATCCTTATGCTCATGTTACATCCAAGGTTTCTGAAAGCAGTCAACATATTGGCACCACGCTCTCCATAGTTCATGGCCTTATGCTCATGTTACATCCAAGGTTTCTGAAAACAGTCAACATATTGGCACCACGCTCTCCATAGTTCATGGCCTTATTGTTGCCAAGAACGTTTTTCACGACCAGAACAAAAGTCTTCATCAGGATTGAAAGAGATGGAAGCCAGGTATCAGGGAGGCTGGGGTGCAGTCAAGATGGCTGATTACTGTTGGACTCTAAAGAGTGACATTCCTACTGCTGAGCATTTTAGAAGTTCAAAGAGGTGGAAGTGAACAATTTTGACCTAATATTGAATGTATATGTACTTATCGTTATCAATGTCTACTATTCAATATACACTAATCAACTTTTGTAACATTTAATAAATGAATTGTGTTAAAAAACAATTTTTTAATATTTAAATTATTTTTCTAATTTAAAAACCTATTTTGGAAGAGAAATATTAACAAAATTGTCTAATAATGTTACAAAAATGTAATCGTATTTTTTAAATCGAATTAGATTTTTTAAAAATCTGACCGGATTAAAAAAATACGGATGTCATTTTCAAATTTAGCAGTGGAAAATTGATCTAAATCAGTTGACAAATCTTAGACAGCTTTCAAATACTTTTTGTGACGCAGTGTAATTATTGTGACACCTTTGGGCACCCTTCACTCATTATGGTTATTTTTTTATTAGTTAACAACACATAATTAAATACAAGTGATCGAGACTCTTAACTGATACTTATTAATAGTTCTCACATAGGATTAATATGTCTCTAACTTGGCGGATTATAAGGGATTAAATGTTGTATAAGAGTTCTGAAGGTGGAGTAAAGAACATTTTAAATTATAATTATAGAGTATCACCCCTCCTCCACCCACTATTACTCCAGCATAAGGTTTAATATATGTGTAAGCATAAGCAGGTTAATAAATTTATTAACTCAACAATCAAATATACAACATAAGAATATAATCAAAAGAGATGACATTTATAACAATTTTAATTATACACTTATTCATCCTACCATAGACATCAGTAGTCACATTAATATCAAAATCAAGTTCATAGATATGGCTTCTTTATCGACGTAAGAGTGGAATTTTAGGAGGTAATTATAGACAATGTACATAACCTTTTCTCTGATGGCGGCTGTTGGTGGCACACGTTCACAATCACGAGGTTTGCAACAAAAGTCACTTTCTTTCTTATTAGATCGCGGTCCAATGTGTCTTTTCTAGGCACATTATACAACGATTCCAGAACCTTCGATGACCCCAGAAAACACACTGAGGTGAGTTGTCCGAATTTGTGTGTGCTACTCAAGCACACCACGAGGAATGTTTAAATTAATTTTTTTGAATTCTGAATAGCAATTTCAAGCTTTAATGTCTGCCATATAAGCTCTTGAATGGAATTCACAAGCATCAACTTACAGCAATACATTTACTGATAAGTTTGATGACAACATTGGATACACCCACCAACGTGATCTGGTAGAATACAGGAGTCATTGCAGTCTGAAACAGATACAATGTTACAAAACCATCAAAAGGAAAAAAAATGATGCAATCCTTTCTGCAAAAGCCAAAGTAAGGAAGTGCTAAATTTCAGGGATATTTCATCTGTAAGCTCCTTTTTCCATTACACACATTCTAAATTTACAAATCCTGCAACAATATTCATTAAGCCTGATAAATATGCAACATAAGAAATTTAGCATCAATCAAAATTCAGAAGTATAATATACAACGCAATCAGGTTAGTTAACAAAGAAATAAATAATGGACCAATTGCATAAGCATTTTCCAATTTCAAATAATAGATCAATAGCAAACATGCACGAAATATTTATAAGTGCATTCTTTCTTTATCAGTCCGTTAACTTACCATAAGCTACTGATTACCTTTACAGGACCGGACTAGAGTTATTTCAAAATCAATTTTTTTCATTATAAACAATAAATAGGAAGAACATAAATAGTCATAATTATATTTGATTTGTGTTTGTATTCCTTAATTGTACAGACATTATTGGTCATTTCTCTAACTTATAACAAGGAAACTTTTTTTTTTTTTGTAAATAAATTGTCCTTATATCACCTTAAGCGTGGACACATAACTGGTCAGGTCCCACCTTATAAAAATAAATTAATACGATATTTGATATTGTAATGCTCAGTGATTATTCAGGGATGTAAATGTATATTATCTATATTTCTAAACATGTGAAATTAACTGTGTAGGTCATAAAAATGTCATAGTTGTTTTTGTCTCATGAATGTTTATGCATATGTCTTAAAACTGACATAAATGTTGGTCTTCTGAAAAGCTATTCGTTTTGTATCATGGTGGAAGAGTCACCGTAAAGAAATTTTGAAATTTACTTCAAATATATTAACAGGATGGTTAATGTCTAAAATTGAGGTGGGAGTATGTGGTAGAGTAAATTTGCCTATCCCTATTTATATAAATTATTAAATTGTCGACATGACCCGACCTTAGGCATTAAATGATACATAAAATCTACTCTGACATAGCCAGTGGGCTAAACCAGCCCCTCCCTTTTCCCCCCCAAGCCCCTCACCCAGCGCGAAAGCGGCGGAAACCGGAAGCGCCCCCAACATTCACTCAATCAATCAATCAAGACTTAGGCATCCCTTATGATTGTATTTTTGTAAATGTCAGATTTAGAGCAAACACTCGAGCTGAGAATATGCTAGAAGTTGCAGATACAATACCAACCATTTCCAAGTGATGAGTACTTTTTATTATCCAATGATTAAGATTTACGTGTACGAGATCAGCCAATGGGCTGAGATCAAAGGTTTACATAATGTAGTGAATTATATTATCTAATCACTTAAATTTGGTGTGGCAAGAAGTCTGGTCATGAAGGTGACTATTAGCTTAATGGGGAGTTAAGTGACTGCCTGAGTGTCACGGTTAAGTGGAAATAACACTCAAAATTTATTATTCACTATTTGAAAAGTTATTGTCTCCCTTAGTGTCAGTCACAAGACGTATTGTTTACCCCTGTCGAATGAAAGTTTCGTCTATACAAGCACAGTCAGTGAGTTTGCGAGCGTGTATATGTTCAGGCATGAGTGATATTGTACTTAAATAATGATTCATTTATTTATTTTGATGACTAGACATCTATGTTAGGTATAAATCGAAATTGTATCTAATGGTTTAATCCTTTCATGCGACTATGAGATAGGGACTATATTTAGTTATTCAATTATTTTGTATAGTTAATGAGAATCCGCCTTTAGACAGCTATAAATCTGTGTGAGACTTTTATTTCCACCCTGCAAGGTCGGTGGGTCGTCAGCATCATTGTTTACCCATCCCACCCACCCCCCATCCAGGAGGGTAGACCGTGGCATAAAGAATGGATGTCACGAGGAAGGAGCCTAGTGCCAAAATATTTATTTTTTTAATACATTGTTTACGACGACCACCACGGTCTAAGGGAGATAATACCCTGCCAGATAGTCATACCTGTTAAAAAGAAAATAGTTGCTAAGTGAAATAATAGGAAGAAATAAAGGGAGAAGAAAATTTTATAACTTTGTGAAGAGGACAAATTCGTACAAGAGTACATTGTGTTTAGGGGATTTGGAAATATCTCTTTCCCTTCTTTCTTTCTCTCTCTCGCCATGTCATATGTCAGAATAGCAGAGACAATGTGTTCTGGACACTTATTTGATGAAGTAAACGTTGGATGATTGGATTTACACTTGTGTATGGTGTTTCTCAATGGAAACCATTCACAGTGTATGGTGTTTCTCAATGGAAACCATTCACAGTGTATGGTGTTTCTCAATGGAAACCATTCACAGTGATAGATAGGAGAGGCGACTAGATCTTGGATTATATTTCTAAATTATCCTATACCCCGGGTGAATGGAGAACTACTTCCATTGTCGGAATTTAGGAGGAAAGTAGTCATTTAATCCACAAAGACACATTCACTAAGATGCCAGCAAAATGACAATTATTGTCATAACGTTAACAGTAGTGGGGAAAACCCATTAAACCCAAATTACACATAGGACGGTGGCAGAGTATTATGACCACAAATCACCAGGAAGTAGGAATACCGCAAAGGATCGATGTGTCCATTGAACAGTCATGACAGATATAAGTGAGTAAAAGAGAATGAAGACTTTGTAGTTATTTACAGATCTCACTACTATTAAAGTACTTATTCTAATAGTTTGAACTGACTTTAAAGAGATCTTTACACATACGTACTATCTGAACTAACTTTAAAGAGATCTCTACACAAAAATACTATCTGAACTAACTTTAAAGAGAGCTCTACACATACATACTATTTGAAGTGACTTTAAAGAGAAATCTACACATACATACTATCTGAACTGACTTTAAAGAGATCACAAAAATACTATCTGAACTTACTTTAAAGAGATTTCTACACATACATACTATCTGAACTGACTTTAAAGAGATCTCTACACATACATACTATTTGAACCTTCAGCGGTTGGTTAAATCACAGACTTGCAAAATTATTGTTGCTATTGTATTAACAGGAATATTGATCATAAAGCAAATCTTGTATTTATCTTATTTTATTTTCTATTATTCATCATTTGCCATTTCTTCCCCCTCCCCCCCCTGAGTGTATATGATTTAACCACCACATGAAAGAGAATGCCCATAGGTCAATAAACCTAAATCATATCGTTTTTAAAACTTGCTTGCTATTGCTTTGAAAGGGCGAAAACAGTTTTTATTTTGTTCTATCTTATTACGTTTGTCTGTCTAATATTGTCTAATATTGTCTAGTATTGTCCATATAACAATCACCACAATTTCCACTCGCATTCTCACAAGCAAACACGTTAGCAAAGCATTAACTTGCATACATAATAAAATTGATTAACCAGACAAACATCATTGGTGTCTCTGTATTGTGGATCTTGTGACATCTTCTCAGTCTGACGTTTACTGTTGACAGATTCCATCTTCCAACTTCCCTCTCGTCAGTGATTGACAAAGGGGTTGTGACAATGGACTTTTAAATATTTCATGCATTTTTTGCTATTATATATTATATTTGCATTGTATGTAGAAATGCATTATGTGAGTAGACTATTATTTCTACAAATGATGAACTATAATGCTTTTATGTAGTATGCTAAACACTTGACAAATTTCTAGTGAACCTGTTCATAAATTATTATGTTGTATGCGTGTATCAGGCTAAGTATTGTTGCAGGAAACTTTAAGTTGATACTTGAATGTAAGAATGAATGTAGTTAAACAGTAAAAAAAATAAACTGGAAACTTCACATTTTTCACTGGTTATATTTTTCAGTGAAAAAGCAGTCTTTCCTTGAATAATCTAAATCTCCTGTTTCACTGCTATGACTGTTGTAGACACGTGAAGTATCTACTGCAGTGTGTACGTGTCAAGAATACACTACACTCTGTTGATGTATGGTGGAAATGTATGCTGATTACACTGAACAATTTCTGGTACACGAAGTTAATGGAAATTGCTACAAAGTTTGTTTTGCTTGAGGGAGTTAATACGCAAGGGTTATCCTCGAGAGAATAGCAGCGACTCAGTGTTCTACAATATGAGGAGGGAATCAAGTGGAACTGACATCAATAACAGAATAATAAACTTGTGGTTTTGCTACAAAGAAAGCGTGCCAAAGACTATTGAGACAGTGTCTAAATCAGGTTATGTAATATTATTATCACTTATCACTTAACTCGATTTCAATTCTCTGATAAGATCTATCCTGTGATTTGTATTCAAACTTTATTGTTGAATTGTTTTAGAATATATGATTATATACACTTTAACATTATTCGAACATGGTTTCATGGAAATATTGATGTCAAGTAATCTTTTTACATTGCATTTGTTACATGTATATTTGCTTGTGGATTTAATAAGTTTATTGACCTTCTTATGCGTATTGATAAACTATATGTTGGAGAAGAAAGTGGGTGGATGGGGACACGCTAAATATAGATTAAAGAGGGATTTGTTTTCTCTTTAGTAAGACGCTTACCACCTATGGAGATATTGTGTGACGATAAATGTTTGCCTTTGATGTTGTGGAAGAGAAAATACGTTTATAGCGCGCCCGCATATCCGCCCTGGGACAGAGACGAGTGGTGTCTTCGGGAGAATTACTAATAGCATAATTTAAGATTATCATCACTTGTAATTAGTTATTGATAATTAATTAATTAATTATAATAAAAACTATTACCTAAGTGGGGTTGGTGTCAAGCTATCTATCTATCTATCTATCTATCTGTCTGTCTATCTATCTATCTATCTATCTATCTATCTATCTATCTATCTATCTATCTATCTATCTACCTACCTAAAAGACAAATCGCAGGCACATAAACACGCGCATGCACGCATTTATTGAACAGCACATTAAAATAAGTACCTTCCCTAAACCGTGTTAATGCGGATGTTGAAGTCTGACCTTGACACCAACGCATAATGACTCTTGAATTATTTAATATTTCAAGCACCAAAAGCTATTGCTGTACACTTTAGTCGTTTCCATGTCACTGAATGACACGACCCAGACTTATTTTTTTCAGCACGTGCCACACGGTTGCTGGTGAGAGAAGAGGAAAAACACACTTTCACACTTTCGGACTTGAGCCAGATAAACACGTGGTATTTTCAAAAACGGAAATTGCTGCTTACATACTTTGATCGCTTTGCAAACATCCGCGATCTTCTTTTTCTATTTCTTTTTCTTTTTAAATTTGGATAACATGCTAATTTGTTTTCTACGTCAATAAAACTGTTGATATATAGTTCATGTATGTATGTTCACTGTCTCCACACTCAAACTGGCTGTATAGCACATAGGTAACATTTTGAAACAGACCAAAGTTGAGACTTCATTGTTTCAGCTTTTATTCACAAAAGACAATTAAATCAATCGGTAATGAGAAAGGCCTTATGACTGACTTAATCCGAATTGACAAAAGATAATTAAATCACTCGGTAATGACAAAGGCCTTATGACTGTATGTAATCCTTATTGACAAAAGACAATTAAATCACTCGGTAATGACAAAGGCCTTATGACTGTATGTAATCCTTATTGACAAAAGACAATTAAATCAGTTGGTAATGAGAAAGACCGTATGACTCTCAGTATTCCGTATCACTACGACACTACTAAACGGTGTTTCAGTGAAGATATTTCTCCAAAAATACTCTTGGTTTGAACTTAGACATCAACAGTATCCCGAGACTGATCATTTAGAATGCTGATTTTTCTCATCTTTACGACTGTTTCAGGTAAGTGAATATTTTAATCAATAGTGCCGTTTCATAGACAAAAATATTCTTGAATTTCTCTTCTGATTTTGACATATTTTTCTGCTTTCTAAACAATGTAGTGTTCCTTTATAACATAATTGCATATATTCAGACATCAGTTTAGTTTTGAATTGCATTTACCGTCTGGAATTTCTTGAGAATGCACATTTATGTTGTATAGTTTTACGTGCGTGTAGTGTCAGCTGTTTCTATATAGTTTTACATGCGTGTAGTGTCAGCTGTGTCTATATAGTTTTACGTGCGTGTAGTGTCAGCTGTGTCTATATAGTTTTACGTGCGTGTAGTGTCAGCTGTCTATATAGTTTTACGTGCGTGTAGTGTCAGCTGTGTCTGTATAGTTTTACGTGCGTGTAGTGTCAGCTGTGTCTGTATAGTTTTACGTGCGTGTAGTGTCAGCTGTGTCTATATAGTTTTACGTGCGTGTAGTGTCAGCTGTGTCTATATAGTTTTGTGTGCGTGAAGTGTCAGCTGTGTCTGTATAGTTTTGTGTGCGTGTGGTGTCTGAGTTTTCAGCTACATGTGTCTAACGATTCGGTACAGTAGTTAGCTAAGAGTATAATATTCCTACATGTGTTTTGAGAATTAAGATATTAATAGTTCGGATTTTGTGATGGCCGGCAATTATAGTGCAATGTATAATCCTTGGTTCTCCATTATCCTTGTCGTCTGGCAGTCATATGCTTTTCTCGAAAATGCAGTCTGTTTTCTTACACAACATTCTCCATTCTCATTGTTGCAGGATTTCTAAATTTGAAATGGTTGTAAGAGAGAAAGGAGTTTAGAAATGGAATTTGCCTGAAATGTAGTGCTGTCTTAAATTGACTTTTGCAGAGCAGGGCAAGCCTTTTTGTTTGTCACTTCATGCTACAGTGATTACTGTACTCTACATGGATATTTTGATGTGTGCATCCTGTGTTGTTGTAAACTTGTCATTAAATCAAGTTGCTGTAAATTATAATTCAAGAGCTAATATGGCAGCTCAACTCACCACCAAATTAACGACAGCCTTCTACTTCCACTCTGAATTCAAATGTGATCAAAGAGAGAGGAATTCTCTACAGGGGAGATCCTTAAACTAAACCCATTGGCTAGTCTCGTTCTCATAAATTATAAACATTGGATAATAGAAAATTGCTCACTTAGTTTCATTATGTCAGTAAATCTAGAATATTCTTGCTTCGGGCTCATTACCACAACTCAAGCACTTTCAAAACTTACACTAAAAGGAGTGCTCAAGGTCGGGTCAAAGGACAATTCAAGAACCTATATAACGGTTATATTTTAAGATAGAGAGGAGCAAATTTACTCTGACACAACACCACTCCCCCACCCCCTCACATTGAACATCGGAAACGACAGCAGAAACACCCATCACTTCAATTTGCTCTGGATTACCAGACTAAGGTCCACCTTTGCCTGCCAGACACGTTTTCCAATGGGCAGCAAACTACATAACTATATATATTGGTCACCAATATTTACAACTTAAAACAACTACAGATTTACAACGCTGAACAGGAACGAAATACAACTTCAGCACCACAAACATGAGAAATAGCGGACACATAACTATATATATTCGTCACCAATATTTACAACTTAAAACAACCACAGATTTACAACGCTGAACAGGAACGAAATACAACTTCAGCACCACAAACATGAGAAATAGCGGACATATTACAGGAACACAACTCAACGCCATAAAATCATCAACAACTGACGACAACATCAAGCAGGCACCAAGACAAAAATCCAAAAGCAACACCACCTCCAGCGCTCCCCAGATACTCGTGAGGGGAGCATTTCCCACTGAAGTACTACAGATAGAAGAACATCTTATGATGAAATGATCCACGAAACCTCCAGTGGTGACGTAAAATTGTTATCGTAACCAACACCACCATATCACACTCCCGTTAACTCTCACTCCCATCCACAAATATCTTCGTCCCCCAATCCCCAAATAAATACTTCAACAAATTCTTTTGCCACCACCTCTCAACCGACACCACCCACCAAAATATCTTCTGATCCCCACTACTCACCATCTCTGCATAACCTCACCTGTCCCCCCAAACACCACCCACGAAGGCCATTCAGACAGCATACACTCAGCCCCCAATGCTACCAAACCAAAACTTAATTCTCTAACCATCTCCGTTTGCCCTAACTCTAGATTCAGACACACATATACTTAACCAAAAAATGTTTAACCTCATAAAACTGCAAAATGACCATTTAATCATAGGAGACTTAAACAAACGCACAATGCACTCTGGGAAAATTTAAGTGTAAAATTAGTAGACATTAACACTCGTAGACACAAAATCACACACATCTGGGCAAAACAACTAAATGAAAAAATCATCAAAGCAGTCAACAAGGACTCCCAAAAAAAGAAAAGAGTTTCTTGCAAACACTAACTACCATCATGGAGGAAAAAGTTACATCACAGAGGAAAAGACAAATCAAGCAATGCACACAACCAACAAAGCAACAACAAAGTATAAAATCTCAAAGGCGCCAATACACAGACTACAACTACAGCAAGGAAAGAAAAAATTGTACAAACCAAACACCACACCAAGCAGCAAGACACCAACAGAGATTGAGGCCGCCCTCGACGAATACAAAAAGATCACTCTAGGTTCCCAGTCTAACAACATTACCCAATACCCTACCTACAGCAACAACAGCAATGACAACAGCAGCCACAAAACCCGCCAAACAATAAAAACAAACAAACAAGGGTCCATACACAACACACGGCGCCCTCCACATCAGAGCAGGAAACGATAGCAACAACAATGCCCCAGAACCAAAACCAACAACAAGAACATCAACAACGGCGGCGCAGTTGGGATATTTTAATCACTATATTGCAGACCTGATAAAACTGCTGCTCGACCACCTCTATTGGCCACCAGCACCCGTTTCATGCTCCCCACTGACCAACAACGACGACAACACCATCATCGAGGAGGACAGGGATTGAACATCCTGGACATAAATATACACTAGGTACAAACTTGGTGAGCCACTAGCTCGGCTCTGTAAGACACTCCGCACCAAACTTCCACCACAACATTAGCCCATGGATTACCGAACTAAAATCCGTCTTTGCCGTCCATACAAGTTTTGCAACGGACAAGCGAACAACAGCACTACATATAGAATCTTCACAACTTGCATCAGCCACGGACACTACAACACTCAACGCCATAGACACAAGAAATAACAACAAATTTCTACAGGAAATAGATACAACTTCATCGCCACAGACACACACAAAAAAAGAAATAACAACAAACTTCTACAACTTGAACAACATACAACTTCAACGCCACAGACACAATGAACAATAGGATTCATAGATCGGTAGGAAACAACTCAACGACTAAAATTAAAGAATTGAACAACTAAACAACCAACAGTAACACCACTACCATAGATCTGAGAACGTCCTATGATGAAATGAACCGTGAAAGCTTCAGTCGTGTGTCGTTTGCGTAAGCACCATTCGTGTGTTGAAATGTGTTTGTAAGAACTGTGCTCTACGTGACGAATAAATAAATGAAAAGCTGCTAGAAGTGTTCCTGTCACTATTGCTGCCGTTGGTGTGAAAGATTTGAACTTACTCCATCATAGTATGTAGATATAAAATCTTCTCATACGATTTTCATTTAAATTTATTTTTACAACCAGTTTTTAGCATAGTTTTATGTAATGTTAGCACGCAGCCCGCCCCCAAAATAAAATTAATTAAATAAAATTAAGAAAAAAATAAACTGTAATTTGTTGACGTGAAGGAGCTGTGGCTGTCCACTGGACATCGACATCCACATTCCCAAACGGATCGCTTGTCCAAGCCTGTGTTGGTGACAACATTTCGCTTCCCTGGGATTTTAACATGACGTCACCACAGCGAATTTTGATTGAGTGGTTTAAAGGTTTGTAAATGTACATTTTCAATAAATCTTCAATAAGTGTTTAAACAGTTTAACGATTGAATATATTCATTTTAGAATAATGCATTTAGGACAAATATGGAGCGAACAAAACATCGGCTACTTTACAAAAATATTCAATTAGTCTTGTTAAATTTTCTTGACAATTACAGACTTAGTTATATAGTAATTGCATTGCAACAACATATCATTGTAGATATATTGATGTAGTGAGATATGTATTGGCTTAGTATTTAGTACTTTCATTTTTAACAACAGATCATAGTTGATATGTTGATAAGAGCGACATTTATTGACTTCGAATTTAGTACTTTCAATGGCAACAGAAAATCATTGTTGATATATTGATAGAGCGTGACATTCTCACGAGGATTATTTACCAGAACGTCGACAATTGCATTTGTTGTTTGTTCAATTCTCAGTTTGATTTCTCGATATCATTCTCACTAGGATTTCATATCACTTTCACTAGCGAATTTTTTGCATTATATATATTTTAATATTCATTAAATAATATTTACTGGTACACCTTTCTCACTTGTATTTTTACTTAACTGACGTTAATATATATTTATCCAATATATTTCTACTGCAGAATTAGTATGTACTTTATTCTAACCACAAACAACTTGTAACAATTCCTCTTCATATACAGATCAGGAGGAGACAATTCTGGCCTACTATCATCGAGGTGTATTCACACCTTTTAATTCACAGTCACCAAACATAGATTTTCTTCCAAATGCCGGCATAATCCTGTCAATGGCGACACTCTCAGACACAGGGTATTACAGAGTTGAACTGAATGTTCGTGGAGATCCGCAGATTTATGTGCAGGGTGCATTCGTTCACGTGTCAGGTAGGTGGTAGTTACAAGTGTCGTGTTTGATGGCGTGTTCTGTTTCACGTGTCAGGTCGGAGATAGTTACAAGCGTCGTTTTAGATGGCGTGTTATCTTTCACAATATTTCCTGATGAATGAAATGATAGAGATAATTTAATTAATTGAGTTACTTAATTTAGAACTGATTTACTAACGAATGATTTGGATGATTGATTGAACAACCTGAGTAAATAATTGCTCACGTGATCCTAAGTCTTAATCCAGCCTTCAAAGATTTCAAGGTCGATAGTTCTTTCAGATGCAAGTCGGTCAGTTTAGTAGATTGCTGAATCATTTTATTTTCTTTATAATTTTATTCTTCTGTAAATCTCATTTGATTAGTATAATTTATTTTTAAATATTTTTTTGTTATTTATAATGTTATCATGATTAAGAATCATAAACTAAATATTAAGTATTTCGAAGTTTATCAGCTGAGACATAAAATTAATAACGGTAATTTATTTTTGTCAGAGGCACCATTGACTATCGATGGCGGACTTCATGCCTTCATTCTGCCAAAGAGTGTTTACCAAGAAACAACAGGGCAGTGGCACTTACAGTTAGGTTGTGGCACATTTAAGTCACTGGGGCAGCCATCAGTGTCAGTGAAATGGAATGTGCGTTGCTAGCTGTATTTAATTTTAAGCAAAATCGTAATAAAACAACATAAAATAACAATAAACACAACAAGCATCACCATCATAATTTGGGAACGAATGTTACATTCACACACACACACACACACACACACACACACACACACACACACACACACACACACACACACACACACACACACACTATTTATGTACATAGTCTCTACTAGCAGGTATATGTGACAGAAATATCAAGTGTTTCCTTATATGTATATACGTTCTATATTTGCATGTTGGATGCTTAAAATGCATGTGTAGTGTCCATTTCATGCTCAGACAGAACATTTACGTCCATTCATACCAGTAGTTTACATTGGTCTAAGTACTTCACATTAAAAATGTGCACTCCAATACACTACATTCGTCCCAGTACAACACATTTTTAAAAAGTGCACTAGAATACATCAAATACATCACATTGGTCTAAGAAATGCTCTAAACTATGAAGGCTCTGAACGTACGAAACATTTTGATAATAAACATTAAAACCGGATAATAAAGCTTATAATTAAAATACTATTCTCAATTACTTTTAAGTTTTCCATTACAAATATATGGATGGAACACAAACACTTCGTTCAGGAAGTTTTCGTAAATGTGACTGTAGATGATTATCTCCCCCCCCCCCTCTGTCCGTAGACTTTTATGCACCACCAGCAAACTGCATGATACCTGTAATGCACTTCTGTAATTAAGTGAAGGCAAGCGCAATGTTGCGATGTGTTTTACAGAGTCTTGGCAATAACACAATTAAACATTAAGATTTCTTTATAATATATTATTCTTGCACATACGCCAATAAAATAATTATACATTAAGTTTTCTTTAAAATATATTATTCTTGTACATATGCCAATAGCACATTTAAACATTAAGTTTTCTTTATAACATTTTAATTTTACGTAGATACGCCAGTAGATACGCCAATAACACAATTACAAATTAAGCTTTTTTATATTTTATTTTTGTTCAGACACCGTCCAGGGAGATAATCAATAGTACCTCATACGACAATGGCGTTTTCATCTTGACTGTCTCAAACCCGGTGGAAGATGGCGAGTATTCTTGTTTCCTGGAAAGAATTTCCACTGCAGTAGTATGTCTACACAACCAGTCATCCATGAATCGCGCCGCCACAGTGGATGTTAAAGGGGTACATACCCGTATTTCCCTGCTCGAAGGAGGTTTAGAAGCACTAAGGGAGGAAACGGTTAACCTGACTGTTCCAGTGTCGGAATTAGAGAACGTAGTTCATAAACTGGAAATGAGCAATAAAATATTCGAGGAGAAGATAAACATCCTTCAAGACACCATTTTTAACATCACGACTGAAAACAAACAGCTTAGACAAGAGGTACAGAGACTTCAGAGCGAAGACATAAATATCACGGATTTAATGCAGGAAAACATTCGTAATATCACGACTGAAAACAAACAGCTTAGACAAGAGGTACAGAGACTTGAGAATGTAGACAGAAATATCACGGACGTAATGCAGGAAAACAATCGTAATATCACTGGCATGGTTCATGACGTCATCAACCAGATAAAGGACGTAAAGAGTGACGCGAGGAAACTTCAGTCCGATAAAGATGATTTAGTGGACACAGTCTCTTACCTACATTCAGGAAAAGATCAGTTTGGGTTGTCCAGGATACAGCAGAAAGTCTATACTAGTAAGTAATACTGCTATTGATTCCTTTTGTTACTTAGTGCTTTATATCTGATCAGATGTTCACAGTAAGGACGCGAAAACCTTTTACTACTGGATATCTGCTCAGACGTTCAAAATAAGGACGCGGGACCCTTTAGTAGCGGAGTTTATGAAAAATACAATACTTTACTTGCATAATGTAGTTTTATTAAGAGAACGACTCCATTGAACGACATACTACAGTTGATGAAGAAGACTTGAAAAGGAAATTTATTGAGATGACTTAATCAATAATGCAATCATAATTTAGCTTTTGAAGATAAGGGCCTGGCTTGAACAGAAAAAAATATAGTTTATGAGGAGGTCGTCATTATCCGTAGACAATGGAATTTTTTATATAGGACAGCAAAGTTTACATAATGAGAATCAGTGTTAATGATACTGTTTATTACAGAAAGAAAAGTTATAAAATTATAACAGTGAAGGGAAATTATAGTATTTGCAAAAAGTGCATGTACATTCTAAACACACCAATAATTGTATAAATGCCATAGTTTCGTTTTTGTTCATGTTTTTTGTAAAAAGAATATGATGTCATTAATTATATAATAATTGTTAGTATTATAGTTCCAGCAATGCTTTTGTATGTTTCGTTTTTAATTTGCGAGTTTTGTTTACAGATAGATAGATAGATAGATAGATAAATAGATAGATAGATAGATATATAGGTAGGTAGATAGATAGATAGGTAGGTAGATAGGCAGACAGACTGACATATAGATAGATAGATAGATATACATAAATATAGATAGACTCAGATAGATATATAGATAGATAGACATACATACAGACATATAGATTGATAGATATAGATAGATAGATAGATAGATAGATAGATAGATAGATAGATAGATAGATAGATAGATAGATAGATAGATAGATAGATAGATAGATAGATAGATAGATAGATAGATATACAAAGTTGGAATATCCTGTTTTAACCCATTATTAAGTCTTTCGAGCGCTTAAAGTATCATTGTTACAAAATAAAATAAAACACTGATGTTTGTTGTGTTTGTCTTTTAAACGCAAATATTTTTTTAAAACTCCAAACCGCCACACAGCAGAGTAAATGTGTCAACAAATTTAAAAAACAAAACAAAAAAAATAATTCCACTACATCTTAAGTCTGGGCAGTTGTAATTTAACAGTGGTGCATTGTTTATAGATAGTGTTCAGCAGTGATATTTGATTACAAATATTTAATTAATGATTAGAGATGCAAACAAATAAAGGGTGACTATTCAATTAAAACGAACTATATTTGCTTATACAAATAATTCTTTACTTATCGATATGAAATAAGAGTATCAAGCACAATATATTTTATTTGGAAAATTATGATTAAGAATATATTAATATAAGGTATTTTAGGAAAGAAAGATATGAGAAGAAATTCTAAACAAGAGAATAATGTTATAACAAAAATGAAAATATAAGGGAAAAGAAAGACTGTAAGTAAAGAAAGAAAGACAGAAACACAGAAAGGTTGAAAGAAAGAAACAAATAAAGGATGAAAGAAAGAAAGACAGACAGACAGACAGACAGACATAATTATTTCTTTAAAAGGTCTTTCAATTAACACGTGTTTTGATTATTTTTTTGTATGCATGCATGAGTGATTTAGCTTCGAAACTGGAATGATTAATACATACTATAAACAAGTTACATTAATGTTTCCCTTTAAAATTCTGAAAAGTAATGTGTACAAAATGTATTGTTTATTTAAAAGAAATATATTTAAAAGCTATTCTTTGTAGCTTGTGAATAATGTTAATTAGATAGTAAACTAGTCAAACTAGTCTGTATAAAACAGGTGAAAGTATAACAGTTGTTGGTACTAGCGAGTTAGCAGGATAGTAAGTGGTACTAGCGAGATTTTGCATGTATTGGTGATTCAATGATTATAAAAAAAAAATAACAATACTTATTAAACAGATTTTACTCATGTTCGATAATTACACTATGTAACAAATTTTCACTTTTGTTCTGTTCCTGGGTTGAAAGTGTGTTTTCCTAATCCGTTAGGTCTAGAACAGAAAGGAAATCGCTGTTATTCCAGAAAAACTTTGCTTCTGTGACCGGGAATGAAATTTGGAAAATCGCGTGTGTTCGAGAAAATTCTCGATTTGCTTTCAATGCCGAGCTTCCTCCCTGAACTGCTAGAGTTGTCCACATGTTTCTACAATTCTCCTGAACACTCTAGAACGTTCAAGAAACTTCCAGAACTTTCGAGAAACTCTCAGAACTTTCTAGAACGTTCTAGAACGTTCCAAAAGTAGCTGTACAAGTATAAAAGCACAGGTGTCTCGAACCAAGATTCCAATTCGTGTTATTGCAGACTGAAAGGATAACGATTCGTAGTTGAAGAGAAGTTATTTATTTGATATGGCACCAAGAGATTGTTTGCATCCAGCTGATTCATTCATCGGCCATCTTCAGGAGACAGCAGCAAGTCAGATAGCGAGGCAGATACTGGAGATATGGACTACGATTCCGCAGATGAAGTTGGGGATAGAAAGCCATACTTCCCTAACCAGAAAGACGTGAACGATTTAATTAGGGACCTCGGGCTTACGAAATCGAATGCTGAGCTTCTGATATCCAGACTCAAACAGTGGAACTTGGTTGATGATAGCGTACAAGTCACGGATCAGAGGAAGCGGCATCAAAGATTCTCCAACTTCTTCAGTCAGCGTGATGGGCTGTGCTTCTGCAACGATGTTGCCGGTCTATTCCAGGCTATAGGAAGAGCAATGTGAAGTGGGTGCCGCTGATAGAACCTCATAAAGTGCTTATGCCACTACTGCACATCAAGTTAGGCCTCATTAAGCAATTTGTCACTGCTCTTGACAAGGAGTCAGCAGCATTTCAATACCTCCAAGATCTTTTTCCAAAGCTGTCTGAGGCTAAGGTCCGGGCTGGTATATTCGTCGGACCACAGATCAAGAAGATCATAGAATGTGAAGATTTAGCAAAGCTGTTGAACAGGACGTAGAGAGCGGCTTGGAGCAGTTTCGTTGCAGTTGTTCAGGGCTTCCTAGGTAATCACAAAGCTGAAAACTATGTGGAGTTGGTGCAGACTCTCATAAAGAATTACGCCACAATGGGATGCAGAATGTCTCTGAAAGTCCATATCCTTGATTCGCATCTCGACAAATTCAAGGAGAACATGGGCGCTTACTCGGAGGAGCAAGGCGAGCGCTTTCATCAAGATATATTGAACTTTGAACGTCGTTACCAAGGACAGTATAACGAAAACATGATGGGGGACTACAGTTGGGGGCTACTTCGAGAGAGTGATTCACAGTACAATCGTAAATCTAGAAAATCTACACATTTCTGAACCTTGTTAAGTGGTTTCCGACTGTGTTTGTCTATTCCTTGTGCAATTTTTGTTTTTACCTGATCATAATGACGAAAATGAAAAAAAATCGTTCTATTTTCACAAAAAAACGAGTTTTCTTCGTGCTGTTGTCGTGTAAGCAAAGTTTGTGCTTAATGAAGTCATTGTTTCACGTACTTTAGACATAAGCAATTGAAATATAACACTTAGAAGCCAGGAACAAAAATTGTGTTACATAGTGTTATAGGGAGCCTGTAACTTGAAATGGTGCAAGATTTATAGCGAGATTGTAACTTCTACTCATAAGGCGGAAAACATGTGCTATCACGCGGACATTTTGACACTCTGATGTCATTGCAAAAGCAAGTGTAAGGACTGTGGAAGATGTACTTAATCAGTTATGCAAAGTTTACAATAATCTATTTCTAATAACTCCATTTCTATTCTCTGATAAGACAAACCTGCAATTTATATTCACTATCATTGAACTTTAACTATATTTTATTATTATTTAAATGAAGTCTGGGTAAACAATAATTATCCGAATGTGGGTTCATGGAATTATCTATTTCACTGTAATTGTCATATGTACATGTAATTATTTTCTTGTAATAAATTAATTGTTAAATTTTATAAATAAAGTGTTGGAGAGGAAAGTGGCTGGATGGGCCTAGATGAGTATAGATTAAAGTCGGATTTGTCTCCACCTGTAGTAAGACGTTTTCCACCTGCAGACACCTTATGCAACTGTAAATATTGTTTTATGTTGTGGAATTGTGAAAAGTTTAAAAGGCCAAAATATCCGCCAAGTGGGAGACGAGTGGTGTTTGTTGTAGGATCATTAATAAAATAAAATTAATATTCCGATTACTTGAAATTAGTTATGAAAGATTAATAAATAATAATAATCACTTCATTAACTAAGTGTTTTACGTGTCACGCAATGGTTATAGTGATGTTTACCTGTGTTATTATCTAACTGGAAAGTCATCAGTAACTATACTCGAATAATTAGAAAAGTGGCGATTGTGAAGTTCTTCGTGCTAGATAATGATGTTGGTGTAGTATTGTCTAGCTTTCATGCATAATCACACAACTCTTTCACAATCAGAATAATAAATAATTTATTTGTTTAATTCCAGGTAACTATAGCCATTTTCTTTAAAAGTAAATACGCAAAACATAACCATAAATCATTTACTTTATTTTGTTTGTTTATTTAATTCTTTCTTCTAGAAAAACCGACTTCCTGTAAAGATGTCAAGAATTATGACAATTCCAGTGGTATTCACACACTTTTCCTGGGCGATTCCAGAATTCTCAATGTCTACTGTGATCAGTCAACAGATAACGGAGGATGGATGGTAAATATTTCTCAATAGTTTTTTTTTTATCATTAATACATGTTATCTGAAGAACTAGTCAAATCCATCTGAAGAACTAGTCATGTATTGGTAAATATGTCTCAATAGTTTTTTATCATTAATTCATGTTATCTGAAGAACTAGTCAAATCCATCTGAAGAACTAGTCATGTATTCGTAAACATGTCTCAATAGTTTTTATCATTAATTCATGCTATCTGAAGAACTAGTCAAGTATTCGTAAACATGTCTCAATAGTTTTTATCATTAATTCATGCTATCTGAAGAACTAGTCAAATCCATCGGAATCGAACCCTAGCAATACATTGGAGTGTATTTAAAGGCACGCGTTTGGATTTGCATGATATAAATAACTGTAAACCTGAATTTGTGTTCTGTTATTTTCATGTATGTCGTACCCGTTGATACCTAGCGTTCACATTCAGACAAACTGTTAATACATCACTGAACATAGATATCTACAACTGTTATACAACAATGAACATAGATAAATACAAGTGTTTATACAACAATGATCATAGATATCTACAACTGTTATACAACAATGAACATAGATAAATACAACTGTTATATAACAATGAACACAGATAAATAAATCAAATGCTTAACGTGGATGATGAATAAAATATTTAGATTCATTTAATCATTAACAACTTAAATTAAAGGAAACATAGTGTGATTATAATTAAATTCAATATTTAAAATGAACTGGTAGAGAGAGACGATGCGTGTGTGTGCTTGCGGGCGTGCATGTGTGTGTGTGTGTGTGTGTGTGTGTGTGTGTGTGTGTGTGTGTGTGTGTGTGTTAGAATCTTAAAAAAAAGAGGAACAGAAGATATTTTCGCACCTAACACAAACAACTATCAATAAACTTTCCATGGGGCTGCTCATTCGTTTTTGTATCTTATACTTGACATTTGACATCTGAAATATGTAAATATTAAAATATCTTCAAAATTGTATTGCAAACGAACAGTTGAATAATGGGACTGTTTAACCAGGATCAAACTTCTACACAAACAAGTGTCCTATAACATGGCATCAGGCATGTATCTCTACAATCTAACTTCTCAAACACAATTATTATAAACCGTAATAATTTGCAGCTTTATATACTTTAGCTCATGAAATTCATTACCAACCCAATGAAATGATTCAATACTTGATACTGTTAAACTTTAACCTAATGAAATGGTCTAATGCTTAATACTGTCAAACATTCCAATTAAATTATTCAATACTAAATATTGTCAAACATTCCAACCCAACGAAATGATTCAATTCTTTATACTGTTAAACATCCGAGCAAAATGAAATGATTCAGTGCTTGATATTGTCAAACATTCCAACCCAATGAAATGATCCGATACTTAGTACTGTCAAACACTCCATAGGGAAAACATTCTTAGACGCAATCTTCGTGGATAGTTCATGACAATGAAAAGGGCAAGATGAAATATAGCTTATAATATTAGACATTCATACCGTCAGTCTGTAATGACAAGGCAATTAATTCCAAACCTAATTAGACACTCATACCGGCAGTCTGTAATGACAAGGCAATTAATTCCAAACCTAATTAGACACTCATACCGTCAGTCTGTAATGACAAGGCAATTAATTCCAAACCTAATTAGACACTCATACCGGCAGTCTGTAATGACAAGGCAATTAATTCCAAACCTAATTCGACATTCATACCGTAAGTCTATAATCCTAAGGAATGTTTTTTTTTTTTTTTTTATTCCCCTTGTGTCGTTCCAAAGTACAAGTTTAGTTTAAATATGTCTCGTTATATCTGTTTGATGCCATTGACTGACTACCACACGAACAAGAGTGATGACATGGCGTGTCTATGTTCAAATTTGTTGGGACAGAAGATGTTCATTGCTGTAGAATCCTCACATTATGAACAGGTTCTTGAGGTAGCATAAATGAAAATGTAGTGCTTTGATTGCGGTTAATACTAAAACTAAAATACATTATAACAATTATAATCATAGACTAATGGGATTCGAGGCAATAAGTGTTATTTTGAGGAGTGATTTCTATGTTTTAAATATAACTCAATAAGTTTTAGTTAGTAGTGTGATTTCTATATTTAAATAAAATTGAAAAAAATGTTGACTTCTGTTTTAAATATAACTGAAAATAGATGCTGACAGATTAAAATGTACTTACGTTGGTATCAAAGTGAGTAGATTATTCATTGTGTATTAAGTAAGAATTACATTATCGAGGAAATGGAATTAATCTATTGTAATGCATACAAACAATGCCATCAACTATCTTCATTGTTCTTGTCTTAAATAAAACATCACCATAGAGAAAGGGAGTTAATTAACCTTACTTTGCCCATGAATATATTGTTCTTGTTTTAAGATAAAATAATCAATAGAGAAAAAAATATATGCCTATAAATAAATATACATTATATTGACATGACGTGACTCATAAGGAACAATTGAAATAAAGTGAAAACGTCCCTCACACATCCACCGACGGAGGGCAGTTGGGGTTGTGCGCGCAAAAGATGCGATTTTTCACCCCTTCCGCCAGCCCTCCCGCCCTCCACATCGGAACGAAAATATAAATAAAACTAACAGAAAAGTATGACAAATATGAATGAACAACCTAACACGTATGGAAAATAGAGAAACAGGTGTAATTTGAAATTGTGGGGCATATATTACAAATATTCAGTCATATCAAGACGAAGATATGTAAGAACGTCGATGATGAGATGTGATGACAAACGTTATTGCGTTCATAAATTTATTTATGATATTAATATTGTTCATGACAGGTATTACAATGAAATATGTCCTTTTCACACAGGAAGAGATTTTATACATACTTCATGTTAATGACAGAAACAGTTTGCTGTCATGTCACAACTCATTTATAAACTTATGAAATTAAGATTTTAAGTAACAGGAAATACGAGTCTTGAAAGAATACCAAATTAAGACTAGAAAATATTCTGACTTTAAATAAATCGTCACAGGTGATCCAAAGAAGACAAGACGGTTCAGTAGATTTCTACCGGGACTGGAATCAGTATGAAGTGGGCTTTGGAAACATGAACACAGAGTTCTGGATTGGTAAGTTTGCAAGTTAACTGTTTTGTTTAACATGTCCACATAGTTCTAGATTGGTAATTTTGAAAATTAACTGTTTTGTATAGCATGTACATATACTGAACTTGTTTTTTGTCAAAACATAATATAAATAAACACATCTATAATGTCTCTTTGCATGTCATGCATACCAGTGTTTAATTAAGAATCATTGCAATTTTTAGAATTTTAAAGTAACAGTTACGACACAATAAGTTGTTATACATACCGGTGTTTAATTAAGAATCATTCCTATTTGAAATTCAAAAGTAACAGTTATGATTGTTATCCAGAATAAGGTGTCCATAACAAATTTTAAAGTAACAGATATGACACAGTCAAAATAACAGTCATAACTGTTACTTTAAAATTGTTATGGACACCTTATTAAGTAACATTTATGACTGTTACCCACAATATGGTGCCCATAACAAAAGTTTTATATAAGGTTTCTAGATGTATAGAAATAAAAAGTACAAGTGTACTGACATTTCCAAGTCACTTTCATTACTGCTTCTTCTTTGTGTACTAACATCACACCAGAATGCAATATTAAAATGTAAAATGCTGCATTCTAATTAGTTGTGAACTAATATCAAAACATAATTCATTATTAACATGTAAAATGCTGCTATCATATGTTAACGGAAAGAACGCACTGTATTTAATTTTGTCCATTGCTAGAAAAGCATTTAGAGATATTCTGGGCTTCACCAAAAAACCAGTATTGCATAATAAGTTCCGGTCAGGATTGTCGGGAAAAATCTGCCTTAGGATAATAAACAATTCTTTGCTGATGGACCTCCACTAGACCGTGACAAATAGCAGACTTCACGGTGATGAATACGGGTAAAATCCCATAGTAGGGCAAAGTAGACTAAATGACATCCACAAAAAAAAGGAATAAATAGACACTAACGGCTTAAACTATTCACTTCCAGTCCAGCCATTTCATGAGCAAGGAAATGTCTGGTAACTAAATAACAGCCACTTCAAGAGCATGGAAATGTCTGTTAACTAAATAACAGCCACTTCATGAGCAAGGAAATGTCTGGTAACTAAATAACAGTTTTAAAAAAATAGATAGTCAAAACACTTGACTAAAAAAAGAATGCTAGGTGGAATGATTGTATAAAGAACCACTGTTTAAGGAATACGTTTTGTTGTTGAGTTATTAATTTTTGAATGAGTGTTAATTTTGTATAAAAGAATATTCTTTGAAGGAGAAGCTTGCTGTAATTTGTGAGCACGAGACTAGCTCATTTCACAATTGAATTAACATATATAAGCTTAGATATAAAGCTGCATACAAATTATAGCAGGGTTCCTGGTTTTAATCCCTGGTTAATTCCTGTCTTGCGTACCCCTTTCGGTTGTATTGAAATGGACTGAGTATGTCTCACCTGGCAAAGATCCTTTGTAAAATGAAGAGGGTTTTAACACGACAGAGTTAAGTCTCTTGGTAAAGATTTGATGCTGAGAGAAATTGTCCTAGAGTGCTTTTACAGAAGTCTCTTGGTTAAAGATTCAACAATGATAAATTAGTCTTAGAGAAATTGTCCTAGACAGTTATCCTAGGGAAAAATTCCTTAGACAACTATTGTCAGATACTGAATATATCAACCTGCATTCTTGTATTCCTTAGACAACTACTGTCAGATACTAAATATATCAACCTGCATTCTTCCTGAGGGCTCATATTGTCGAGTCACCAATTCGTGTCACCCAAATATAGTGAGTCCCATTTGTCCTATAGGTTTTAATAATTAGGTCAGTGGGTGACAGTGTATTTAAGCATGAAGAGCAGAACTTTACTAACGTCAAACGATTGTATAAATAAAGTCGTGTGTACACGTCTAAAGCAATGTGTGACGGTAAATGCAAATTAAATGCACTGAATTAATTAAATTAATCAATATTTTAATTAATTCCTTATTCTTGTAAATTTACATGTTAAATTTCGCCATTCTAATATCAGTGTCATTAGTTGAAACAAACAACGGTGACCTATATACAGGGTATGGGGAGTTACCGTTAAGGATCAGTGATTCTTGCGTATTTTGGATATAATTTTAGTAACGAGTTCACCCTGTCTATAGTATTGAGGCTGTCAACCGTGACTTTTCAGACAAAGAGAGAGAAAACAACTCAGTCTTAGTCTGAGGCTGACACGTTGCTTTTGCGATTAGAATTTTCCAGAGCGCATACCCTCGAACCCATAGCATAGACGCCATAGAGTGTTTAAATAGTGAGGTCACACACTACATCTACTCCACAAACAACCACCCTCAGCCCTCTCCAGAAACAAGTAAGGAGAGGAAGTTTTATCCAGAGGCTCTCCAAAGCTGAGAATAGACAACACATCATCACGGCACAAAATTCTTCCATCGGACCTCCGGGACGAGGGACATGTCTAAACGCCACACCAGACGAACAGGCACCAAGCCTCAGCCCTTTTCAGGGCAGGCAAAGACACGTCTACTACCCACTCTATCAAGTGACAGTTTAAAATATTTTTTTACAAGAAGAGATAGATGGCGCTCTCTTTTTCCATCCAGAGCGCATACCCAACATTTGCCAACTGCAAGACGAGAGTAGAGAAGAAATACTCACTCTACAAGACGAGAGTAGAGAAGAAATACTCACTCTACAAGACGAGAGTAGAGAAGAAATACTCAATCTACAAGAATTATATGGAGACAGCTGGACAAAATACGACTGTGAAATCCGCTGGCAACCTGAAAGTGAAGGGGACACAGAAATACTCACCTCCTTCAACTTCACCCGCACAGAAAACGAAAACGAAGATATATATAAATCATTTTCTCATCCGCTATGGATCCTTTTCAAGACCAGGACAATTCAGCTAGCCATCTTAAGCGCCATGAATCTCCACCATACACTACTACACCTAAGAACGAAGTCAAAACCACAACAAAGGATGGAGAAACAGACCAACATAATTTGGAAACTGCCCTTGACAACATAAACATGCTCTACACAGATGGACAAAGAAGAAACAAGACGGGCTTTTACCCAAACCACGACCACGACCGCGGAAAACAAGAAAACCCAAACTTCCACCACCACTTCAGGTAGCATGGAGACACAAACTACGAACGACGACGATGACAACAAAAAAAAAAAAAAAACACCAGGAAACAGACACGCAAATAACGAAGGCCGACAAAAAGAAAGGAGCAATAAATCAGCTGACCCTCCTAAAGAAGACAGACAGATAGAACTCGCAGTAGCCATCGCCGAACTAACAAACACACGAGTGGCTCCTGCACTCTCACCACTACTAGAGACACCACCAAGGGCCGATACAACAATCACGCTGACGACGCTGCCAACAGACAAAAACAACCACACAGAACAAGGCCGCAAAAAGAAAACGAAAATGACCTCCACCAGGCATAAGACGACAACAATCACAGCGCCAACAGGAACCACCACCACAACAGCCACCACCGATGACATCGACAACAATGGCAAAGACGCAGTGAGCATCAGTACATGCAGTGGGGATTTTACAACACCCCAATGCAAACATGATCCAACTCATACTAGACCATCTATACTGGCCATCAACACACATCTATATACAACCCTATGGACGCCGAGGATAACAACAACAGCACTGACAACATCGCCCAAACCACAAGCAGGAAAGGGGGGTTTTGTTAATGTATATTTTATCGTCATCAAAACATACAGTTTAATAATTGAATGATATTATCTTTCAGGACTTGCTATGTATACGTTATCGTCATCAAAACATACAGTTGAATAATTGAATGATATTATCTTTCAGGGCTTGTTAACTTGCATCAATTGACTAAATCTAAAACTGTCAAACTTCGCGTTGACCTCACGGAGTTTAATGGTTCTACAACCTACGCCGTTTACAATATGTTCAGCATTAGTGGTGCCGATGACAAGTACCGATTACATGTTGGCGGGTATAATGGAACTGCAGGTGACTCTATTCTTTACAAATGTTCTGTGATGTTTAAATTACAGAGTGCCATGACTGTAATGATCTTAAAAACATACATAATGTGACGTTTAAATTACAGCTTGCCATGACTGTAATGGTTTTAGAAATTATATAATATGATGTTTATAAGTACAAGGTGACTGTAATTATGTTTCTAATTAGATAACAAATACACAATTATCGGAATGATAGCATTAGTGATGTATATCAAGACGTTAATAAAATGGTTCGCGTTTTAATATTTAAAATAGTAAAATGAATCACTTTGAACAATTGTGAATTTATTGATTCTGAATAGTACATATTGTAACATCCTCACTAACCACTATGAACAAATGTGAGTTTATTGATTCTGAATAGTACATATTGTAACATCCTCACTAACCACTATGAACAAATGTGACTTTATTGATTCTGAATAGTACATATTGTAACATCCTCAATAACCACTATTTTGTGTGTAACTGTTGTCAACGAACTACTGCGTTTTGTTTTATAAAAGAAAATGTACACGTCTGTCTCACTTGTATAATGTACACGTCTGTCTCACTTGTATAATGTACACGTCTGTCTCACTTGTATAATGTACACGTCTGTCTCACTTGTATAATGTACACGTCTGTCTCACTTGTATAATGTACACGTCTGTCTCACTTGTATAATGTACACGTCTGTCTCACTTGTATAATGTACACGTCTGTCTCACTTGTATAATGTACAATTTTGAAAAGTTACAAGTGCGTATTGAATGAATACAGTCATGGTACACTTGTATAATTTACAATCTGTGGGAATGGAAATGTAGAGAGAAGTAACGTAGAAGATGAGAAATCGTTTTATTTAATTCAATATTATGAAAGTATTTGAGCAATTACACCCGCCCCTCCTATTATATACATTTTCAATTACTAAAAGGTTTTCTTAACAGCGAAAGTGCCTGCACAATCATCGTAACAGAGCTTTGTATTCTAAATCTTTATGTTCCGCCTTAATTTGTGAATTTAACAAAACTTTATTCTAAATCTTTATGTTCCGCCTTAATTTGTGAATTTAACAAAACTTTATTCTAAATCTTTATGTTCCGCCTTAATTTGTGAATTTAACAAAACTTTATTCTAAATCTTTATGTTCCGCCTTAATTTGTGAATTTAACAAAACTTTATTCTAAATCTTTATGTTCCGCCTTAATTAGCGAATTTAACAAAACTTTATTCTAAATCGTTATGTTCCGCCTTAATTTGTGAATTTAACAAAACTTTATTCTAAATCTTTATGTTCAGCCTTAATTTGCGAATTTAACAAAACTTGCAAAAGACGCTGACCTAATATAGACGACCGACCAAAGTCTGGAAATGAAGCAGACGACTATTACATCAGAATAACCGACAAAGCAGTGATGGAGCCGAATCACGCAACTACGAGTTTTTAATAATAACTAAATGAACGTGAAAATATGAGTAAATAAGAGTGTTAAAATTGTATCTAACCCTTGAATAAATGCTAATGAATAAGTGGTTTATTACAACTTGTATAAATATCAGTAAAGCTAATGAATAACTAGGTTATAAGAAGCATTGTCTTGTGTATAAAATATCACATTATGCAGGCAAGCGGTTTTATGATTCTCATGTTCGATTATTTTTGTCAGAGTTATACTCCAGCAATAAGTTGTATTGTTGTTTCTAGTTTTGTTGAAAGCAATATCTTTATGTTAATACATCCGATATAATTCCATTGTCTGTTTCAACTTTTGAAAACAAAAGGAAATTTATTCAAATAATAAGTAAGATAACAAGATTCGCTTGACGGATATATACAGGCCGTTACATACTCGTTGTTAATTTGAATGGAAAAAAAATAGTCTTGTCTTAGCAGAATTCCTCTCTCATTCACACATACGCGCACACACACACACACACACTCACACACACACACACACACACACACACACACACACACACACACACACACACACACACACATACTCACTTAAATAGAATTAAATTAGAACTAGATATTATGGATGTATGGATGGACGGACATAGGATGGACAGACAGATAAATCGATAGATGAGTGGATGTATAGACTAATAGTTAGATAGATAAACGATAGATTTATAGACATTATCTTAAACATTACTGTCATTCATATTTCGAATATCAATTGTAATATTTTGCGAACAAAGAGGTATAACTAAATATAAGTGCATAATTGTTTGTCTTCGTTCTTATAATTTCACACTACTTATAGAAATAAGAAATAAATACGTCACTGATACAAGTAGTTGTTAGTATTATAATAAAGTCAGTCACATAAAATTGTACATACTATAATGATATCAGTCAAATGAAATTTTATATATTATAATAAAATCAATCTAAATAAGTTTTATATATTATAACAAAATCAGTCTTATAAGGTTTTATATATTATAATAAAATCAGTCTAATAATACTGTGGCAGAATAAGTTTGCCTATCCCTATTTATAAGTTTGTGATCGTATGATTCACATATTTTAGAAACTCAGTTCCAGATTGAACTACTGAACTTGTATGAATCACATATGTTGGTATCTCATCTCAAGACTGAACTATTGAAATTGTAATTGTATGATTCACATATTTTGGAATGTTTTCTCAAGACTGAAGAACTGAACTTGTAATTATACAAACACTCAGGACCTTATTCATTCCTAAATATATGGCAAATATTTTGTTATTCTGAAAGACCATTTCTTGTCTCCATCCGATTGGTGTGTGACTAGAATAAACTTCAGTTCAATCACATCAAAAATGTATAAATTTAATTACAAAATATGTAAAAGTCAGCACTCGGTATACACGAAATAATCAATAGTCAAATGGTAAACCATATTTCAATAGTTCTAAATACAAATATTTCTAAATAACGAACCACGAATCAATACTTCCAAATACAAATATTTTTAAATTACGAACCACAAATCAATAATTCGATACAAAATAATATTCTAAAATAAATAATAATTTATGTTTAACTTCATTTATTGTCTTAAT
The DNA here is from genome assembly GCA_028829895.1 of Sinotaia quadrata. Classification (NCBI taxonomy): domain Eukaryota; kingdom Metazoa; phylum Mollusca; class Gastropoda; order Architaenioglossa; family Viviparidae; genus Sinotaia; species Sinotaia quadrata. The sequence continues at coordinate 13,893,876 of CM054179.1, forward strand.
AATGCTGTGTGTGGCGTTTAGATTAAAACAAAATGCTTTCATTCATTTACTGTCTTCATAAGTATAGAAGAAAGAATTTATGTTTTCATGTATTTATTATTGTCTTCATACATATGGTGTGTGACGTCACAGGGGACAGCTTAGGGGGCCATAACAAGATGCAGTTCACGACGTACGACAGAGATCACGACACTAATAGTGGTGGTAACTGTGCACAGGACATGCACGGTGCGTGGTGGTACGTTGCCTGTGTTGCCTCCAATCTGAACGGCCGTTACAAGTCTGACGGAGGTTTTGGTGACGATGGAGTGATTTGGTACCATTGGAAAACATACAGATCCTTGAATCGCGTGGAAATGAAAATTAAAGAGTAAACATTGAATTGAAGTACCAAGAGAAAACCAGTACATGACGCATGTGACACAGAATTAAAAAAAATAATTCGATTACAAATATTCCTTAATCTTTCAATGACACACCATTTTAATCATTTAACGACACATATTTATAATCATTGACCACATATTTATAATCATTTACCAAATATTTATAGACATTTACAATTCACATAAAAACAAATAATGTAAATTTGAATTTCAAATAAAGTGCATAATTCGTTTCAAGTACTACTCCTGTGGAAATTCCTACAATCCAGATAGTATTACAATGGAGCAACGCAACATCTTACAGAAATACCTATAATCCATGTTAGCAACACACCATTTTACAGAAATACATATAATCTATATTAACACACCATCCAATAGAAATACCTATAATCTATAGCAGGGGTCTCCAAGCGACTGACCGCGAGGCCCTCTCATCCGGCCCGTAGGGACTTTTTTGTCTACGGGAAAAAATACGGAAACTTACGCGCAGTAGTGCGTTCTGTTTTCCAACCGATCACTACATTGCAAAACCTTATTCACTGCTTACTTTATCTACTTCCGTTCACAGTCAATGAGATGATATAACGCCATCTAGTGGCAGAGTTTTTAAATGGTTTGCTGCTTATTCAAGACTTGATTATTTGGATCACAATTTGCCAGTTGCGGTTGACTGCTGCGATGAGGAGGTGTTAGTGTCAGTTAGCGTCTGATTGCGAAACATGTTGCACTCTATTTTATTTAGTGATAATTTCCTTCGCGTAATTACTTACCAGTGTGTTTAAAGTACTGGAAATGTCGTTATTTTATTTAGTGATAATTTCCTTCGTGTAATTACTTACCAGTGTGTTTAAAGTATTGGGAATGTCGTTAGTTTAGTAAAACATTTTCGAATATTCTGCAGAGGAAATATTAAAAGCAGCAATCTCTCTACCATAAGTGGATACATTTGCATACTATATTCAGGTAAGTTTAACTTGAGAAATCATGAGACTTTTTAAAAAAATTGATTGTTTCGGGTCATTTGCAGCTATAATTGCGACGAAATTAGTTCGCATAATCATGTTTTTTGAGCGATATTGTGTGCAAGTTACTTTCAGTTTCACTATTTATATATGTTGAATTCATATTATTTTATTGCCCATCGATGGCCAAGAAGAGGAAAAGAAAAATAGACGATGAGTATCGGCAATGTCAAGAAGAATGGAGTTTGAAATACTTCTTCATCAAATCCGGCGAGAAAATATTGTGTGTGATTTGTAATGAAACCGTGGCTGTGATGAAAGAATACAACCTGCGCCATCATCAAAGCAAACATCAGGAGAAATATGTACAGTTGTAGGGTAAAGGCCATGCTGAAAAAAATTCTAAGTTACAATATCAACTCACATCTCGGAGGAAATTATTAAGTAAATCCTCAAATGAAAATGAATCCTTAACTAAGGTCAGTTATAAAGTTGAATACGTCCTGGATAAAAGTGGCAAACCGTTTACAGACAGTGAAGTGGTTATGGAATGTTTGTTGAAGATGGCTGAGGAACTTTGCTCAGAAAAGTCGAAACAATTTTAAAATGTAGCTTTTGGTGCAAGTACCATTGCCCGCCGTGTGGCAGACATGGGTGAAAACATTGTGATTCAAATAGCGAAACTCATCGTCTATTTTCACCATACCCACTAATACAGGTGTTCATGTGTAATGTATCAATGTGTATTAAATATTAACTAAATAAAATAATATTAAATAAATAATTAAAAATAACATCTATGTTTTGATTCTTTTTAATTTAGAACTCGAGTGTTTAGTCGGCTCCCGAACTGCTGTTTGATAGTTAATGCGGCGCTCGGGCCTAAACGTTTGGGGAACCCTGATCTATAGTAACAACACACAATCTATCAGAAATACATATAATGCATATTAACATCACACCATCCTATACATATACATGCATTGTATAACTCTTCAATTATTTTAACTATTTAGCTAATATACATTATATGAATTACATGCAATAATCTATACATTAAAAATTAACATGCTTATTTTATCTATAAATAGCAGCATATCAATACAAAGTGTTGTATATATGGATGTGTAAACGTTGTGTCGTTTTTGATATTCGGTGTAGTGTTTATATTAATTGTACTTGTGCGAAATAAACTATAAACAATTGTGTAGTGTGTTCACTGAACATCTGTACATGAAACTATAAATATTGTGGACATGCTTTTATATTCATGGCAAATGTCTTTTGTGAAACTGCATATGTTAGAAATTTTATGTTTTATTGTGTCTACTTCAAAGTATGAAACAATAAATGTTGGTGTTTATATTCACTGTTCGTGTGTAGTTGAATCTATAGGTAAAGGTGTAATGTGTTTATATTTAATACACCTGTGTACATGAAACTATTAATATGAATGTCATATTTATAATAACACTACTTGTTAGCTTGAAGCTATAAATGTGTGGAGTGTGTTTATATCCACTATACGTGTCTCTGTGTGTGAATGCATATATTATAGTGACATATATTATAGTGACATATATTTATAATGACAGTACGTGTGTCAGTGTGTGTGTGTGTGTGTGTGTGTGTGTGTGTGTGTGTGTGTGTGTGTGTGTGTGTGTGTGAAACTACAAATATTGAGGTTGTTTATTTATATCCACTGTACCTGTCTGTCAAACTATAAATATTGTTTGGATAAATATTTCCACCCATCATTTAATCACATGAACATAAATAAACACGCGCATACACGCATTTATTCAATAGCACTTTAAAGTAAGTACCTTCCCTAAACCACGTTAATTCGAATGACCTTGACACAGCCGTATACTGACTCTTGAATTATTTAATATTTCAAGCATGAAGAACACTTGCAGTACGCTTTGGTCTTTTTCCATGTCAAGGATTTATACGACCCACACTTATCTTCTTCAGCACGTGCCACACGTTTGCTTGGTGAGAAAGAGGAAGAACATACTTTCACATTTTCCTACTTGAACCAGATAAACACGTGGCATTTTCTGAAACGGATATTGCTGCTTACAAACTTTGATCGCTTCGCAAACACCCACGATCTTTATTTTTCTATATCTTTCTTTATTTCGATGACATATAGTTCAGTATGTACGTATGTTCACTGTCTCCACGCTCTAACTGGCTCTATAGCGCAGAGGTAACATTTTGAAACAGTCCGGTCTTGAGACTTTATTATTTCGGCTTTTATTCACAAAATACAATTAAATTAAAATACAATTAATTCCGTCGGTAATGATAAAGGCCTTATGTCTGACTGTAATCCGTATTGACAAAAGACAATCAAATCAGTCGGTAATGAGACAGGACTTATGTCTGACTGTAATCCGTATTGACAAAAGACAATTAAATCAGTAGGTAATGACAAAGGCCTTATGACTGTCTGTATTCTGTATCACTACGTCATTACTAAACGGTGTTTCTCAATTTCAATTTCAATGAAAACTTCATCCTCAGAACAGATGTTAGTAATGAAAGGCTATGTGCTGTACTGATGTAAAAACAGGGTGATTAATCTTTATCCAGTAGCTTACTCACGTAGTACTTTGAATGAAGCAGAACGTAATATTTCGATTTCACATAAAGAATGTTTTGGAACTGGCAGGACAGTCCAAAAATTCCATTCCAAACCTACTTTTGACAAGCATTTTTTCATTCAAACAGATCACCAATCTCTTGCCTTACTTAATTAACTCAACTAAGGCAAATGGGCGTTTGATGAGGTGGTCATTGCTACTATAGATATACTTTGGAAGTCATCAAAGGCACCAACAACGAAGGGACCAATTATTTATCCAGAACAGTGGGACTGGAAGTATAAGGATCCAGCACATATGACTGTGAATAATGTGAATTCTTTATATAACAATTTTTTATCTTCTCTAAGGTAGATAGGAAGGAATAATCTTACTGTTCATTTATATGATGGTAACATGATTGTGTATTTTGCATTTTTCTATAATAATGGGATCAAATAATGATAATGATATTTACATATAATTTGTGTCTACATTCTTTGAGAGTAAAGACCCAATGGGTCATTTCTCTAACTTAAAACAAAGGAAATTATGGTGATGTTTTGTGATATATTGTCCTGATATTTCTTTAAGTGTGGAAACATAACATGGTCTAATGAATATTTATGTGTATGTCTTTAAGATAAATTTAATATGGTCTTCTAAATAATGAACAATTAATTGTTTCACATAACAGTGGAAGCTTCACCAGTAAAAAGTGTTATAAATTCACTCCTAATAGAGTTAACATCTAAAATGGAGGTGAGAGTATGTGGAGGAAATTTGCCATTCCCTATTTCTAGAATTATGTTAGTAGATGGTTAGCAGGAAGGTTAATTTTTCAAAAGGAGCTGGGGGATTGTGGTGGAGGACATTTGCCATTCCCTATTTCTAGAATTATGTTAGTAGATGGTTAGCAGGAAGGTTAACTTTTCAAAAGGAGCTGGGGGGTTGTGGTGGAGGACATTTGCCATTCCCTATTTCTAGAATTAATTGTTATATAAATTGTTGAATTGATCCTGCATTGGACACTTCCTCTGATCGTTTTCCTGTAAATGTCAGATTCGGAGTAAACATTCGAGTTGATAATATGCTAGAAATTGTTGATTCAATGGAAACTAATTCCAAATGAATGAGTATTTTTATTTTCAAAAGATTTTATATGAGCGAGACCAGACAATGGGCTGAGTTAAGAATGTTTGCTTGCTGTAGAGAATTATATTATGTGATCACTTGAATTTGTTGTGGCAAGAAGACCGGTCATGGCCGTTAACTTAATGACAAGTTAACTGAGTGATTGAGAGAGAATGCACTTCATGAATTTTTGCTAATTTTGTCTTATACTGGCATTTTACGTAGAGATGCATTATGTGTGTAGTATTTCTACACATTAACTATACTGCTTATAAGTAGTATGCTAAACACGTGACATAGTTTCTAGAGAACCTGTTTATAAACTAGTATGCTTATGTGTATTGGGCGTATAAGCAATGTTGCAGGAAACTGTCAGTTGAGACTTGAATGTGAGAAAGAAGTAGTTAAATAGTAATAAAACAGAAACTAAAATTTGCTCCCGGGTTATATTTTCCAGTGAAAAAAAAACAACAGTCTTTCATTTTATTATCTGAATCTCCTCGTTTACTGGTCATAAACTGCTATGACTGTGGTAGTCACGTGATGTATCTACTGCAGTGTATAAGTGTAAAGAATACAATATATGCCATTTATGTTTCGTAGCAATGTGTTCTGACTACACTGAGCAATTTCTGGTACAAATAAGTTACTTGAAATTGCTACAATTGTTGTTTTGCTTGAGGAAACTAATACGTCAAGAGAATAGGAGTGAATGAGTGTTCTACGATATGAGGAGGGAATTACATGGAATAAACAGTAATAAACAGTCACTGAAGAAATCAGTGACTACAATGTGGGGAGGGAATTACATGGAATAAACAGTAATAAACAGTCACTGAAGAAATCAGTGACTACAATGTGGGGAGGGAATTACATGGAATAAACAGTAATAAACAGTCACTGAAGAAATCAGTGACTACAATGTGGGGAGGGAATTACATGGAATAAACAGTAATAAACAATCACTGAAGAAATCACTGACTACAATGTGGAGAGGGAATTACATGGAATTAACTGTAATAAATGAAGAAAAAGCGCGTGGTTTTGTTACAAAAATACTATTGAGATAGTGCCTAAATCTGTTTATGTAAAAGCAATTATCACTTATCTCTAATAGCTCGATTCCATTTCTCTGATTAAAACAATCCTGTTATTTGAACTGACAATTAATTGTTGAATTCATTTTTAGAATATATGATTGTATATTTCATGGAAATCTATCTATCTATCTATCTATCTATCTATCTATCCATCTATCTATCTATCTATCTATCTATCTATCTATCTATCTATCTATCTATCTATCTATAAATAAATAAATAAACAAATAGATAGACAGTGTCACAGTCTGATAAAAATGTCCGACTTGGTGACCCACTTGTCTTGTTTACTTCAAATTTGAATTTTGAAACCCTTGGCTCCTTTGTTCAAAGCTTCCTTTTTCGAGACGCTTCTAGAACAGGTCAAGATGTTATGTAACTTTAGGTCCATTGTCCAGTTCTCGAACCAACTACATGCTTCGCGAACAGTCACGTGATACGCATTATGCTTTTCTATAAATATGACTACACGCTTCCGCTCCCTCACTTCGAGCACACATTAGCTAGGTCCATTCAGCTAACTCGGGTCACGGAGGCAGCCGTCAGCCGTTGAGAATCAAGATACCCTTCGACTTCTCATAAAAAGGTATCATTTTATATAATAGTATTTTGCATATATTGTTTAAGTATGTATTTGTGCTATGTATTGTATGATTTCCATAAATGCCTGAGCATGGTCCAGAGAAATGGCTGAAAAACCTATAAGTTACGGAATATAAATTTATTGTAACTCTTTTTCCATTTTGTACTTTAATTTATATTGTTTTAATTCACTAAGAGCCAGAATGCCTGCGCTTGATATGAATTTCTCATGTAATTCAATTATGGCGTATAATTTTAATTGTAAATTGTGAAGCGCTTTGTTGGTTTGAATTACCCCTTTGTATGAACATTAATTTAACGTTGTAACTATTTTTATTGCTTCATACGTCATGCTGTTAAATGAAACATGCTGAGACGATTACATTTTTCTAAATCTAATTGTAAAACGACGCGAGGTCGAAACTCTTATTCAGCGCATTTTAACTGGGACATGCTTGAGTAGGAACGTGTTAAATTGAAAGTACATTAGAGCACGTTGCTTCAACAGGTCGGCCCATGCCTTGCCTATGCCTTACCCATGCCTTACCTTGCTTCGGCTTTACTGGTACAAGCTGGTTGAGTTCTACGAGTGAACTCTACTCTGAGGGTCCATGCCACTAAAATTCAAGTTCCTTAGCTACATAAAAAAGGGGCACCTTTTCCTATGCACCACGTGCGTCGCTAGAGTGGGACTGTGAAAATCGACTGGCTGGCTGAGTAATGAGACCAGGCTGATACAGGCAATCCAGCTGAGTATACTTCAGTATGCAAATATCGAAAGGACTAATTGATGGCAATTCGTTGGTTAACTGTTAAAGCATGTACGCGCAGAGAACTGAGAAATAGACTATTCGCGCTCGTATTTGATTATTGTTAACTTGTTAAATTTTATTAAATCTTATTTTCTTTGTTAAAACCTCTTAGTAGTTAATTTTTATGCATAATAGACCAATAGATTTCTTAGATTGAATGGGGGCGAATGAGCGAGTGAAAACATCGAATGCATATTAATTTAGAGGGATTTAACTGTTTCAATCTAGCTAAAAGTTCGCAATTTATTAGTTTGTAAATTTGTCGTCTGACTACAAGACACACTTTTAATTAGTCAAATAGTAAATTGAGCAACCAGTCTGCATAGGATATGAGAGAAAGAATTAATTATATTTAAAGTCTTTAATTATTCTAAGCAGGGTCTTTAAATAAATACTGGAAACGTAACAGACAGACATATAATCTATTATCCATTTCTCTCTCTCTCTCTCTCTCTCTCTCTCTCTCTCTCTCTCTCTCTCTCTCTCTCTCCATCACATATACATAATAACGCACATTCACTCATTTTTTTCAAGAACACCTTAAAGTAAATGCATTCCCTAAACCAAGTTCACACGGATCTTGAAGACTGACCTTGACATAGACGCATACGGACTCGAGATGGTTTAATGTTTCAGGCATCATGATTAGATGCTATTCATTTCTGTACTTTCCCATGTCACTGAATTATACGACCCGCTCTTATCTTCTTCAGCACGTGCCACACGTTTGTTTGGTGAGAAAGAAGAATGACACACTTACACAATTTTTGACCTGAACCAGATAAACAAGTGATTCTTTCAGAAACTTGTGTTGCTGCTTACAGACTTTGACCGCTTTACAAAAATCAACGATCTTTTTCTTATCTTTATTTTTTTTTCCTTATTCCGATAACATGCTAATTTGTTTTCTACGTCAATAAGCTCTAACTGGATGTATAGCACAGAGATAACATTTTGAAACACGCCGGGCTTGAGACTTAAATATTTCAGAATTTATTGAGACAAGACAACGAGATGAGTCAGTACTGAGATACGCCTTATGACTGACTGCAACAATATTACTAAGCGGTGTTTCATTGAGGATATTTCTCCCAAAATACTCTTACTTTGAACTTATACATCAACTGTATCCAGAGTCTGTTCATTTAGAATGCTGCTTTTACTCATCTTTACGACTATTTCAGGTAAGTGAATATTTTAATCAATTGCCCCGTTTCATAGATAAAAGTATTCTTGAGTTTCTCTTATGGTTTAACATATGTTTCTGCTTTCTAAACAATGCAGTGTTCATTTTTTTACATAAATGAATACTTTCAGACCTCAGTTGGGTTTTGAATTACATTTACCGTCTGGAATTTCCTTGAGAATACACTTTTCTGCTGTATAGTTTTGTGCGCGTGCGGTGTCAGCTAAGTGTGTCAATATAGTTTTGTGCGCGTGCGGTGTCAGCTAAGTGTGTCAATATAGTTTTGTGCGCGTGCGGTGTCAGCTAAGTGTGTCAATATAGTTTTGTGCGCGTGCGGTGTCAGCTAAGTGTGTCAATATAGTTTTGTGCGCGTGTGGTGTCAGCTAAGTGTGTCTATATACTTTTGTGTCCCTGTAGTGTCAGCTAAATGTGTCTTTAGTTTTATGTGCGTGTGGTGTCAGCTAAGTGTGTCAATATAGTTTTGTGCGCGTGCGGTGTCAGATAAGTGTGTCTATATACTTTTGTGTCCCTGTAGTGTCAGCTAAATGTGTCTTTAGTTTTATGTGCGTGTGGTGTCAGCGAAGTGTGTCTACATAGTTTTGTGTGCGTGTGGTTTCTGATTTTTTTTACCTAAGTGTGTTTATATAATTTTGTTTGCGTATGGTGTCTACGTTTTCAGCTAAGTGTGTCTATGAATTGCGATACAGTAGTTAGCTAAGAGTGCAATATTCCTACATGTAATTTGAGAAATAATATATTATTTTTTCGGATTTTGTGATGGCTGACAATTGTATACTCCTTAGTTCTCCATTCTCATTGTCGTCTGGCAGTCACATGTTATTCCCGAAAATACAGAGTCTGTTTTCTTTTACAACATTCTTCATTCTCCTTGTCGTCTGGCAGTCATTTGGTATTCTCGAGAATGAAGAGTCTGGTTTCTTACACAATATTCGGCGATCATAGCACATTAATGACTTATGTTGTGTTAATGAATAATACACAAAGTGCCTTTGTAGCAAAGTAAATTTGCCTATCCCTGTTTCTAGATTTAATTGTTATATACATTGTTAAATTTTCATAGTGATCCGATCTTGGACACTCCTTATGAATCAAACCAGTTACAACTGGATGAGTAGTTTTTCTAATTAATAATTTCACACTTGTTCATATATAATTCATCCAATGAGTATGGATCGTAAATTTATTTATTGTAGAAGTAATTTATTCCAATCACTTGGAATTCTAACAACACTCAAGTCCGATCATAAAGTCAATTGTTAGCGTATGGTAAGTTAACTGACTGATAAAGGAAGAATCAAATAGACTAGTTCATGCATATTTGCTATTGATCAATGACTTGAATTAGAGGATACTTATGTAATTGAACAATTATTTCTATGTTTATTAATTTGACTACATTATACATACTACATGTGGATTTTGATTGATACTGTATTTTTTATGCTGTGTGTGTATTCCTCTACCAAAGCTGTTGTATGATGAAAACGTTTGTAAGAGAGAAAGGAGTTTAGAAATGAAATATGCCTGAAATAAATTTAGTGCTGTCTTAAGTTCACTTTTGCAGAGCAGAGCAAGCCTTTTTGTTTGTCACTTCATGCTACAGTGATTAATGTACTCGAATATGTTGGTGTGTGCGTCCAGTGTTCTTGTGAACATGTCAGTAAATCATGTTGCTGTAAGATGATTCCAGTGAATTCCATTCGAGAGCCATTATGGCAACTCACCACCAAAATAACAAATGCCTTCAAGCCAGACCTTCTACTGAATTCAAAAGTGATTAGAGTGAAGAATTATCAATAGTAAGGGAGCTCCTTAAAATTAACCCATTGGCTAATCTCGTTCTCATAAATCATAATCATTGGATTAATAGAAAACTACTCACTCAGTTATATTAGTTAAGCAAATCTAGAATATTCTTGCCTCGGGCTCTTTACCTCAACTCTAACACTTTCAAAAATAACACCGATTAGCTCAAGGTCGGGTCACTCTGACATTTTAACAACCTATATAACGATTACATTTAGAAATAGGGAAGAGCAAATTTACTCAGGCACAACACCACTCCCAACACCCAATCACACTGAATATCGGGAATGACAGCAACAACATCCACCACTACATTTTGCTTATGGACTTCCATAATATGTTGTATTAATGAATAATACACAAAGTGCCTTTGTAGCAAATAAATTTGCCTATCCCTGTTTCTAGATTTAATTGTTATATACATTGTTAAATTTTCATAGTGATCCGACCTTGGACACTCCTTATGAATCAAACCAGTTACAAATAGATGAGTAGTTTTTCTAATTAATAATTTCACACGTGTTCATATATAATTCATCCAATGAGTATGGATCGTAAATTTATTTATTGTAGAAGTAATTTATTCCAATCACATGGAATTCTAACAACACTCAAGTCCGATCATAAAGTCCACCTTTACCTGCCAGACATGTTTTCCAAAGGGCAGCAATCATCAGCACTACACATAGATTCGTCACCAATATTTACAATTACAACAACCACAGACATCACAACGGTGAACAGGAACAAAATACAACTTACAACAACCACCGACATCACAACGGTGAACAGGAACAAAATACAAATTACAACAACCGCCGACATCAGAACGGTGAACAGGAACAGGAACAAAATACAACTTACAACAACCACCGACATCACAACGGTGAACAGGAACAAAATACAACTTCAGCGCCACAAACATGAGAAATAGCGGACACATAACAGGACACAACGTAACGCCATAAAAACATCAACAACTGACGACAACACCAAGCAGGCACCAAGACAAATATTCCAAAGCAATACCACCTCCAGTGTTCCCGAAATATCGTGAGAGGAGCATGTCCAACTGGAGTACTACAGCTTAGAGAAAAAGAAAAAGATCTTATGATGAAATACTCCACGAAAACACCAGAGGTGACCTAAAATTGTTATCGTAACCAGCACGACTATGCCACACTCCCGTTAACTCTCACTCGAATCCACAAATATCTTCGCCACCACCACCCCATCTCCACAACCAAATACCTCAACAAATCCACCTCTCTTCCGACACCAAAACATTTTCTAACCCTCATCAACCACTCACCATCTCAGCACAACCCCACTTACCCCCCAAACACCACCCACCAACTCCATTCAAACATCTTACACTCTGCCACCAATGCTACCAAACCAGAACTCAATTATCTCTAGCCCCCCTCCCCTGTTTGCCCTAACTCTGGATTCAGACACACAAATAATTAACCACATATTGCAAAATGACCATTTAATCATAGGAGACTTCAACGCACGCACAATGCACTCTGGGAAACATTCAGTGCACAATTAGTAGACACTGACACTCTTAGACACAAAATCACACACATCTGTGCAAAACAACGAAATGAAAAATATCATCAAAGCAGTCAACAAGGACACCCCCTAAAAAAGGAAAATAAGCAGGCTTTCTCAAACTTTGACCACCATCATGGAATAAGAAAGATCCATAATAAACGTTAGTACATAGTGGCAAAGAAAATTCGAACAATGCCCGTATCCATCAAAGACATCAACATAAGAAAAACTTCAAAATCACCAATACACTGATTACAACTACAGCAAGGAAAGCAAAATTTGTACAAGCCGAACAACAAACCAATCAGCAATACTCACCAACAGACATTGAGGTCGCCCTCGACGAATACACAAGACCACTCTAGGTTCCCCCTCTATCAACATTACCAGAGACCCCACCTAAAGTAACAACAACAGCAATGACAACGGCAGCCACCTCAACCTGCCAAACAATAAAAAAAACAACAAAACAAGGGCCCAAACACAAAAGACGGCGCCCACCATATCAGAGCAGGAAATGACAGCAACAACAATGGTCCAGAACCACAACCGATAACAACATCAACAATGGCGCGCATTGGGGATATTTTAATTACCCTATTGCAGACCTGATCCAACTGCTGCCTTACTGGCCACCAGTACCCGCCTTCGTCCTTCTCGATAGACAACAGGGACAGCTGCGACGTCAGCGTCAACAGCAACGATGACAACACCACTATTGATGAGGACAGTGATCGAACATCCTGGGCGCAAATATACACTAGGTACAAACTTGGTGTGCTACTAGTCTGGGCTAAGTAAGACACTCCACACCAAACTTCCACCACAACATTATCCCAAGGATTACCGAACTAAAGTCCGCCTTTGCCGTCCAGACACGTTTTGCAACGGACAAGTGAACAACAGCACTACACATATAATCTTCACCAATCTTCACAACTTGCATCAGCCACCAACACTACAACACTCAACGCTACAGTCTGAAGACACAAGAAATAACAACAAACTTCTACAACTTGAAAAATGATACAACTTGAACGCCACAGACACAATAAACAATAGGACAAATATATCAGCAGGAACACAACTCCACGATAGAAATTAAAGAACTGAACAACTGAACAAACAAAGGTAAACAATAGTAACATTATCGACACAGATCAGAGCACGTCTTATGATGAAATGATCCATGAAAGTTTCAGTTGTGTTTTGTTTTAAGTTGTTTACGTAACCACCGTCAACATTGTGTGCACGGTGTGCGTCATACTGGTTCGACCTTTTTACCCTCTTCCACCAGCCCTCCCACCTAGAACGCAAGTGTGAGGATGCGGGGTCCCACTGGGGCACTCCAGATCAGAGAACGTCTAATGACGAAATAATCAATGCAAGCTCCAGTGGTCACGTAAAACTGCCATCGAGCCATTATCTACCCCCAGCCCCCCCCCCCCCACCACCACCCCGGTGTGTTTGAATGTGTTTGGAAGAGCAGTGCTGTAAATGAGGAATAATTAAATGAAAAGCTGCTAGAAGTATTCCTGTTTTTTGTCGTCGTTGCTGCCTTTGTTGTGAAAAATTTGAATCTACCCCAGAACAGTATGTAGGTATCAAATCTTCACGTACGATTTACATTTAAATGTATTTTTACAGCCAGTTTTGAGCATAGTTTTATGTAATGATAGCAAGCAGCCCGACCCCCACCCCAAAGTCTTATTTTTAATTTAACGTTTAAAATGTTCAATATGTAATTGGTTAACGTAAAGGAGCTGTGGCTGTCCAATGGACATCGTCATCTACATTCCCAAACGGCTCGCTTGTCCAGGCCTGTGTTGGTGACAACATTTCGCTTCCCTGGGATTTTAACATGACGTCACAGCGAGTTTCTATCGATTGGTTTAAAGGTTTGTAAATGTACATTTTCAATAAATCTACAACTGTCATAGCAGTTTTAGCGATCTGTAAACGGAAAAATGCTACTTACCCAATTAATTTAATTAATATAATTAATTTCGTTAATTTTCAAAATTTGTAAATCAAATTTTGATTTGAATTTCACAATTCAAGTCTGAGTAAGATTTGTTTGACGTAAACAACATCGACCCATATCTACAAATAAAGGGAGTTGGAATTACAGGTCACAAATTCTTATGTAACATGGGCATATTCCTGGCACCACACACACTCAGTCTATTATGTGTGTGCATTCAGCCATGACTATGGAGTCAATAGGCACAGGAAGAAAAACAAGTCATAGCCAGAGGCTAAGAAATTCTAGAAACTTCCATGACCTCTGAAAATGGATAAAAGAGCAGACTAAAAATTCTCTACACTCTTTTACACAAGTTTGAGTCCCGTGCCGGCTCATGGTCAGAACTAAGGAAAGGTATGTCCGATGTAGGAGATTGTGTTGTGGATGATTTTTACATTTGATTTTTTAATAATGTTGAATCATGCTTCTGTAAATATAACGAATTTAAACTATAATGCTTTTATTTCGTTTAAAGAGAGAATCAGATAAATTAAATTGTTAAAAGGAATTGTAATGAGAAATAGAAATGTAAGTACAGATTACAGAATTATAAAGCATGATCCTGATATGCGCCATTACATTGATCTATTGCAGTTCAAGCCGTCCAGTTCCAGGAGCTCAGTTCCAGGCGTTCAGCTCCATACGTCACACGTGCGTGCGTACTTGTCAGTACGCATTGTCTTCAGTTATTCATTTTTGGATTGTACCAGTTGATCCTGGCGTCTCAAGTTCCAGTTGTCTAGTGTTGACAACGAGTACTGCCACTTGGTCTCTACATGTGTTTAGGGCCAGTGTGGAGTAAACCTGCTTGTGGATTCTGTTTGTATCAGGACCATCAAGGGAGACGGTATTACGAAGTGGGCTGCTGCGAGGAGCGTGAGTCTGACCCACTTGTACTATGTGGATAAACTGCCTAACCAGTGAAATTGAATATACTGAACTGTGGATGACTATATGTTATCAGTGTCTGTGAAAGGATTACAAATTACAGACTTTGTTTAACTTTCTATGGACAAATTGTTGTTCGTAAATCACGGAACATTCATTTACGTCACCAGGCGGGCTAAAACCACGAGACATTTAATCGTCAGCCACCCTGCCGAGAACGAGGCTACAACAGAACAAGGCCATAATCAGGTGATTCAATTACATGAACTTTCTGTGTAATCTGTACATGTTTCTGTGATTTTCATTCCTTGTTCTATGTCTGATTCTTCTATGTAAATTCTATATTTTCTAAAGTGTTGACTATGTAGTTGGCTTATGTATGAAGAGTAATTGTGTAAGCTTAACTAAAGTATATGATAATGTCACACGGAATTCTCTAATAATTATTCTCTAAAACTGTATTGATATATCTTTTCATTAATTGTAATTCTGGAAGTCTTACGAGATTTGTGATTTCGAAATCGCCTAGTGTGTGATTTGGATTCAATGTAAATTTATTGAAATTGTTATCTTTATTTCTTTTTAATAAATTGTTTTCTTTTAAAACTATTTCCTCCTTCATTTCTTGGAGGTACATGTGTAATGATGGGTGGGGGCAGCCAATGACATAATACAATTGAGAAGACGGTCTAGACACATGTTTTAAAATAGTTCCCATCATTGACAGCGATGAGAGATTGTGGTAGGGCCGGAATAGTGATAGAACGACTGACAAGATAACGCAGTGTAGTCACTATTCTGAGACAGGTAACACTTGGGAGACGGTCATTGACTGACGGACTGCTCGAGGCTTGACCTAGTCACTCTCGGACCGCATAAGACCCTTTAAGGAGGTAGTGAGCGATTGGCATGAAAGTGATTAATTAAAATATTAATAACCAAGGCGCACACGTAGAACCCCCTTTCCGCCACATATTGTGGGCTCGCCCGGTGGATTGTCATAATCGAATTATAGAACCATAGGGAGACCCTTAGACAAGACCAGCCAAAGAAATCTCTAAGACAGAATTAGAATTTATTCTTTCATCTATCCTTTATCTTTTCTATTCCTTTGTAAACTTTGTAAAGTCACAGTTTGTCCTGTATGTACATCTTGTTGTACTGTACTGTTGATATTGATTGATATTGTTATATTAATTAATATTAAGGATTACTTATTTATTGATTCATGCATTGATTGAGATGATATTGTATTGATTGATATGAGAGTGCAAGATTGATCATATTGTACACTATATCGGACATCCCTTTCGATAGGCGTGAATTAATTTATCAAGTAACGTTGTAACGTAAACATAATTTTGATATATTGTTAATCGTTACGAACCAAGTCAAAAATGTCTAGCATTTCGATCACGAGTGAGATGCGCTTAGCATGGATAAGAGAAGGGAAAGGATTAGCTCGCGAACTCGGCGAAGATGAAAATGAGTATGCTAAAATGTTCATGGCCGAGAAAGAGAGGGAATGGAGAGAGGAGAAGGAAGAGAGGGAAAGGAGAGAGAGAGAGGAGAAGGAAGAGAGGGAAAGGAGAGAGAGAGAGGAGAAGGAAGAGAGGGAAAGGAGAGAGAGAGAGGAGAAGGAAGAGAAGGAAAGGAGGGAAGAAAGAGAAGCAAAGAAAGAGAAAGAGGAGAGAGATGCGAGATTGAAAGAAAGAAAGTTTAATCTGAAAGTCGAAATGTTGAGGAATACAGACCGGTCATGGAATGAAGTATTTCCCGAAAGGAAACAACCGCAGACTCACGAAGTCAGGGCAAAAATACAATTTCCAGCGTTCAACCGTAAGGAAGACCAAATAGATGAGTATATCAATCTATTCGAGACAAAAGCTATCCTTACTGGGTTTCCGGCTTCACAATGGCTAAACCAGTTATCCTATCTCATGAAGGGACAAGACTCAGTAGTGTTCACAAGAATACCGATAACAGAAAATTCTTATGAGTCGTACAGAGACGCGCTATTGAACTATTTCCGTGGCTCGAAAGACGTGTACAAGCAAAAGTTTAAATCGTTTCGACGCGATGATCACGAAAGTTTTACTCAGGCCGCAGAACGATTGAAATATTTGCTAGAACGTTGGTTAACTGTCGAGAAAGCGGATTTGGAAGATGCGGAAAGTGTCAAAGAACATTTCGTTAAAGATGTTTTGATAAATTTGTCACCTCCCACACTAATAGCGTACACCAGAGAAAAGGAAGCTGATACATTAGCTGATTGGACGCGCGCCGCCGACCAATACGAGAATGCACACGGTCTACAAGTAGCACCTAGCAGAGGAACACAAAATAAAAATCCTCAACCACCGCCTCAACCACAGAAACAGAACAAACAACCACCACCTGTTTCTAACAAAGAAAAACAGGAGGGAAATTCGAAACTTGATGCCAAACCGTCAACATCACACTCTCATGCAAAAAAACATGACACACAAACAGGTGAGGAAAAGAAACCGATAACCTGTTACCAGTGTGGTAAAACGGGACACATTAAGCGTCAATGCCGATCAGTCATAGCGGCCATTGAACCGTACGGAGCACCACAGTTCATTGCGACGATTAATGGACATCGAGTAAAAGTCCTACATGATACAGGGTGTTCTATTGGGCTTGTAGTAGATCCCAGACTCGTACACGAGAAGGACTACACCTCTGAGTCAAGAACCATCACATTGGCTGATGGGACTCAACGGACTGCAAGGGTCGCTTGTGTCGACATACAGTCCAAGTATGTTAATGGACGAGTGCGAGCAGTTTGTTTACCAGGCTGTGTCACGTCGGCCATTGTCGGGTGTGAGTACATTTTACAAGAAAATGGTACTGCACCTGAGGATCCAAATGTTTGTGTTGTCACGACAAGACAGCAAACACGAGGAAAAGAAGAAGCGTCTGCTATGCGGTCGGACGATGAAGTTACCGAGCCGAGTACGCATGACGAAATTGCGACCACGCCCAAAGAGGAGGGGGCAACGCAAGTGGTCAACAAAGGGGTCACTGAAGTAGCCACTGGGGAGACTGACACGGCCAACGGACCGGCCGGTGGGCCAGACTCGCTCAGTCACGCTCAGTTGACCGACGCGAGCCTTGAGCAGTGCCGCAAGAAGGCAGAGCTTAACGACACGCACATTTCCAAGAAGTCAGGTGACTTAGTCAGATTTCGTTGGAAGAAGGACATCCTTGTCCGACAGAGAGAGTCGGAAGGCGGAGTTATAACTAGCCAAGTTGTTGTACCAAGCAATCGGAGAGCAGAAGTACTACGCGTGGCTCACGATTCGCCGACCGCTGGACACTTGGGCTGTGCCAAAACACTAGCCCGAGTGACGACAGAGTTTTACTGGCCAGGAATGACAGGGGACGTCACCCGGTTTTGCCAATCCTGTGATCGTTGTCAAAGGGTTAACAGGAAAGCGGAAAAACTAGTACCATTGGGTGAGACCCCAGTAATCGAGACACCATTTAAGAGGATCGCCGTAGACCTGATTGGCGAAATTAAGCCGCCATCAGGGAGGGGACATAAGTGGATTTTAACCGTGATTGATTACGCTACCAGGTACCCCGAAGCTGTACCACTAGCATCGATAAGCACTTCCACCGTAGCTAACGCACTATTCGGTATTTTCTCTCGAGTGGGTTTTCCCGAAGAGATTTTATCAGACCGAGGTACACAGTTCGTAAGCGCGCTAATGAAAGAGGTAAATCGCATCATTCAGGTTAAGCAGATAACTACCACCCCTTACCACCCCCAATGCAACGGATTGATCGAACGTCTGAATGGCACATTGACCAGGTCATTGAAAAAGCTCTGCATCGACAAACCACGTGACTGGGACAAATACCTAACCGCCGTATTATTCGCGCTTAGGGAGGTACCCCAGGACTCCTCACTGTTCTCACCATTTGAACTGTTATATGGTCGAACTGTGAGAGGACCAATGAGCGTCTTGCGACAGTATTGGACCAATGACAAACTGCCCGATACGGTGAAAAGCACCTATCAGCACGTCATCGATCTTGCAAATAAGATCGACTTGAGCTGTCAGATCGCTGCTGACAACACTCGGTTGGCAAAGAAACGACAGGCAAACCAATACAACAAACGCACGAAAGAAACCACCCTCGATGTAGACTCACAAGTATTACTGCTGCTACCCATACATCGAAATAAACTTGAAGTGGGTTGGCAAGGGCCCTACAAAGTAGTGGAAAAGTTGAGTGGGTGTAATTTTCGCGTCCAGATGGGAAATAAAACGAAAGTCTATCACGCGAATTTACTGAAGGAATATCATGAACGACCGGTAAATTTGGTAGCCACTATCGTGGTGGAAGATCCAGATACGTCCGTACCAGAGGCTGGTGTAATACCACACCCCGGGCTTACGGAAACCGAAACTAGTCAGGATGTCATGATAAATCCAGATTTACATCACGGTGAACGAGAACAAGTTCAGAATATCATAGAGCACTACGCGCCGACTTTTACCGACAAACCAGGCCGTACCAAACTATGTGAATTCTGTGTACCTACCATCGACGATACTCCAGTCAGGGTGAAGCCATATACTTTACCCTATGCAAAACAGGAGTCAGTCAAAATGGAAATACAAAAAATGCTCGAGATAGGCGTGATCGAGAAAGCCGATTCACCCTATAGCGCACCCATCGTGCTGGTGCAAAAGAAAGACGGAACACACCGCTTCTGTGTCGACTACAGGCAGTTGAACAAACACGTTATATTTTCAGCTGAACCTCTCCCCGAACCGGAGCGATTGTTTGCACAATTGAGTAAGGCAAAATACTTTAGTAAACTTGATATGTCAAAAGGGTACTGGCAACTTCCGGTTTGCCAAGCAGACAAAAAGAAACTTGCATTTAGCACGCCTGAAGGACAATTCCAGTGGAACGTCATGCCGTTCGGAATTTTAACCGCACCCGCCACGTTCACTAAAATGATGCGCTTACTCATTGAACCCATGCAAGAGACTACCATACATAATTTTATGGACGATGTTCTCATTGCCACCGAAACTTTCGCAGAACACATGAGAGTTCTGGAAAAGTTGATTGTCAGATTACAAGAATGCAATCTGACAGCACGCCCGTCTAAATGCTTGATCGCATTCCAGAGGTTAGAATATCTGGGTCACACAGTAGGACACGGCTTACTGTGGCCGGATGCTGCTAAGGTACAGAAACTCTCCGAAATGAGCCGCCCCATCACAAAAACAAATGTGAAATCCTTCCTAGGATTAGCCGGTTATTATCGGAAATTCATACCAGATTTCAGTAAAGTAGCAAAACCTCTAACCGACTTGACAAAGAAGGGACAACCCTCTACCGTACACTGGGATCCCAAATGTGAGATTGCATTTGAGACACTCAAAGACAGTTTGGCTAAACAACCCGTATTACACTTGCCTGATTTAAATAAGGAGTTCATTTTACGAACTGACGCAAGCAATGTAGGATTAGGAGCCATGCTGATGCAAACGTTTGAAGGAGACATTCACCCTGTAGCGTACGCTAGCAGATGTCTAAACAAAGCAGAGTGTAATTACTCTACTTCAGAAAAAGAGTGCCTAGCTATTATTTGGGGGATTCAGAAATTCCAAGCCTACTTGTATGGTAAAAAATTTACTATACAAACAGACCACCAACCACTAGCTTACATTTCTAACTCCAACCGAAGTAACGGTCGATTGACTCGTTGGTCATTGTTTTTACAACAGTACCGATATCAGATACAAGTCATAAAAGGAGTAGACAATGTCGGAGCAGACTTCTTGTCTCGGGTGATCGGAAACGAGGACTAAAATTTCAGAACCTAATAAAGCCGCACATGACTTTTCATTTTTCCTTAGTGAAGTAAGATAGTTCACCCTGTTCACTATCTTTTTGTGGGGAGGAATGTAAACGGAAAAATGCTACTTACCCAATTAATTTAATTAATATAATTAATTTCGTTAATTTTCAAAATTTGTAAATCAAATTTTGATTTGAATTTCACAATTCAAGTCTGAGTAAGATTTGTTTGACGTAAACAACATCGACCCATATCTACAAATAAAGGGAGTTGGAATTACAGGTCACAAATTCTTATGTAACATGGGCATATTCCTGGCACCACACACACTCAGTCTATTATGTGTGTGCATTCAGCCATGACTATGGAGTCAATAGGCACAGGAAGAAAAACAAGTCATAGCCAGAGGCTAAGAAATTCTAGAAACTTCCATGACCTCTGAAAATGGATAAAAGAGCAGACTAAAAATTCTCTACACTCTTTTACACAAGTTTGAGTCCCGTGCCGGCTCATGGTCAGAACTAAGGAAAGGTATGTCCGATGTAGGAGATTGTGTTGTGGATGATTTTTACATTTGATTTTTTAATAATGTTGAATCATGCTTCTGTAAATATAACGAATTTAAACTATAATGCTTTTATTTCGTTTAAAGAGAGAATCAGATAAATTAAATTGTTAAAAGGAATTGTAATGAGAAATAGAAATGTAAGTACAGATTACAGAATTATAAAGCATGATCCTGATATGCGCCATTACATTGATCTATTGCAGTTCAAGCCGTCCAGTTCCAGGAGCTCAGTTCCAGGCGTTCAGCTCCATACGTCACACGTGCGTGCGTACTTGTCAGTACGCATTGTCTTCAGTTATTCATTTTTGGATTGTACCAGTTGATCCTGGCGTCTCAAGTTCCAGTTGTCTAGTGTTGACAACGAGTACTGCCACTTGGTCTCTACATGTGTTTAGGGCCAGTGTGGAGTAAACCTGCTTGTGGATTCTGTTTGTATCAGGACCATCAAGGGAGACGGTATTACGAAGTGGGCTGCTGCGAGGAGCGTGAGTCTGACCCACTTGTACTATGTGGATAAACTGCCTAACCAGTGAAATTGAATATACTGAACTGTGGATGACTATATGTTATCAGTGTCTGTGAAAGGATTACAAATTACAGACTTTGTTTAACTTTCTATGGACAAATTGTTGTTCGTAAATCACGGAACATTCATTTACGTCACCAGGCGGGCTAAAACCACGAGACATTTAATCGTCAGCCACCCTGCCGAGAATGAGGCTACAACAGAACAAGGCCATAATCAGGTGATTCAATTACATGAACTTTCTGTGTAATCTGTACATGTTTCTGTGATTTTCATTCCTTGTTCTATGTCTGATTCTTCTATGTAAATTCTATATTTTCTAAAGTGTTGACTATGTAGTTGGCTTATGTATGAAGAGTAATTGTGTAAGCTTAACTAAAGTATATGATAATGTCACACGGAATTCTCTAATAATTATTCTCTAAAACTGTATTGATATATCTTTTCATTAATTGTAATTCTGGAAGTCTTACGAGATTTGTGATTTCGAAATCGCCTAGTGTGTGATTTGGATTCAATGTAAATTTATTGAAATTGTTATCTTTATTTCTTTTTAATAAATTGTTTTCTTTTAAAACTATTTCCTCCTTCATTTCTTGGAGGTACATGTGTAATGATGGGTGGGGGCAGCCAATGACATAATACAATTGAGAAGACGGTCTAGACACATGTTTTAAAATAGTTCCCATCATTGACAGCGATGAGAGATTGTGGTAGGGCCGGAATAGTGATAGAACGACTGACAAGATAACGCAGTGTAGTCACTATTCTGAGACAGGTAACACTTGGGAGACGGTCATTGACTGACGGACTGCTCGAGGCTTGACCTAGTCACTCTCGGACCGCATAAGACCCTTTAAGGAGGTAGTGAGCGATTGGCATGAAAGTGATTAATTAAAATATTAATAACCAAGGCGCACACGTAGAACCCCCTTTCCGCCACACGATCGAATATATTCATTGTGGAATAATGAATTTTGGACTAAATATGGAACTGAACAAAATGTCGGCTACCTCATAAAACTATTGAATTTGTCGTATAATATTTGGGATACTCACTGACTTAATAACGAACTTTCATTCCAACATCAGACAATTGTCGATATATGGATGAAGTGTGACATTTATTGACTTAGTATACAGTACTTCCATTCAATAGCAGATCATTGTAGATATCCACATGTAGAGTGAAATTTATTTACTTAGCACTGTGAAGGGCAACAACAGATCATTATAGATATATTGATATATTGTGACATTTATTGACTTAGTATATAATAATTTCAATGCAACAACAGATTAGTGTAGATATGTTAATGTAATGTGACAAGTATTGATTTATTTTACGGTGTATTCATTGCAACAACAAATCATTGTTCATTTATTGATGAATATTGATATTTATTGACTTAGCATATAGTACTTTCATTGCAACAACAGATCATTGTTGATATCTTGATGTAGTGTGACATCCTCACGAAGACTATTTGCTAAAACGTCGACTATTGTATATGTTGAATGTTCAATTCTCAGTTTGATTCCTTAATATCATTCTCACTCGGAATTCATATCACTCTCTCTAGCGAATTTTATGTATTATATATATTTATATATATCATAAACATAATATTTACTGATACACCTTTTTCACTTGATTTTATACTTATTTGAGGATAATATATATTTTTGTACCCTACATTTCTGCTACAGATGAAGAAAAAAAATGCACTTCCTACTAACCTCATCCAAACACACCCATCCACTAACTTATGTAACAATGACTCTGCATGTACAGATCAGGAGACAATCCTGGCCTCCTATTATCGGGGTGTATTCACACCTTTTAGTTCCCTGTCTCCACACATTGCATTTCTTCCAAATGCCGGCATAATTCTGCAAATGGCGACACTCTCAGACGCAGGATATTACAGGGTTGAACTGAATGTTCGTCGAGATCTGCAGACTTATGTGCAGGGTGCATTCGTTCACGTGTCAGGTAGGTGGTAGTTACAACTGTCAATTTTTGATGGCGTGTTGTGTTTCACGTGTCAGGTAGGTGGTAGTTACAACTGTCAATTTTTGATGGCGTGTTGTGTTTCACGTGTCAGGTAGGGGATAGTTACAAGTGTCGTGTTTGATGGCGTGTTGTGTTTCACGTGTCAGGTAGGGGATAGTTACAAGTGTCGTGTTTGATGGCGTGTTGTGTTTCACGTGTCAGGTAGGTGATAGTTACAAGTATCGTGTGTGATGGCGTGTTGTGTTTCACAATACTTCCTGATGGCTTGCATGAATGGTAGAAAAGTTAATTGTTTGAATTAATGCATTACTGGTGAATGATAAATGATTGTTTGAAGAACTTCGTCAATAATTAATTGATCAGGTGATCCTAAGTCTTAATCCAACCTTCAAAGATTTCAAGGTTCATACTTCATATACAAGTCAAAATATTGATTCGGTCTGTGTAGAAGATTGCTGAATCATATTATTTTCTTTAGAATTTTATTCTGTGTAAAACTCAGTATACATTTGATGAAGTATAACTTAATTCCAAGTATTTTATGTTATTTATAATTTTACTTTGTCCCAATATATATTTGATAAAGAATATATTTTTCAAATATTTTCTGTTACATTTATTTATAATTTATTCTGCTGTACGTTATGTTTCAATATATATTTGATGAAGAATAATGAATTTCTAAGTATTTGTGTTAATTACAATTTCATCATGATTCAGAATCATAAACTAAATATTAAAGTATTTCGTAGTGTATAAACCGATACATAATATTAATAACGGTGATTTATTTTTGTCAGAGGCACCGGTGACTATCGATGGCGGACTACATTCCTTCATTCTGTCAAAGAGTGTTTACCAAGAAACAACAGGACAATGCCAATTACAGTTAGGGTGTGGCACATTTCGGTCACTGGGGCAGCCATCAGTGTCAGTGAAATGGAATGTGTGTTGCTAGCTGTATTTAATTTTTAAATGTTTAAACAAAATCATGATAAAGCAACATTCAAACACAAGAAGCATCACCATCATAATTTGGGAACGAATTTTACACACACACACACACACACACACACACACACACACACACACACACACACACACACACACACACACACACACACACACACACACACACACACACACACACACACACACGCACACGCACACACACACACACATACACACACACACGCACACACTCTTATATGTATGAATATAGTCTCTACTAGCGGGTATATATGACTGAAATATCAATCGTTTCCTTATAAGTATTTTCGTTCTATGCTTGCATGTGAAGTGTCCATTTCAATCTCAGACAAACCAATTACATTCATTCATTCCAGATGTTTACATTGGTCTAAGTATTCATTCCAGTACATCACATTAAAAACGTGCACTCGAATATATCACTTTGGTCTAGGGATTCGTCCGAATTCAACACATTTAATAAAGTTCACTCCAATACATCACATTTAATAAAGTTCACTCCAATACAACACATTTAATAAAGTTCACTCCAATACAACACATTTAATAAAGTTCACTCCAATACAACACATTGACTAAAGTTCACTCCAATACATCACATTGACTAAAGTTCACTCCAATACATCACATTGACTAAAGTTCACTCCAATACATCACATTGACTAAAGTTCACTCCAATACATCACATTTAATAAAGTTCACTCCAATACAACACATTTAATAAAGTTCACTCCAATACATCACATTGACTAAAGTTCACTCCAATACATCACATTGACTAAAGTTCACTCCAATACATCACATTGACTAAAGTTCACTCCAATACATCACATTTAATAAAGTTCACTCCAATACATCACATTGACTAAAGTTCACTCCAATACATCACATTGACTAAGGACATGCTATAAACTGTGAAGTCGCTCAACGTACAAAACAGTTTGTTAAGAAAGATCAAAGCAAGATAAAGAATCTTACAATTAAAGTTCAAATGCAATGTTTAATTACCTTTAAGTTTTCCATTGCAAATATAAACACTTCGTTTAAGACGTTATTGTACATTTATTGTGAATGCAATCAAATCGAGCAATGTGACGATGCCATGCTTTTGAGGTGGATTGAAATGTTTGACAGTAGATGATTATATTATTTCACCCTAGACTTTCATCAACACCAGTCACCTGCATGATAGTTTTAATGCACTTCTCTAATTAAGTAAAGGGACGCGCTATGTTGCGATTTGTGTTTCAGAGTCTTGGCAATAACACAATTAAACATTATATTTTCTTTATAATATATTGTTCTTGTTCAGACGCCGTCCAGGGAGATAATCAATAGTACGTCATACGACAATGGCGTTTTCATCTTGGCTGTCTCAAACCCGGTGGAAGATGGCGAGTATTCTTGTTTCATGGAAAGAATTTCCCCGGCAGTAGTATGTCTACACAACCAGTCATCCATGAATCGCGCCGCCACAGTAGATGTTAAAGGGGTACATACCCGTATTTCCCTGCTCGAAGGAGGTTTAGAAGCACTAAGGGAGGAAACGGTTAACTTGACTGTTCCAATGTCGGATTTAGAGGACTTGGTTCATAAACTGGAAACAAGCAATAAAATATTCGAGGAGAAGATGAATATTCTTGAAGACACCATTTTTAATATCACGACTGAAAATAAACAGCTTAGACAAGAGGTACGGAGACTTGAGAGCGTAGTCAGAAATATCACGACTGAAAACAAACAGCTTAGACAAGAGGTACGGAGACTTGAGAGCGTAGACAGAAATATCACAGGCATGGTTCATGACTTCATCAACCAGATAAAGGACGTTAAGGGTGACGTGAGGAAACTTCAGTCCGATAAAGATAATTTAGCGGACACAATCTATTACATACATACAGAAAAATATAATGTAGGGTTTTCCCGGACACAGCTGGAAGATTTTACAGGTAAGTTATATTGTAATTATTCCTATTGTTACCCTGCATTATATCTGCTCAGATGTTCACAGTAAGGACGCGTCACTCTTTTAGCACTAATCCAAAGTAATTATAGCCTTTTACTTTAAAAGTAAATACGCGAAACATAACCATAAATCATTTACTTGACTTTGTTCATTTTAATTATTTCTTCTAGAAAAACCGACTTCCTGTAAAGATGTCAAGATTTATGACAATTCTAGTGGTATTCACACACTTTACCTGGGCGATTCCAGAACTGTAAATGTCTACTGTGATCAGTCAACAGATAATGGAGGATGGATGGTAAATATGTCTCAATAGTTTTCATCAGTAATTCTTGCTATCTGAATAACTAATAAAATCAATCAGAATCGAACACTAGTTATGTATTGGAGTGTATTTAAAGGCCATGCGTTTGGATTTGCATGATATAAATAACTGTACACCTGCATTTGTGTTCAGTTCTTTTCATGTCTGTCGTACTCATTGATACCTAGGGTTCACATTCCGACAAAACTGTTTATACATCACTGAACATAGATAACTACAACTGTTATACAACAATGGACATAGATATATACAAGTGTTTATACAACAATGAGCATAGATAAATGAATCAAATGCTTATCGTGGATAATAAATGCAATATTTAGATTCATTTAATCATTAACAACTTAAATTAAAGGAAACATATTTTGATTATTATTAAATTCAATATTTGAAAATGAACTGGTAGAGAGAAACAATGTGTGCGTGCGTGCGTGCGTGCGTGCGTGCGTGCGTGCGTGCGTGCGTGCGTGCGTGTGTGTGTGTGTGTGTGTGTGTGTGTGTGTGTGTGTGTGTTAGAATCTTTAAAAAAAGACGACTTAAGATAGTTTCACCACCTTACAAAGCAAACAGTCAGTAAACATTCTCTGTGGCTACTCATTCATTTTTACATCATATACTTGACATCTGACATCTGAAATATGTAAATAATAAACATCTTCAAAACTGTATTAGAAACGAACCGTTGAAATGAACTGTTTAACCAGGGACACACCTCTACACAAACAAGTTTCGTTTAACATGGGATCAGGCATGCATCTCTACAATTTAACTTCTCACACACAATTATTATAAACCGTTAATAATTTGCATTTTCCATATATTCTAGCTCATGAAAATAATTACCAACCCAATGAAATGATTCAATATTTAATATTGTCAAACATTCCAACACAATGAAATGATTCAATACTGAATATTGTCAAACTTTCCAAACCTAAGAAATGATTGAATACTTGACACTGTCAAACTTTCCAACCCACTGATTGATCCAATTCTTACTACTGTCAAACATTCCATAGGAAAACATTCTTAGACGCAATCTTCGTGGATAGGTCATGACATTGAAAAGGGCAGGACGAAATATAGCTTATAAAATTAGACATTCATACCGTCAGTCTGTAATGACAAGCCAAATAATTTCAAAACGAATTAGACATTCATATCGTCAGACTGTGATACCAAGGCAAATAATTCCAAACCTAATTAAACATTCATACTGTCAGTCTGTAATGCCAATGCAAATAATTCCAAACCTAATTAGACATTCATACCATGAGTCTATAATCACAAGTATTTTTTTTTAAATTTTGCATTCTTCTTGTGTCGTTCCAAAGGAATCAAAGCACACGTTTAGTTTAAATCTGTCTCGTTACATCTGTTTGATGCCACTAACTGACTAGCACACGAAAAAGGGTGATGGCATGGCAAATCTATGTTCAAATTTGTTGGGATAGAATTTGTTCATTGCCGTAGAATTATGAATAGATTTTTGAGGTAGCATAAATGTAAATGTAGTACTTTGATTGCGATTATAGACTCATAGGATGTCCATGATAGATTCAAGGAAATAAGTGTTATTTTGAGGAGTGATTTCTATGTTTTAAATATAACTCAATAAGTGTTGTTTTGATGAGTTATATTTAAAACATAGAAATCACTCAATAAGTGTTATTTTGAGGAGTGATTTCTATGTTTTAAATATAACTCAATAAGTGTTGTTTTGATGAGTGATTTCTATGTTTTAAATATAACTCAATAAGTGTTGTTTTGATGAGTGATTTTTATGTTTTAAATATAACTCAATAAGTGTTATTTTGAGGAGTGATTTCTATGTTTTAAATATAACTCAATAAGTGTTATTTTGAGGAGTGATTTCTATGTTTTAAATATAACTCAATAAATTTTAGTTTGAGGTGTGATTTCTATATTTAAATATTGTTAGCTTCTGAATATAACTGAAAATAAGATGCTAATAGATTAAAATGTACTTACTTTGGTAACGTATCGAGTAGATTATTCATTGTGTATTAAGTAAGAATTACATTATCGAGGAAATGGAATTAATCTATTGTCATACATACAAACAATACCATAAACCATCATCATTTTTCTTGTCTTAAGTAAAATTATCACTAAAGAGAAGGGGAGTTAATTAACCGTATTTCTGCCTATGAATACAGTGTTCTTAAGTAAAAACATCACTACAGAGAAAGGGAGAGAAGTAACCTTACTTCTGACAATGAATATATTTTTCTTGTCTTAAGTAAAAATATCACTACAGAGAAAGGGAGATAATTTATAGTATTTCTGCCTAAGAATATAATGTTCTTGTTTTAAGATAACATTATCAATAGAGAAAAATGGTCTGCCTATGAATACATATGCAGTATTTATTGACCTGACATGAGACTGATCAGGAACAATTGAAATAAAGTGAAAACATCCCTCACACATCCACCGACGGAGGGCAGTTGGGGTTGTGCGCCCAACTGATG
The DNA here is from genome assembly GCA_028829895.1 of Sinotaia quadrata. NCBI lineage: Eukaryota > Metazoa > Mollusca > Gastropoda > Architaenioglossa > Viviparidae > Sinotaia > Sinotaia quadrata. The sequence goes on from CM054179.1 coordinate 13,923,674, forward strand.
CGATTTTTTCACCCCCTTCCGCCAGCCCTCCCGCCCTCCACCTCGGAACGCAATGTGAGGCTGTGGGGTCCCACCGGGGTACTCTAGATCTGATAACTTCTGATGACGAAATGATCAAGGGAAGCCCCAATGGTGACGTAAGGCTACTCTCGATTCCCCCTCCCTCACTGTATCGTATATTAACGACGTTTTAATTATATCTTATTGATTATGTGATATATATATATATATATATATATTGGTAGCTCTATTTCATTGGCAGATGGATAGTGGCAGCTATATTTATTAGACCTATAGGTAGTGTTACACCAACTCCAGTTAGTTATGTTTATGATTATTATTATTTATTATTATTTATTAATCTTTCATAATGACAATTGATGAGATTCTTAATATACGTTATTAATAATTCTCCAGTAGACACCACTCATCCCTCTCACTTGGCAATTATGTGGATGTTTTAAATTTATTAAATTAAAAATATATTAATTGTAAGTTGAGACTGGAATTAAAAAATGAGTTATGAAACAATAAACAGGAAACTTAGCATGTGTTTCCTGATTATATTTTATATTGTATCATATTGTATTCTTAAATTCCAGTCTCAGCTTGCAATATCCTGCAACAGTATTTATTAGCCTGATATAAGTACACAGCATATTAACTACAGAGTGATAGTTAATGAGCCATTTCACTAGAACAATGTCAAGTGTTAATCATACTATATAGCAGCATCTTATTTCAAACATTTGTAGAAATAATAGTCTATTCACATAATGCATCTCTAAGTAAAGCACAAATGCAACATTTCAAAAATGCATTAAATATAAATCCATTCTCTCTCAACATTACCAATCTACAACTCCATTAACTTTACTAAGTACATTACCAATCCACAATACATTAACATTACTGTGTACATTACCAATCCAGAACTCTCCATTTACGTCCCCAAAGCCCTTCTCGTATTCCTCCCAGTTCCGGTAGAAATCCACTGATCCGTCCTGTCTTCTTTGGATCACCTGTCAGGATTTATTTTCAAAATAATATTTTATAAGTGTGTCTTATGTTAATAAGAGTTAATTATTACTGCGTATTTAGTTTTAAATGTGTGTCAGGATTTATCGTCAAGTAGTATATTATAATTGTATATTTAGCGAACAATGTGTCAGAATTAATAGTCGACATATTTTAGAAATGCTCATGTTATATCGTCAAATAATATATTATATTTATGTCTTTTGTTTACAAGATATGTCTGTTGTCATCTTAACTAGGAATTCTTTACATAATTATTGAGAATAATCAAAATGTAATGTTATAAAAATAACTAGATTAATACGAAATGAGTATGTGTATGTTTATTTTAAATCTATATCCATCCATCCATCCATATATTACTCCATGTGGTGTGATTGTTGAGTCCAACGACACCTGTCTTTCGTTTGTATTGTTTATAATTTTAACGCTTAGTTTAATCATTTATAATAAAAACAAATTAATTGATACCTTGCTTCTTTATACACTGTTCAGTAATCTCATGTCATAGTGGTTTGTGTAATTAAGAAATGTACAAACGGTGTCAATAAGAAATTAACAAATTAATTGTAAATGTCACAACTAGGTAAAGAGTAGTGATCGATGCAATATTTTGAGATAAAGTTAAACACTATGTATTGACATAAATTAGTGCTAAACACTCTGTGTTGACATACATTAGTGTTAAACACTCTGTACCGACATACATTAGTGTTAAACACTCTGTACCGACATACATTAGTGCTAAACACTCGCAATCGCAATGCTAAATACTCTTGACATAAGTCAGTGCTAAACACTATGTATTGACATAAATTAGTACTAAACACTATGTATCGATATACATTAGTGCTAAACACTCTGTATTGACATAAATTAGTGCTAAACACTATGTATCGATATGCATTAGTGCTAAACACTCAGTATCGAAAATAACTAGATTAATACGAAATGTGAATCAGTAAGTTTATTTTAAATCTATATCCATCCAACCATACATATATTACTCCATCCGTCTTGAGGTTTGTGCTTATATTTTGTCCGGAGAGATATGTCAGACACAGATAAAGTAGTGTTAAACACATTATTGTGATATTGTTATTTAAACACCATGACTTGAGATACAGTAGTGTTACACAAATTATTGTGGTATTGTTAATTAAACAGCTTAAAATAAATTAGTGTTAATCACATTATTGTGGTATTGTTAATTAAATACCATTATTTGAGATAAACAGTGTTAAATTCATTATTGTGAAATTGTTAATTAAAAATCCTGACTTGTGATACAGTATACAATATATAATTGTGATATTAGTAATTAGACAGATACATCAATGTCAAACAAATTATTGTGAATTTTCATAATTAAGCATGTTCATTTGAGATAAACTAGTGTCATGCAAATTATTGTGAATTTTCATAATTAAGCATGTTCATTTGAGATAAACTAGTGTCATGCAAATTATTGTGATATTGTTAATTATTGGACCATCATCTAATAAGAAAGAAAGTGACTTGTTGCAAACGGTATGCGTGTTAACTAAATACTATGATTTGATACAAACTAGTGTTAAACACATTATTGTTATATTGTTAATTAAATACCACGATTTGATACAAACTAGTGTTAAACGCATTATTTTTGTTAAACACCATGACGTTAGAAATAATATTGATATAGTCCTTGTTTGAAATACAGTACTGCTCCATAAAAGGCCGTTAATTATTTTTAAATACATTAGTGCTACATATATTGCCTTGATATAACTGTAAATAAAGTATTGCTAAATACACTGCCTTGAAGTACCTTTAAATACTATAGTGTTATATATATGTTTTGCAGTACTTTTAAATACAATAATGGTAAACACTCTTAAGATTCAAAAATATCAAAACACTATATTGAGACCGCAGCACAAACGCCGTATCTTGAGATAAAGTAATGTTAAGCACACTTATTGAGATAAAGTAATGAAAAACGCTATATCATAATACTAATCCGTAAAATTTCTTTTGAGAATGTTTAGCAATTTTTCTTTATACTTTTAATAGTTCTAATTGAGATTATCATAGAGATTAATTTCCAGTTTTCTTCTATATTATTATTATTATTATTATTATTATTATTATTATTAGATATTAATGAAACGTTACAGTTATTAATTAACCCGTTTCTAAATTCTAAAACAAATTGTTCTATATGTCCAGATAGGTATTCTTTGGTTTGGGTAGATTGTTTTGTCTTCAAGTGATTATTCATTAAAAGTCTTACATTATGTGAGTGTGTACTATATATCTTTTTATCTATCTATCCATCCATCCATCCAACAATATATCGATCTATCTATGACGCCAACACTATTGAGTTATTGATTGTAATTATTATTAATTATTTAAATATCCAAAACAAATTACAAGTGAAGAGAATCTTAATTTATGTTATTAGTGATCCTCCAGCGTAATTTCCATTTCCCAACTCCCTCACAAGATAACTCTACCACAGTCACGTGAGCTAGTGAGCTAGCTGACTGGCGAGTTATGTGACTGAAATTACAAAGTGTCTCTATGGACACACAAGTAACTGTTAAACTTTAAATCTAGTTACTTAAAATGCACACTCTATGTAAGCAACATAATCTCCTCACATTAATAATGGAGACTACGGTAATATATGCATGAATACGATATACAATCAAACAACTATATATACAATCATAGATAGTGTTATGAAAATAATGAGTGAGCTAAGACTGCTTTCTAAATGACTATTCAACTAGACAAACGCATTCCTTGCGAGCTCTGTAAGTAAAACATAAATGTTTCAATAATTGTTTTCCACATTGAATAATTTCAACAAAATGAAAAGTAGTTTAACAATTTAGAATAAATTTGTATTCATCCCGGATGAGCCGCGGCTTTATTTGATCCCAACGTTTAATGGATAGTAATAAAAACTGAAACTTTTAAAAAATGTATAATTCGATACGGAACTGTCAATCCCGGTAAATTCTTCACTATAAAACTTTCGTGTTAACTGCGAGTCAATAGTCTGTCATGGCGGGTGCATACATTGTTCAAAATTCTTTTTGGCTTGTAAGCGAGCTGTTTCCGAAGACACATTCAAGACACATTGATGACGCAATCAACCAATCATGAGCTTGTGAAGAGTGAAAGACAGTGTATGCGTGCGCACCTCGATCGACCCACCCGGTGGGAAAAAAAATCATAGATATATTAATAGATTGTGAAACAAGTCAAACAAAATTCTATTGAAATATCTATGGATTTTTCCACTTTATTTTTGACATCATGTGGTTACAATTGTCTCAAAATTAGAAATAAATATTACACTTGAGAAATGTAAAAAGCGTGAACATAGGACTTGTTCCTAGGCCGCATGAAAACAATTGGCGGGCCTTAGTTTGCCCACTCCTTCCGAGACTGATATTCAACTGAAGAACATCCGGTCTGTATCGCCTTGTAACTTAAATGACTGGACTAAACGTGATTGTGCCCGTTTACTTTTATACCTGTGCATCTTGTGATGTTTGAATTAATATATTTTGATATTTATGTAATGCGACTGGGTTAAATTAATGTCCTTGAAGTAAGTCCTTCACTCAGTTTCCCTCTGTCTGTCTCTCTTTGTCTCTCTGTCTCTTTGTCTATATGTCTATCTGTCTGTCTCTCTCTATATGAATGTGTATGTATACACGTACGTACGTATTATACATAAACGTTAGTGGGTGTATTTATGCATATTTCGCTTTTGTGTATTTATGTATATTTTGTTTTAGTACTCATGATGTTAGATATTAGTCCAGCAGTAAATAGAGGAGAATACTAACTATTTTAATGTTACTCATCTATTTGGCAGCATTATACTGACTAGTCAACTAGTTTTGTGTTGAAAGCCATTGAGCATAGATATAATATCTGTTACCATTGTACTTGTCTTTGGATAATAAAATTATTTGTTAATCAAGGTGCTATTTCTTATCAAGTTAAATAATTTTAAATACTCAGAATGAAGTAAGCATTTTGGGGGATACGTTTTGTAATTTGCGTAATGGATATTATCTGCTACACACACATTTCTTTGTATTCTTGCCACCGAACTGTGTCAAATGACAACAAACGAATCGCTTCTAATAACAGAGAGAGCGAGAGAGTGAGAGATAATAACAGTGATAGATATTAAGTGCTCGCTGTCTTATTCGTTACACTATTAAACATCACATTAAAAAAGAGACTGGACAAAGTCATAGATAGTCGTAGTAAATATTTATGTCCTAGAGATTTGTAACTTTGTCACAGGTATGAAGCAACTCCCTTTATATCACCATGAGGGTTTGGGGTTTAGGAAACATTTCGGCACATGATAGGTACTGATTAACAAGACGCCATTTATAAATAGCAAAAGTAAAAGAATATTATAACAATACAAATAACTTATCTAATGTGAATAAGGAAATAATATAAATATACAAATAACACTTCAAGTCATTTACCGTCCATCCGCCATTATCAGTTGACTGGTCACAATAGACTTTGACAGGTCTGTAGTCATTCAGAAATAGTGTATTAACACCGCTCACATTGTCATATTTTTGTACGTCAACACAGGAAGCAGGACAAAGTACTGAAAGCAGAAATGATGATGTTACAAATATAGCAAGAAATGAGGAATTTTATAAATTACTTGCCGGTTTACGTTAATTACCGAGGTAATGATTTGCTAATTATTTGTCGTGTGAATTATAGTTGTATGAATGTCTTGCTAATTACCTTTATTAGTTGCATGAGTGTCTTGCTAATTACTTAATCGTTGTGTGAATGTCTTGTTAATTACCTTAATCGTTGTGTTAATGTTTCGTTAATTACCTTAGTCCTTGTGTGAATGTCTTGGTAATTATCCTAATCGTTGTGTGAATGTCTTGCTAATTACATTAATCGTTGTGTGCATGTTTTATATACATAAAAATTGAGATTGTGCTAAATCGTCTCTGTTTCTGATATGTTTCTCTACAAGTTTTAAAGATGTACTAATATAACACTAAGTGTTCAAGATTTACTAATATGACACTATGTGTTCAAGATGCAATTATATAACACTAAGTTTACAATATGTACACATATAACACTAAGTTTACAATATGTACACATATAACACTAAGTTTACAATATGTAAACATATAACACTAAGTTTACAATATGTACACATATAACACTAAGAATGTGTGTATTGCTATTCTTAAATATTCTATGTTTTTGTTATCTTAAACCCACATTTGGTAAATTTGTTAGTGTGAACTAGAAAGTTGGCTAGGGGTTCTGATCCCTAAATATGTGAATTTTATAAGTCATAATTAATCGAAGGAAAAGGTAATGTTGCCAACTCAAGTTATGTCGTGGAAAGAGGCTGAATAATAATATCCATTAACTTGGTGGCATGTGTCTACTGTACATGAAATATATTTAGGTGTGGATGTGTCTATTGTACAAAAACACAAAGACAAACAGCATAGAAACCATATTTAATGTGGCGATTGACTATTTAACAATAACACAAAGACACATTGTACAATCTTTGTGTATCTCATTTCTTGAAACCATGCCAATAGTATATACATTATAGTGTTTAATAGCTTGTAGTTTAGTGAGTATTAGACTGAGTGAGAGTGGGGAATGTGTGCGTAATTAAATAAATAAAATATGTGTATTACAAAGGTCGATTGTGTATCTGTGTGTTAGAGTTTATACATACTTTAGATAAATAAAATTCTCACGCAAAAGCACTTAAGAATGTTTGAATATGAATGACTACATTAAAAAAAAAAAAAAAAAACTTGTTAAAGCATGAACCTTAATCAATGCATCTATATGTATGCGTGTGAACTATATACACTTTTCTCTTGATAACTAAATCACAAGTGTGTTTGTAAATTAATTAAATAATATATTTTGACATTGTTATTATAACAAGGAATCACCACCCATAATTTTTTTTTCTACTTCCACTGCATTTGTTCATTTTATTGTGGAAGGGTGGGTCTACGTGTATACAGAACACTGTGTGTATGTGTGTGTGCGTGCGTGCGTGCATGCGTGTGTGTGTGTGTGTGTGTGTGTGTGTGTGTGTGTGTGTGTGTGCGCGCGTGGACAGCGATGCCTGTGGCAAACTAGTTCACCTCAACACCCGCTAGTTTTGAATCACGTTGTGCACTGTTGCTCCTCGGCTGTAATAACGTATGATGTGTATTAGTGGGTACATTTCTGAAAGTCAGTTGTTAACTATTAATTTATTAAGCAACGTTAATGTTTAGGTATTCAGTAGTTAGTGGGATGTAGTTTACATTTATATAATTTTGTAATTTAGTTTATATTTTTTTCTTAGTGTAATCTGTGATTTATGTATGTCTACATGTGTACATGGTTTTCCTCTTACAGAGGAATATAGTTATTTATTTTATTTTATAGTTTATTTTGTAAATTATATTGAAAGAAGCATTGTATTTAGAGATTATTTAGTGTAGAATTTATTAATAGTTAAAGTAATATATTTTTCTAAGTAGGTCAAAAGCTATTTATATTGGAACAAACGTACGAAAGCACAGAAGAATCAGTTTTAGTCCCTGTGCCATAATTGTCTAGAGGAGACCCCTTTGCCGCCCAGACTTTTTGGGTGAATTGTAAGTTGCAGTGTGTGAGAGAGGTGTTCTTGCAAGAGTGGTCAGGGTATGAAGAAAAGTCTTGTTTTGATGCAAACATGTAGCAAGAGAGATGAAGAGTTGTCTAGGAAAGGCGTGTTCTGATGCCAGTATGTATGCTGAGAGAGTGTATTTGGCGGTGTCGCTGGAATAAAGATTACATGGGAATGTATACACGTGTTGCGTGTTCTGCATCTTCTGCCGTGTTTGCCGTAGCCGTATTGTCTGATCGTGTCATTGTTTCATCACCTCGCATCCTGGGGTGACCCATAATAACAACACAACACAACACCCCCATTACATTATTATCTCCCCTTAGAATGTTTGTCGTTCTTATTAAACGTCGCCATGTTATTATGCTATTATTTTACTTCATGTAATTTCCTGCACGATTCTTATAAACAAAAAAGACGTAAATCTATTACGTTAATATAACCTTTATCTTATATAATGTTCGCTAGGACTCCGAAAACTGTCATTTAGAAAATAATTAATGAAAGTTATAATGCCCATAGGACAATTTCCGTCTTACCAGTTTTCGCCACATCTCCAAGGGCCGCAATTATGATTAGATGCACGATCAGTAACTTCTTCATAATTAATTTCTAAGACTGCAATGAAAAATATTTTGTGTGCATTCATGACAATACAAACACGTGTCTATATAGAAGCATACATGTGTATGTCATTGTCCGTCTGTCTGTCTGTCTTTCCATTCATCCAACCATCGCTCAAACCTATACATCCATCCGCCGTCTCTCCGCCTGCCTATCTATCTATCTATCTATCTATCTATCTATCTATCTATCTATCTATCTATCTATCTATCTATCTATCTATCTATCTATCTATCTATCTATCTATCTATCTATCTATATATATCTATCTATTTGTACGTATCATTCAACCACTGGACCATTCTTGGGGAAATGGTTGATCACAAACCTCATGGTTTTTCTAACTACTTAAAGTTTTAATCTTTTAAAATTTATTAAAATTTTATAATTTAATACAAATCAGCACAGTATACAACACAGAAAATGAAGTGAGAAAGAAATTATTCCCTGTCTATGTGACCTCTGACACGATTGATGAAATGAGAAATGTGATACTGTTTACATACTTGTTTTGTTTTGTTTTTCCAAAAACTCTCTTGTCTTCAACCGCCCAAAGTTTAGTGAAATGATTTTGCCGATACAGTAAAGTTGGCGTTCAGGTTCGACAACTTATCCGATTTTCTGATATGATTCTGCACCCATTCTCTATTTGAAAACGTCACGAATCAGATCTACAGATATGTTACGTCATTGGGCACATCTACTAAACTGCCACGTACACAAATTTCCCAAGTCTTGGAGTGTATCTGTTTAGAAAGCTTGCTTTTAAACTGCCACGTACACAATATTCCCAAGTCTTGGAGTGTACTTGTTTAGATAGCTTGCTTTTGAACATAAAAGAATCTTGCTATATTCCTCTAAATTGTTTAAAGATACCACATTTCCCAACATCTAATTTCATTTAAATCGTCTTTTTTACTGTCATTATTCAGGGATGTCTTTTTATTTCGGATTTTGTATGTCCGACTGCCAGAAATGTTATTTTATTTTAATTTAAACTCTCCACATGTGTACAGTTCTTTCCTGGACGTTTTAGATTTTTAGATCGATTGAATGCAACTTCTTTGGGATAAATAACTCGTTAGATAATATTTCATCTAGATCGACAAGTGCGAAAAAAGACATAAATGAAATCATTCGATAACAGCCAAATTTAAACGAACGAATGAACTTGTTATTTAATGAGGTGATCAAGTGACGCCACCCGATTCTAGAGAACATTGACACGTTCACTTCACCAAATCTCATACACATACACATTTTCACACATTTACACCTATACGTACACATAATCACATCCATGTGCACCACACACACACACACACACACACGCTCACAAACTCACGTGCTTAAATACACAATATTATTCATCCATCCATGCATCTTGGCCTGTGTGTATATCCAATTTATTCTCTCAAAATCATCGCCTGTTACCAATCATTGTGAGCTTGTCAGTACGCCTGTTACCATTCAATTCGACCTCGAGTTCAACAACATGACATCAAGTAACTAGACAAAAGCAACACTTCCACATAGACTACAAACACAATAAAACATGACATCAAGGAACTAGACAAAAACAACACTTTGACAACACACACTACACATGCAATCAAACATTATGTCAATTAACTAGGCAAAAACAAAAACAACACTTCTAGAACTCACTACCAACACACTAAAACATTATATATAATAACTAGACAAAAAATACTTTTCCAGAACACACACTACATAAAACGCTTCCAAAAGACATACTACAAGCAACACTTCATTAATATCCACTGCAAACAATGAGACATTGCATCAATGAAATAGACAAAAGCAATAATACGAGAACACACACTACTAACACGATAAGACATTACATCAATGTACTAGGCAAAAGCAATAATACAAGAACGCACACTACTAACACAATAAGACATTACATCTATGTATTAGACAAAAGCAATACTACCAGAACACACACTACTAACAAAATAAGACATTACATCAATGTATTTGACAAAAGCAATACTACCAGAACACACACTACTAACTCAATAAGACATTACATCAAGGAACTAGACAAAAGCAATACTACCAGAACACACACTACTAACAAAATAAGACAGTACATCAAGGAACTAGGCAAAAGCAATACTACCAGAACACACACTACTAACACAGTGAGAAATTACATCACCTTGCAATACAGGAGGCAAAATAAGGCACAAAACGTGGAATGACCTTGAAATATTAGTTTCGAATGGAAGTGATGGGGACCTAGATTGACAGAAAGTGGGTCATACACATAACGACAATGGTGACGAACGATGATGATGAACGGTTGTCACGACAACAGAGATGACAACATGCTTAGTTCTTGTTACATTGTCTTTATGTTCATGTAGACACAGATAGAGTGTGTAATCCAATTCAGAAAGAAGTTAGTTCATGTGTACTAGTGAAGTCCACATATGGCACAAAACTCGTGATTGTATGTAACACTGTGAATTTCAGGGAAAGTAGAAATAGTTCACATTGTTTTGAGAAGTTGTGAAAAGGGGAAATATAGGGAGTGTAGTTTATTTATGAGAAGTAGGGAAAAGGGAAAATATAGGGAAATTTATTTCTGAGAAGAAGCGAAAATGAATTTTAATTATCACATAGTATATCCAAATACAATTTTAAATCGAAAACTTTAAAATCTGCCTAAAGCTGATCAAGAATGCCACATGACAAAAGGTATTCATCCAGTTACTGCATTACTACTGTAACGCAAAACCGCTCACTAATTCTCATTTACACGTTCATTCAAAACAACGAAAGAGTTACTTTTTAAATTCCTTAAAACATGTCTAAACTACAGAATATTTATTTTTTAATCACTTTATAAATAGGTCACATGTTTATATTTTAGTACACTGATCCATTCAATTATCACTTAGCGAAAACACAGTGACAGCAGACGGGTTAACCTTTATCGTGCACGCTTTTCTAGCAATACACAAAAACACTGAATTTGATGTTTATTTCAACCTTTCTCGTCCATGCTTATCTAGCAATACACAAACACTGAATTTGATGTTTATTTCAACCTTTCTCGTCCATGCTTATCTAGCAATACACAAACACTGAATTTGATGTTTATTTCAACCTTTCTCGTCCATGCTTATCTAGCAATACACAAACACTAATTTGATGTTTATTTCCTCCTGTTTTTAAAGAAGTCAACTGTTCGTAACCAAACAAGAGTTCAGTGAGTATGTATGTATATTTTATTTGTGATGAGTCAGACACTCTCCCCGGGTCTATCACTTCTATTTCACTCACACATACACACACTCACACTCACACAAACACACACACTCACACATACACATAAACACACACACTCACACAAACAAACAAACACACACACACACACACACACACACACACACACACACACACACACACACACACACACAGAAATAAAGGAGAGGTAAATGAAGAAATGCTCACAACAGCTTATATTTATTCTGTACTGTTAATTTAACATCACATTATGTTCAACAGAGCCAAATCTACACATTTTGTATAGATATGATGCTTTATACACACAAAAACCGCATGTTAATTTTTAATACATAGTATATTGCATGCATTTCATGAGAGAAATAATAGCTAAAATACAAAATGTTAGAATAATTGAAGAGTTATACAATATACTATATTTTGTAGAAGATAAATAGCACAAACTGCCACTAAGAAACTGTTATTACTGATGTGATGAAGTTTTGCTGGATTGTATTACTCTTTGGATTATAGTCTCTATAGGATGGTGTGTTGTTACTATAGATTATAGGTATTTCTATAGGATCTGTTGTTGCTATAGATTATAGGTATTTCTATAGAATGTGTTGTTACTATAGATTATAGGTATTTCTATAGTCTGTGTTGTTACTATAGATTATAGCTATTTCTGTAAGATGATGTTTTGTTACCATGGAGTGTAGGTATTTCTGTAAAATGGTATGTTTTTACCATGGATTATAGGTATTTCTCTAAGATGGTGTGTTGTTACATTGTAATACTATGTTGATTGCAGGAACTTCCACAGGAGTAGTACTTGAAACGAATTATGCCCTTTATTAGAAATTCAAATTTACATATTTTTTTATGTGATTTGTAAATGTATATAAATATTAGGTTAACACAAATATACGTTTATGTACGTGCACACTTTTGTGTCATTAAATTATTAAACATGAGTGTCATTAAATGATTAAGAAAAATGTGTCATTAAATTATTAAACATGAGTGTTATTAAATGATTAAGAAATATGTGTCATTAAATTATTAAACATGAGTGTCATTAAATTATTAAACATGAGTGTCATTAAATGATTAAGAAAAATGTGTCATTAAATTATTGAACATGAGTGTTATTAAATGATTAAGAAAAATGTGTTATTAAATGATTAAGAAAAATGTGTTATTAAATGATTAAGAAAAATGTGTTATTAAATGATTAAGAAAAATGTGTTATTAAATGATTAAGAAAAATCTGTTATTAAATGATTAAGAAAAATGTTTCATTAAATGATTAAGAAAAATGTGTCATTAAATTATTAAAAAAGAGCGTAATTAAATGATTAAGAAAAATGTGTCATTAAAGTATTAAACATGAGTGTTATTAAAGAGAATTTCTCATCGATTGATTTCTAATAATTCTATTTGTGTCACATGCGTCATGTACTCTGTTTCTCTGGGTACTTCAATTCAATGTTTACTCTTTAATTTTCATTTCTACGCGTTTCAAGGATCTTGGAACGTACCAAATCATTCCATCATAACCATAACCTCCGTTCTGCTTGTAAAGGCCGTTCAGATTGGATTCAAGACAGGCCGCGTACCACCACGCCCCGCGCAATTTCTCCGCACAGTTAATACTACTTGTGTCGTGATCTCTGTCGAACGTCGAGAACTTCATCTTGTTATGGTACGCCATGCTATCCCCTGTGACGTCACACATCAAATGTATGAAGACAATAAATGCGTGAATACATCAGTTTTTTTCTTCTGTACGTCACACACCATAGTTATGAAGACAATTAATACATTAAAATATAAATTAATTATTCTAAATTAATTGCATCGAACTAACTTTGTGATATGTTTCACTCCAATTTATCATTTGTTCAGTCCTTTTACTAAGTTATCTTTCCATTCTTCAACTAGTCAAATTGTTTACAACTTTCATTTGTCACTGTGTCTGTACATACATATTTACTGAGTTATCTTTCTATTCTTCAGTCAGTCAAAACAATAAAATAAAAAGCAAACAAGATATTCTAAATCTGATAAGTGTGTTTGCTTTCGTATACAAAGGGCAACGTATTCCAGCTTTGATGGTTGATTTAAAAAAAATTCTTCTCGGAATGTAGTATTGTGACCTTTATGGAGTGTAGTGTTTCCTTGTCCATGACTCTAAATAATTTCCTCAGTTATTTATTTAATGGAGATAGAGTTTATATCTCTTACTCACTACCTCAATTATTATTTAAATAGAGTTTTGTCACTTAGTCACTTCCTCAGTTCTTATTTAATGGAGAGTACTGTTTTATATCTCTTACTCACTTCCACATTTATTATTTAATATAGAGTAGTGTTTTGTCATTTAGTCACTTCCTCAGGTATTATTTAATGGAGAGTACTGTTTTATATCTCTTACTCACTTCCACATTTATTATTTAATATAGAGTAGTGTTTTGTCATTTAGTCAATTCGTCAGGTATTATTTAATGGAGAGATAGTGTTGTATATCTCTTACTGAAATCCTCCGTTACATGTCATGATTCTAATTTTATTTTAGATTTTAACTTTTCTTGATCTTGTTGTCATAAAAGACATGCTCTATATGTCTCGGAAAATGGGAGTCATTGGACCGGAGAAAAATCAAAGGCATTGATGGAGAAGTCGACTGTGGACTACATCTTGAAATGAGCGGATTATATAGCATCCCTATCAAACACACACACAAACAGATAAAGAAACATGGAAGAAAATATCGACACATGCATTAGTAAATAGTTAGGACCAAAAACATGACCTACTGCAAGAGGTCCTGGACAAGGCCACAAAGAAAGACATTATACTGTAGCCAAAAGACTGGAATCCTAAAGTAGGAGAGGATGCCATTGCGAACTGGAAAGGTAATTGTGGACGCTACTGCAATACAGAGAAACGACAGATGCATACTTCTAATGTTCTGAAGCTGAAGAACACGTTTGGTCCATACAAAGCATCCAGACGATGGACTTTGGCATAGGCCGAATGGAGAATACCATAACAATATTGATTATATCATGGCGCAGAGGAGTTTCCATGCCAGTGTAAACATTGCCAAGACAAGATACTTGCCAGGAGCAGAAATTGTGACCATGACTTAGTGATGATGACCTTCCGACTACGTCTAAAGAAAGTCATCAAGCATGGCCCCACAAGAATCATGTTCAACCTTGACAAGGTAAAAGACCCAGAGGTATTGGAAGAATTTCAAACAAAGACAGGAGGACAATTTGCACCACTGTTACTTCCTAGAGCAGAGAACACGGACTCAGACATTTGACATATTTAACAAAGGAGGGATACAAACATTGAGATCCAATTAGATTCTTGGCAAACATAGACGAGTAAAGAAACCTTAGGTTACGTCGGACATCCTTGATCTGTGTGACAAGCGTCAAGAGATAAAAGAAAAAGAAATCAGAAATAGAAGGAGCAAAACAATAAAGAAAAAATCAACCTGATTATCAAGAACAGCATGAAATAGGCAAATGAGACATGGATTGAAGACCATTGTAATGATATAGAAACTAATCTAAAGAAAAATAATATAATAAAAGCATACCATCCTGCGAAAGACCTGACCTGTGTAAATCAAGGACGCTCCTCCACTATTCAAGATAGTTGGGGAGATAGCTTTACAGAAGATCAAGACATTCTTAAGAGGTGGACAAAATACTGTTCAGTCCTATACAATCACAAACCTAGACCTAGACAGTGACCAACGCTGATATCTTCCGAGAAGAAGTAGAGACTGCAGTGAAATCATTGGATAAGGGGAAGGCAGCAGGAATAGACAACATCCTTTTAGAACTTGTCCAGGAAAGGGGGAAATACATGATAAGCACCCTACTAACAATCTGCAATAAGATCTGGCAGAAAGGAGAATGGCCAACACTATAGCTTAGTCACTCATAATAACACTCCCGAATAAGGCAATTTGCATACGAGTCATCGTGACATTCGAAGGGTCAAAACCTGAAATATTGTCCAGGATTGTGAATTGTCCAGGATTGTGATGACAATAACACAATGGCAAGGCAGAAACAGTTTGGAAAGACAGAAACATCTCAGTAAGCTCAAAGACTAGACTGATGCACTCCTTGGTTGTATCTGTGTTTTATATGCCTGTAAGTCATGTACCCTCAAAGCGGATCTCGAAAGGAGGATACAAGCTACTGAAATGTGATACATCGAAGGTTATCTGACATTTCGTATAGGGCCTACGTCACGAATGAAGAAATGGGAAACAAAATTATGGCAAGCCATTGCGTCTATGACGATCTATAGGCCATTGTGAAAAAAACGCAAAATGGCATGTCACGGGTTCAACAGGGCTTGCCATGACAATCATGCAATATGTTGTGCAAGGAGTGCGAAGGAGAGGAAGACAGAGGAAAAGATGGAAGGATGACACAGGACTGAAACTGAGCAATACTATAAGATTAACAGAAAACAGAATGGAATGGAGGAAATTGGTGGTCAAGTCATCAGTGGTGCCTCAAAGGTCGACAAGAAATATAGATAAATAGATAGATTGAGAGAGAGAGAGAGAGAGAGAGAGAGAGAGAGAGAGGGAGAGAGAGAGAGAAAACAAATAAATCTAGAAATAAGGAGAGGCAAATTTACTCCATCTCAAACACTCAAGTGTGTTTCTATTTGTTTTCAGTTCATACGGTATGCAAGTATGCGGTTTTTTTATTTAAGTGAGTGTGTGTGTGTGTGTGTGTGTGTGTGAGTGTGTGTGTGTGTGAGTGTGTGTGTGTGAGTGTGTGTGTGTGAGTGTGTGTGTGTGAGTGTGTGTGTGTGTGTGTGTGCGTGAGTGTGTGTGTGTGTGCGTGCGTGTGTGTATGTGTGATGGAGTGAAATACATGTATTAAAAGTTTACTAAACTCGTCAATTCAACCCATTTGTAAAGAGACACTTTAATTCTGAAAATTAAAGGCACATCAGTTTAATTTGCCATAATGAGCGGTACTATAGATAACGGAAGAAATGCTGCAGTATATTAAAATTTCGTTTTCTATGTTTATTTTTGTACATTTTTATTTTTAAACAATATCAGTATCATCTAAGTTTCAAAGTAATCATTATTAAGGCAACGGGCTTATATTAATAACCCTTAACACTTATGTTTCAAACGTATTCAAACGATGTTACTAATATTACTCGGAAAATCAAACATTTCTCTCTCTCTCTCTCTCTCTCTCTCTCTCTCTCTCTCTCTCTCTCTCTCTCTCTCTCTCTCTCTCTCTCTCTCTCTCTCTCTCTCTCTCTCTCTCTCAAACACATATATATAAAGAAACAATCACCTGCAGTTCCATTGTACCCGCCAACATTTAATTGGTAATAATCCTGGGCGCCACTAATGTTGAACGTGCTGTAAGTAGCGTATGTAGTGGAACCAAAAAAATCATCGATGTCTACGCGAAGTGTGGAGTTTGTATTTCTTGTCAGAAGATATAGGTTAGCAAGTCCTGCAAGATAGTGAGTTACTTATTCATCTGTAAATTACAATGAACATAGTAAACAATCCCTGATGGAAATGAATGATTGCTGCTGCTACATTCTGCGTTACAGATTGTCATGACAATACCACTGTGTTGATGACAATGATTATTATTAATAATTAATTAATCTTTCATAACCAATAACAAGTGACGAGAATCTTAATTTATTTTAATAATGATCCTCCAATAGACACCAATCATCTATAAGGTGGTGGATATGCGGGCGCTATAAACGTTTTCTCTCTTCCACAACATAAACAACATTAACAGCCACATAAACTTTCCATAAGTGGAAAACTTCTTACTAAAGGAAAAAACAAATTAACTTTAATCTATATTTAGTGAACTGCGGTCCAACCACTTTCTTCTACATCATAAGATTGTCATATGCATAATAAGGTCAATAGATTTAACAATAAATCTAGCAATCAAATATACATAGACAATCAAAATATTACTTGACTTCAATATTCCATGAACTTATGCTCATATATTTTTACTTATACATAGTCTCTCTCTCTCCCTCTCTCTCTCTCTCGTTCTCTCTCTCTCACTCTCTCTCCCTATCTATCCATCTATATTCTCTCTCTATATATATATTGCCTAGTTAATGTTTATGATTATTATTATTTGTTAATCTTTCATAACTAATTACAGGTGATGTGAATGAGAATATGCGTTATTAATAATTCTCCAGCAGACACAACTCATCTCTATCACTTGGTAGATTTGCAGTGCTATAAATTTATTAAATTAAAAATCAAATCTACGTTATAGCTGATTGCATATAGAGATGTGGATGATAATAATGCCTAATAATAGGTAATGTAAGAGAAATGTAAATCCATTATTTAGTACATTACCGAATCAAAACTACATTAACATTAATCAGTACATTACCAATCCTGAAATCCATTACTTCTTCTGAGTGCATTGCCAAACCTGAACTGAATTAACATGACTGAGTGCATTACAGATCCATTATTCCACTAACAATACTGAGTAAATTACCAATCCACAGCTCCACTAACATTACTGAGTACATTACCGATCCAGAAATCCATTAACATTACTGAGTACATTACCAATCCACAACTCCATTAAAATTACTGAATATATTACCAATCCACAACTCCATTAACATAACTGAGTACATTACCAATCCAGAAATCCTTTACCTCTATTCAGTATATTACCAATCCACAACTCCATTAGCAGTATTGAGTATATTACCACAACTCCACTAACATTACTGAGTAAATCATCAATCCACAACTCCATTAACATTACTGAGTACATTACCATCCACAATTTTACCTCTATTGAGCATATTACCGATCTACAACTCCATTAACATTAATGAGTACATTACCAACCCACAACTCCATTAACATTACTGAGTACATTACCAATCTACAACTCCATTAACATTACTGAGTACATTACCAATCTACAACTCCATTAACATTACTGAGTACATTGCCAATCTACAACTCCATTAACATTGCTGAGTACCTTACCAATCCAGAAATCTCCGTTTAAGTCCCCAAAGCCCTTCTCGTAATCATCCCAGTTCCGGTAGAAATCCACTGAACCGTCCTGTCTTCTTTGGATCACCTGTCATGATTTATTGTCAAAAATTTATGTCTTAATTTAAAAAGAGTGAATTATTAGTGCGTATTTAGTTAACAAAGTGTGTCAGGATTTATTGTCAAATAATATAATATAATTTTATAGTTAGAGAACAATGTGTCAGATTTTTGTTAACATTTCTTTCTTTCAGAGGCTTAAGCCAAACGAGCCCCCATTAATATGTCCCGACTAACACTGGGGTGACTTTGTAATAATGAATTAAACCAAATATGTGTAATTAGTTATGATACAAAATACCTACTAGTGTCGATGCGGAGAATGGGTCACTGGTTAGATATGTATATCTGCATCTGTGACACTGATATACTGGAACGTCTCCATGTGGGCTCTGCCCCCACTCAGGCTTCACTGAGAAGCAATATTATGAGTAAATATTTTTGACGATTATAAATAGACGAATAGAGGACAAGAAGTAATCATTAGATTATCACTTCGGACCATGAAAACAGCCGATAGAAATTACTTCACTAACAAATACCTGTTTAAAATAATAACATGAAATTTAATAAAGAAGAGTTAACAAGATAATAATTATAGATACAAAGTCATTAAGGTAATTTTGCTGCACTGGAGTCATTTCTGGATCAACACTTAACTTAACCAGCCACAAAGGCAGACAGCTACAAAAACAGGCTACTACAGAAACAAGCCTCTGAAAGCTCAGCAGTCAAAAATTACCCCTGAAACATAAACAATTGCAAAGATTAAGTGTCCAGTCAATTGCTCTATTAATAAATACTATGTTTGGCATAAGCCTATGAAAGAAAGAATGTGTCACCTGGGGGTTTAGGAAAGTTTTCTGACATGAGAGGCACTGATTAACAAGACATCATTTCTAAATAGCAAAAGTAGAAGAACAATATAACAATACAAATAACTTACTTATCAATTGTAAATAAGAAATAATATAAATATACAAACAACACTTCAAGTCATTTACCGTCCATCCGCCATTATCAGTTGACTGGTCACAATAGACTTTGATTTCTGTGTTGCCATTCACAAATATTGTATGAACACCACTCACTTTGTCATATTTTTGTACGTCAACACAGGAAGCAGGCCTATATACTGAAAGCAGGAATGATGATGTTACAAATATAGCAAGTGTAATGGAGTCAAGGCAAATTATACTCGACCTCCTAAGCCGCATTCAGATGAATTTGTTATATTAATTTTGTGGACACTGTCCTTTTCATAAAAGTAACGTAATCGCTATGCTTTGATGTGCACACTGCATTCAGAGGGGAAGAAAACTGGCTCTAATTATGTAATATTTTAAACAATGGCCGATTGTAGGTCATACCCAAGCCTGACACGTGAGTAACGGATTCCCGCTATAAATTCATACACACCTTTATATACAGTGACCCACGCCATAACGCTTCTCTAGAAACAAGTGAGGAGAGGAAGACCCTCCAGGGAACCACCAAAGCTGATAATATCCCAGATAAATGGCTTCCTCCATCCTCTGGAGAGTGCCAACGAGGAAAAAAACCATAACGCGTATTCATGAGGAAGATGAAGCTTGAGACGCTTGTCTGGTCATTTGCAAAATTTTGTGGATCAACTAGACCCGCTGCTATGACCGGTATTTTTATACTGGCACAGTAACACATCCATTTCTTAAAATATTGCGTTGTATTTTATTAAGATATCATTGTGTGAATTTGTGTATCTATTATTGCAGAATTTGTATATTATTGCATTTTCTCCAAACACGTGGAGTGTGGCTAAACTAAAATATTTACACTTCTAAAATTGATTGTTGAATTGAGAAACAATAATTTGATTACGCTAAATTACATAAATTGTATCACAGAACGTCTGTACACCTTCATTGTAAATTTTTCATGTAACAATTTTATTTCACTTTGCGTGTGTAATATTTGCCATAATTGTAACTCTCATATGTGTGATTTAAATTGTATATGATTTTCCTTTTATCTAAATTTTCATTGAAAAATGTAAATGTTTTCTTTGAAATGTTTTAAGTCTTTTGTGAGCCCTACACCATATTTTAATTGTAACACACATGAGCATAATTTGACTTATATCTTTGTCATGTATGTTTAAAAATTTATGTAAAGATACCACGATGGTCAGTGAAAAAGGCTAAGCTATTGTCCATGCCTCGTGTTAGGATTGTGAATCTATAGGAACTGTCACTCATCGGAATTTATTATATTTCCAGAGGAGGTTACAAAGGTTTTAAGTTCAACCTGGTTTTCAATGCCTTCAGGTATTTCTAATTATTTATCGTGTGAATGTTTTGTTAATTGCCTTAATCGTGTGAATATCTTGTTAATTACATTTATATACATAAAAAGTGAGATTGTGCTAAATCGTCTCTGTTGTTGACATGTTTCTCTACATGTGTTCAAAATGTACAAATACAACACTATGTGGACAAGATATACTAATATAACACTAAGTGTTCAATATTTACTAATATAACCCTAAGTGTTGAAGATGAACTAATATAAAAAAAAAGTGTTCAAGATGTACTAAAATATCACTCTGTGGTAAAGATGTACTAATATAACCCTAAGTGTTCACGATGTACTAATATAACACTAAGTGTTCAAGATGTACTAATATAATGTGTTCAAGATGTACTAATAAACACTATGTGTTCAAGATGTACTAATATAACACTAAGTGTTCAAGATGTACTAATATAACACACGTATTCAAGATATACTAATATAACACTAAGTGTTCAAGATGTACTAATATAACACTAAGTGTTCAAGATGTACTAATATAACACTAAGTGTTCAATATGTACTAATATAACACTAAGTGTTCAATATGTACTAATATAACACGAAGTGTTCAATATGTACTAATATAACACTAAGTGTTCAATATGTACTAATATAACTAGAAGTATTCACGATGTACTAATATAGCACTAAGTGTTCAAGATGTACTAATATAACACTAAGTGTTCAATATGTACTAATATAACACTAAGTGTTCAATATGTACTAATATAACACTAAGTGTTCAATATGTACTAATATAACACTAAGTGTTCAATATGTACTAATATAACACTAAGTGTTCAATATGTACTAATATAACTAGAAGTATTCACGATGTACTAATATACCACTAAGTGTTCAAGATATACTAATATAACTCGTAGTATTCACGATGTACTAACACTAAATAATCAAGATGTATCAATATAACACTATGAAATAATTGCACTGGATAAAATACACAAGATATACTAACTGGAAATAGATACACTTGATAAAGTGTTATGTTCACCCATTTATCATCTCTCCGTGAGTTTTTCAAACGGCTTTAACATGCATGTTTCAAGGTCCTTAACATTTGGACTCTCTCTAAAACAGATGTCACTTAAGAAGAATTAATTAAATTCCAGTATATACATGTAATCGTCAAAATAACGTTCATCAAATATTTATTTTTAATGAATTCAATATCGACCATCTATGCAGTCTCTATATGGCATGCATAAAATAAGCTTTCCGTGCTTTGTGAAATAAGCTTTCTTCACAAGATAAGCTTTATACAATATGTTGTTTCACATGAAATGCATAGAATAACGCTTGATCTTCACAAAATGCACACAGTAACGTTATTGTACGCGAACTGCATACAATACACTTGTTGTATATGACGCGAATACAATACACTTGTTGTATATGACGTTAATACAATACACTTGTTGTATATGACGTGAGTACAATAGCATTGGTTTATGTGACTTAAATACAATAGCATTGGTTTATGTGACGTGAATACAATAACATTGGTTTATGTGACGTGAATACAATAACATTGGTTTATGTGACGTGAATACAATACTATTGGTTTATGTGACGTGAATACAATAATATTGGTTTATGTGACGTGATTACAATAACATTGGTATATGTGACGTGAATACGATAGAATTGTACTATGCAACTTTCATAAAATAAACGTCATCTGCCAGGAAACAGTGTGTGTTATAATCAGTCTTTGGGGTTGGGCTCTTATAATGAGTGGACCGGTGTCAGGAGTGTCATTTAGCCCTTGTCTCACATTCACAAAGCTGGTGGGCTATTACACATTTCAGGTATCTCCTTATAACGTCACACATAGATAGGTGTGAAAAAATAATTTGTGTTAGTGAACCAGGAGTCTCAATATAGAAGTATTATGTTGTACATTTTACTTGTTAATTTTGATTGATGCTGTATTTCATATGCTTTGTGTGTATCAGGCTAACGAAATTATGGCAGGATTTGTAAAGTGAGATTGCTTGTAAGAGAGAAAGGAGTTTAAGACATAATATACGCCTGCAATCTAGTGCTGCCTTAATTTGACTTTTACAGCGTGGCAGGCCTTTTTCCGTTTCGCTTCAAGCAACAGTGACTACTGTACTCCAGCAGATTACATTGGTATGATAATTCAGCGCTATGGTCAAACTTAACAGTAAACGTTTGCTGTAATTTGATTCCTGTGAATCTTTCACACGTCCGGTTATATTTATCAACCCTGCCGCCGTATCATGTTCAAAACTATCAATATCAAGTTATTGTATCAACGCTAATTATAACAGTAGCCGATCGGCCTGCATGGCCCTTAAGTAACTATGCCAAACATTTCGGTACTGTTATTTATAAAACAGAAAAACAGAGAAATGAGCGGACGTGCCTGAGTTAGTAAATGTTATCATTCCCCGTGTTATCTGTTACACTTTATAATATTAATATATCTGTCTTCAATCCAAACCGGTTCATTTTTTCTGTGCCTGTCTTAAATCCGACATATATTTATGATCTTCAGACTATACACACTTGTATCAGTTGTATCAGTGCGATACTGAACATAAAGACACTCTGCTAATTATAGATGTGAACAGAAAAGACTGAGAATTAAGTAATGTGAAGAAATGAACAGAACAAACAGAAAAGTACTTAATGGGTCCAGAAAGATAATGACGGAAGGCAATTGAACGAACATAATATAATGAGAATTGCTAAAACAAGATGTAACATGCGTAGAGTCAATATTAAACAGAACAGACTGGAAATAACATACAAATGAGGCTTAATGAATTCTACGAATTATGATGGCCAGATCAAATAATAACTTTAGATTAACCCCAGTTAAAGCATTTGTGAAATGACTTACATAGAAACGAAGCACATAAGCACAGATATATAGAGACACACACAAACACACACACACACACACACACACACACACACACACACACACACACACACACACACACATGAGGAGGATATTAGTGAAATGAAACTGTTTCGGTGTGAGAGAGAACAAGTCACAAAAGAAACAAACATATTTGGAATCAAAGATTTCATGGTATAATATTTACCAGTGTCCACGGGGATTAGTTTGTTGAGACCAGATTGTAGTTTGAGAACCATGGCATTTATATTATCAAACTTGCTTTGGACCATGGCTGTTATGTTATCAAACTTGCTTTGGACCATGGCAGTAATGCTATCAAACTTGCTTTGGAAAGTGGATGTATTGCCATCAATCTTGCTTTGGACATTGGCAGTAATATTATCAAACTTGCTTTGGACCATGCCTGCGAAGTTATCAAATTTGCTTTTTACCATGGCTGCAATGCTATCATTATTTCTTTGGACCATGGCTGTTATGAGATCAAACTTGCTTTGGAGAAAAGCTGTTATGTTATCATTATTTCTTTGGACCATGGCTGTTACGTTTTCATTATTTCTTTGGACCATGGCTGCTATGTTATCAAACTTACTTTGGATCTTACTTGTCATTTCATCATTTTTGGTCTGCAAACTTTGAAGAACACTAGTAATGTTTTCTTTTGACTGGTTTAGGTTTATAATCTCTTTATTACATTTCTTGTCATTGATTTGTAGTTGTTGAACAATATCACTTAGATTGCACAATGAACCATTTAAGTTAGCTGTTTCAATCCATATTGTTTTTACACTTCCTTCGAGATATGACAAACGGGTATTCACACTCCTTACATTTACAGTAGCAGCACGGGCATTTAAACGGGTGCTTAAGCATTTGACTGCCAGGACAGACCAGTCCAGTGAACAGGAGTAATCTCCCTCTTCCATAGGTCTAGGAAGTTCCAAGATGAAGGTGTTGTTTTTATATGAAGTACTGATGGCTGTCCGATTAGAAGGAGTCTGCACATCAATCATTTTATATCAAATCCGTTTCCTTTTTCACCACCACACGCACGCACATACAAACACAGACAGACAGACAGACAGATATGTACAAAAACGTATTCAGATGCGCTCAGGAATATATAGGCGTGCATACACGTGCGCGCAAGAACAATACCACAACATTTTATTTTTGAAAAATACATACATTTGAAAATGTTAATTCATTGTATGTACACAATTATTACATTAATGTAGCACAGTATAATCCTTATACTAATTTGTATAGAGTTAAAGACTTACAGTCCAGATGATGGGCAGGGCTGATTGTCCTCGTATGACTGGAGGGCGACACCCAAGCTGAACGTGCCACAGACCAGTTCTTGAGTTGTAGACATTCTCAGGGACAATGAAAGCGTGCCACTTGTCAGAGGTAGTCACAGGTAAATCTAATCAATCAAATGCATTGTATTATGATGATGATTATTATTATTATTATTATTATTATTATTATTATTATTATTATTATTATTATTATTATTATTATTATTCATACTTTTATGCACGAATTATGATGAATGTTGTTTATGAAACAAGGTCTGTGCATTTATTTTATTCTGACAGATTTATTGTTTTCTGGAGGATATAATCTCTTCCGACAATTCCTACTTTTAGCAAAGGGACACATTTATTTTTTTCCTGGCACTTTATTAAAACTCAAATTCAAGCCGTTATCACTATAGGTATTACTTCTGTTTTACATTCCACAGATTCAGGATTTCTAATCTGAGTGCTTAGTATTGTTTAACTGTTTTCTTTCTTAAGAATTTATGTTGCTATGATGGTTGAACCAAAGACAAATTATGTTCTTTTAGTTAAGGCAGTCACGTCGTGTGGCCAAGTGTGCAATCTGCAGTACTCAAATATGCTATATGCAATAAAGTCTCGGGGTCAAGTTCAATGATCACACGTGGACAGAAGGTGGAAGGGTGACAGTAATAGTGGATGAATTTGGACAGGATATGGGATGCTCGGATATCATTGATTGACTGTTGACCTTGTGACCCTGTTGGGTGTGTGAAAAGTGAGGCCGAGCTACGTATTGGCGAGTTGCCGCAGTGCAGTGTTTGTGTGCCAACACTTTGTCACCCAGTGATGTGCTGAAACTTCACTTTGGATTTTACCTTTAAGTACTTAATTTCAAGAAATTGAAAATGAGTATGAACATTATACTTACAGAGAGGACTTGCCTCAAAGTTAAGTACCTAAACCCAAGATACTGAAAATGAGTGTGCACATTAAACTTATAGAAATCACAAATTCTATAGGTAAAATTATAGAGAGAAGAAGGGACACTTAGAAGGAATAAACCGTGACATTGAATAACTTTCGGGTTAGAACAAACTAAACTCTTTAGGTATATTATCTCTGAAGTAGATGGTGTAGTATCTCTTTGAATTTGTCATTGTCCTTTTATTTTCCTTGATAGTTTTATATAATGATTTGTTGTCAAATTTTCATCCACTGTCAAGTGAATTATCATTCGAATCTAGTGTACCATCCATAATTGTACTTGTCACATATATGTCTAATATCTATCCAATGTCTGTCCTTATCTCATCTTATCAGAGGAAATAATTCCTCTGGGGGCTTGTATGAGCTACCGGAAATGAAGATATCGATTGTTGTCACATCATAGATATTAATTATGTATCAGGGATACTAACCTATACTTCTCCTTTAATGACATCTTTGTTGTTATTCCAGATGTAGGCCTATACTTCTCCTTTAATACTTCATTGTTTTTATTCCAATTTTGTAGTCCTATACTTCTCATGTAATGACATCTTCATTGTTATTCCAGATGTAGGCTTATACTTCTCCTTTAATACTTCATCGTTTTAATTCCAGATAAGAATAGGACTACATCTGTGATTTTCTTAATTCATTTCACTCCCATTTTCACAGATACTTACATCCTGTTTATTTCTGTTTTTATAGATGTAGTGATTTTTGTATTGTGAGATGTTTTCTTGAGTTTCTGTCCAGATTATATATTTCATTTGTTGGCTGTTCTATGATACATCCATTATAGCTAATTAGGTATTGCATATGTATTCAGGGTTGCATTTTGTTAGCCCCATTCAGGGATGGCATAGTTTGAACTTTATGTATCCTTTCCATACTGAGATAGATAGAATCATAGACATATAGACATATAGATAGATAGATAGATAAATAGATAGATAGATAGATAGATAGATAGATAGATAGATAGATAGATAGATAGATAGATAGATAGATAGATAGATAGATAGATAGATAGATAGATAGATAGATAGATAGATAGATAGATAGATAGATAGATAGATAGATAGATAGATAGATAGATAGATAGAATATGGATGGATGGTTGGTGAGAGAGATTTTTGTTCAAAGGATCATACATTTTAGGGTCCTTTACAAATTAAGCATCACATACCAGAGACGTGAAGGAATGCAATTTGCTGATAGGACTCTGGGTGTCCAAATAAAATTACTTCAACCATGTAAACCCCCTTGTCTGCCAGCGTCACTTTTGGCAACTTTATTCCGGCATTGGGCAGAAATTCCACGTCTCTTTCCGGCGATAATCCATAGAATTTATCTCTATTATATGATGCCAGAACAGAGAATTTCTTTCGGTCTGAAAAAAAGCATTCATATGTTGCTAATTTAAAACTGCAATATTTCAGAGTTTTAAAATGTTAAACTGTAATTTCTTCAAATATTAGTGAATTTAGTTTACCATATGTTTGAGAATTGATTTTGAGAAGATATTTACAAATTGTTTTATTATGAAATTCTATAATGATGTGTGTGTGGTGTGTGTGTGTGTGTGTGTGTGAGTGTGTGTGTGTGTGTGTGTGTGTGTGTGTGTGTGTGTGTGTGTGTGTGTGTGTGTGCGTGTGTGATCCACGTCAGATCCACGTCTTACAAATCACGTGAAAAAACTCTGTCCTGCTGCTTAGAGTTAACTTGTGTACTTCCCTTTGCTGTGACAACTCCTTCAAACAGAAAATTAATGTAGTGATGTCTAACATCTTCTCTAGACTATAAATATTTCGATAAGTCAACAAATCTTGCGACCACACATCTACAGAGTGCAGTGTGTTCTTACACTGACATGCCTTTCCACCTTTATCAGGGTCAGTCGTAACAGTGTACAACAAAACCCAGGAATTTCATATATCATCTGAAAAGTACGTAACTCGTAAGGCTACTTGTTCAGAGCAAAATGTAATCAAGGAGAAAACCTACATGTCCAGTACATCACTTTATATCTCCACTCTGTGTTACATTCTTGTCTCAACTTGCAACAGTATTTATTACATGCACATACCGATGTAAATACAGCATGTCAAAAGAATGTCAAGTCTAGCAAACAATATGCACACACAAAGTAAATGCAGCATGTCAAAATAATGTAAAGTCTAGCAAACAATATGCACACACAAAGTAAATGCAGCATGTCAAAATAATGTCAAGTCTAGCAAACAATATGCACACACAAAGTAAATGCAGCATGTCAAAATAATGTCAAGTCTTGCAAACCACATGCGAGCAGCCTAATTCAAACATGGATAAAGATAAGTCAGTTTACATAGTACGTCTCTACATAAAACAGATGGAATATATCAATAGTAAAAAATACATAAATATTTCTAAGTCCATTTAAAATCACAATCAATCTAAAGGCTGCCTTTCAAAACCAGATTTTATTCTTGCCAATTCAAATTCAGAGTGATCAGAGAATATCATTTTCTGCAGCAAGTAACCATTTTGATCCCATTCTAATGTCTTTTCTAGTAAATCATAACCATTGAATAATAAAAATTCACACTGGTTTGCATTATATGAGCAAATATAGAATAGTCTTGCCTCGAGTGCTTACGTCAATTCAGATACTTTCAAAAATATAATCATACACAGAGCCCAAGGTCGGATTACCCTGACACATTATCAATTTATATAACAATTTAATTTTAAAATAGGGAGAGGCAAATGTACTCCAAAACATGTCTTTTAATCTATATTTAGCGAGCCTCGATCCACCCAATTTCTTCTCCTACATATGGTAGGTAATCAATATGGGTAAGAATGACAATAAATTGAAATATACAATGAATATAATCAAAATAGTGTTGACATCTACATCACTTTACAATACTGTTAGTTTTTCCTATCATAGACATGAGCAATCAATTAATCATAAATACGTAATCAAGTTCGTGATGACATCACAGAAATGAGAGTAGAGTTTCAGAGAAATAATTAATGTCAATGCACATAACCTTTTCAAAGATGGCGGATGTTGCAGGCACGTGTTTCATAATTACGTGGTTTGCACAAGTCATTGCTTTTCTTATTCAGGCGACAGTCCACGTGTCCCTTTAAAACACGTAACACAACTGTTCACAGAACCTTCAAAGTGTTCTACACGCACACCATAAACAGTCGTCCTGTGCTATGAAGCTTATCAGGAGGAATATTCTTGAATTTCCATGAGCATTTACTCAACACACTTTGGGGAACAGTCAAATTAATCTTCGTGAATTCTCGAGACCAAACACCAGTCACCATTTTTTCTTTATTGACTCTTGAATGGAATTCACAGGAATCAACTTACAGCTACACATTTTTACTGCTAAGTTAACGACCACGCCAGGTTCAATATTATAAGTATTCTCTCTTTTAAATAACAGATCAATAGCGAAAATATGAAATATTAAAGTCCATTTTTACTTTATCAGTCATTTATCTTACAATAAGTTAACAATCGTCTTTATGACGCAACATGAGTTAAGTTCAAAAGTGATTAGAATCTAGATTAGTGATAGAATTCTTCAACAAAAAAATTTCTTGTCCATCCCCAAATGACGAATATATTTGTTATGAACAAGTGTGAGACTATTAGTCATAAAAAATACACATCCAGCATGAACCAATTAGGATTGCATCGGCAATTTATAGCATATCCTCCAACTGAGTGGTCGGGTCACTTTTTAACAGTTTATATAACAATTAAGTTTAGAAATAGGGTCAGGCAAAATTACTCTGCTACATGTTAATTAAGATGTTGACTAACAACCTAATCTAATAGGAGTAAATTTCAAGATGACTGGAGAACCTTTCACAGTGATACGAATTGAATAACTATTCACAAGATAAAATTTTTATTTATAGTTTAAGACACATACATTAATATTCTTAAGATAAAAGTTTCTATGTATGGTGTGAGACATATACTTACATATTCTTATGATAAAAGTTTCTATGTTGGTTTTACGACATACACAAAATTAATTCAACATGTTCTGGAAACAAACTTAATATAATTGTACATGCCGCAGTTCATTTTTTGTGCTATGTCGGCTGTTTCCCAATCTATTTCTTGTATTATGTCGGCTGTTTCCCAGTCTATTTCTTGTATTATGTCGGCTGTTTCCCAATCTGTTTTGTTCCTATATCGCCCGTTTCTCTGACTATTCCTAGCGCTAAGTCAGTTGTTTTCCAGATTTGTGTTCTATGTCGTCTGTTTCACAATCTGTTTCTTGTGCTATGTCGTCTATTTCTCTGTTTCTTTATTGTGCTATGTCGGCAGGAACTTAAATCTATTACTGATTTTCGTAGTTCGTTGTTAAATGGGTATGTCTGTGTTGGCTAATCATTTATTATATAACAATAAAGTTGTTTCGTCAAGTAGTTTATTTTAAACCTTTGGGTTGTTTATGTGGAAGAGTTGCCACATGGAGGATTGCGAGCGATAAAATCTCCACAGATGAGTTGATACAAACTTGCATAGAGGCCTTGGACAGGTGTGTGTGTGTGTGTGTGTGTGTGTGTGTGTGTGTGTGTGTGTATGTGTGTGTGTGTGTGTGTGTGTGTGTGTGTGTGTGTGCGTGTGTGTGCGTGTGTGAGGTGAGGTGAATTACGGAATAGTAGATAACTTAAATAGTACTAGAATAATGACATGGAGGTCGGCGACTAGATATTTTAGAGCTGGTGGAGATTTATGTACCGCAAGGGATCAAATTATTACATGTGGTAAGTCACCATCGGTCGATGAATGACGTCACTATACAGATAGTGATTAGAGATGAATGTCTTGGGAACATTCAAGCTTGACAATAATGACTTCAATATTCAGGTACTGATTAATGTCTTAGAAACATTAATGTATTGTAATCTTATCAAACTTCATAATAAATGGCTTTATATTTCAGGTACTGAGTGCTGATTAATGATTTGGAAATATATAAAGGTTCACAATGACTATGTAAGAATATTATCAAAATTCCTTCTGAACCTTTGACCCATCCTAGAGAAGGTAATTAAACTGACTCGGAAAAATTTTGGAAATCAAATCCAATTTTATGAAACAAGTATCAAAATATCTAGTGACAGTAACATGTGAAGCAGTTTTCTCATAGCAAAATTAAAATTTCACCTTCTAGATATTTTAAACAATCCGGTTGAAAATTACACATTGTTGTGCCTATATTGGCTGCAACTGTTATAAATAAATTATATCGTTATAAATAAAGTATATCTTCATAAATAAATTATATCTTTATAAATGAATTATATCTTTATAAATGAATTATATCTTTTTAAATAAATTATATCTTTTTCAATAAATTATATCTTTTTCAATAAATTATATCTTTTTCAATAAATTATATCTTTTTAAATAAATTATATCTTTATAAATAAATTATATCTTTATAAATAAATTATATCTTTATAAATAAATTATATCTTTATAAATAAATTATATCTTTATAAATAAATTACTCAGCTATTAATAAATTATATACCTGGCTGATTTTCATAATTCTTACTCCAGTGAATAATAACCTGCTTTGGTGACGTCATATCAAATACCCACGGGAACGTTACATTGTCTCCAACACAGGCTTGTACAACTGTGCCATTTGGGAATAGTGATGACGATTTCCATTTGAAAGCAAAGACTCCTTTAGATTTAAAATTAAAATATATATATTTTTTATAGAATATAAAATTAAAATATATGTATACAATACGCAAAAGTAAAAACCATATTTACCAAACATTCCTTTACACATAATAAATCAAACATTTATAAGTTTATAATTTATAAATCACGCATTTATAAGTTTATAATTTATAAATCACACATTTATAAGTTTATAATTTATAAATCACACATTGATATGTTTATAATTTATAAATCACACATTGATATGTTTATAAATAATAAATCTCACATTGATAGATTTATAAACAATAAATCTCACATTGATATGTTTATAAATAATAATCCAAATATTGATACGTTAATAAATAACACTGGGCAACAACCTATTTGCTGTCTAAGATTTTTTGACGGATTTGTGAAATTTTTATTGTGCTCGATCCAAAAGTGACATCGTTTTTGTTCAATCAGGTCAACTTTTTGAGCTATTTTTGATTAACGTTTTGATCTATTGCGACAATATATTTTTGGTGGTTTTGTTTTGTTTTTTACATATAAAGGTATTTTTTATTTATATGATGTAACATTCTTTCTTATTTCTTTAAACAAACAATTCATAATTGATTTACATATTTATGAAGCGATTACATAAGCTATTTTTTTAATAATTGATATTTTCTTCTTTTGGTAATGAAATGGAATCGGCCAGAAGACATTGCAAAAATAAACCCGATGTATTTTTCTACATCTGAAGCGAATACTCTGTTGTTGTTGTTTTCCTAACAGGAATCCAGTAACAGGTTTTATAAAGCGGGCTAGCCATTCTTATTTTGTTATAATACCTGGTGACTAGGATAAAGTTTGGGTGCCACACATGTTATGCAAGACATGCATCACGATTCTGCGTCGCTGGACCAAGGGTAAGAAGAGTTGTCTGAAGTTTGGAACTCCTATGGTTTGGACGGAACCGATAAACCATGTCACTGACTGTTACCTCTGCACTATTGATATGACTGGGATTAACAGAAAAAACCGGAACAGCTTTAAGTATCCCGATCTTGAATCAGCACGTCGTCCAGTTAGCTCGTTGTGATGAAATTCCAGTACCTGTCCCTGGAGAACGTACCGACATTAGTGAAGAATGTGAAGAATGTGAAGAAGAATTCGTTCTTCTTGATGACGATGTTCCAAATCATTTCTCGCAAAAAGAGGTAAATGATCTAGGTCGCGATCTCAGCTTGTCAACGTCATCTGCTGAACTGTTGGCATCCCGATTGATGGGGAAAAGATTCCTCTTCTGACAGTGTTTTGCATCACCGCAACCTACATCAAGAGTACCTCAGTTTTCTCTGTAAAGAGAAGGAACAAGTGTACTTTACAGATATTGCACAGCACATGCACACACTTGGAGTGCCACAGTATAACCTTGAAGATTGGAGCCTGCTCATTGACAACAGCAAGCGATCAATGAAATGTGTTCTGCTACACAATGATAACCAGTTTGCCTCTTTACCTCTACCTCACTCGATAACTCTGAAGGAGAAGTATGAAGCGGTTGACCATTGAGAAGTTGAAATATGACTTTTTTGATGGTCCACATCTCCGTAATCTAATCAGAGATCCAGAGTTTGAAAACTCAATGAACGAAGTGGAACTGGAAGAATAGAAGTCTTTTGTTTTGGTCGTGAAAAAAAAAAAATGTTGGCAAACAATTATGGCCAGGAACTACGCAGAGCTTGTTGCCAATATCCTGACTGCTTTCAGAAACCTTGGATGCAACATGTGTGTGTGTGTGTGTGTGTGTGATAAATAAATAAAATATGTCTCTTAAAGAGGTCGATTGTGTATCTGTGTGTAAGAGAATTTGTATACATAAATTAGATAGAAAAAACTTTCAACCGTAGCACTTTAAGAATGTGTATATGAATTAGTATAGTTTTTTTTTTTTAAATCTTCCTCTTATTAAAGAACGAACCTGAAGCAATGTGTCTATATGTGTGTGTGTGAAATATATAAAGTCTTCTCTTGATAACGTTTCTAAATCTCAGGGAAAATTAATTAAATAAATCATTTTCTCGTGACAAGTTCATTATAACAGGGAACCACCTCCCAGCATCGTTTCTACTTTCACCGCATTTATTCATTTTATTGTCTCCCCCTTAGAATGTTTCTCGTTCTTATTAACAAAAACGTCGTCATTTGTTCATTTTATTATCTCCCCCTTAGAATGTTTCTCGATCATATTAACAAAAACGTCGTCATTTGTTCATTTTATTATCTCCCCCTTAGAATGTTTCTCGATCATATTAACAAAAACGTCGTCATTTGTTCATTTTATTATCTCCCCTTTAGAATGTTTCTCGTTCTTATTAACAAAAACGTAGTCAAGTTATTATGGTTTTATAATCTTTATTTCAAGTAATTTCCTAAACGACTCTTATTAAGGAAAAAACGAAGTAAAATTATTATATTACTATAGTATTTGTTTCATGTAATTTTCTACAATACTCATAACACTGTCATCTGGAAAATAATTAATGAAAGTTATAATGCCATTAGGAAAATGTATGTCTTACCAGTTTTCTCCACATCTCCAACAGCCGCAATTATAATTAGACTCACCATCAGTAGTTTCTTCATGATAAATTTGTAAGACTGCAATGAAACAAATTGTGTGCATTAAAGCCAATAAAACACGGATACATGTATATGTCTTTGTCCGTCAGTCTGTCTGTCTGTCTGTCGTTCTTTCTACTAATCCAACCATCCGCTTAAACCTATTCAACCATCCGCCAACCGTCCCACTATCTATCTATCTATCTATCTATCTATCTATCTATCTATCTATCTATCTATCTATCTATCTATCTATCTATCTATCTATCAATCCATCCATCCATCCATCTTTCCATCCATCCATCCATCCATCCATCTATCTATCTATCTATCTATCTATCTATCTATCTATCTATCTATCTAATTGTACGTACAAAATCCACACAATCACAGTAAAATCCTTCCCTTATCACAGTGACATATGGACTTCTACCTGGTTATGCTGTGATGTACCTTAGGTTTGGCCGCGTTCTGTTTTAATTTAATTGCCACAATTACATAATACTTAGTTTTGCCGCGTTATGTTGTAATTTAATTGTCACAAATATGTAATACATAGTTTTGGCCGCGTTATGTTCTAATTTAATTGTAAGATGTATATAATACTTAATCAACTAACAGTACATGCATTCAACAACTTGACCTTTGCTGAGAAAATGTTGGGCCGTTTTAAGTTGTAATTCAGTTCCCACAAATACATAATATTTAGTTTTGCTTCATTATGTTGTAATTCACTTGTCACAAATGCATAATATTTAGTTTTGCTTCATTATGTTGTAATTCAATTGTCACAAATATATAATACTTAGTCAACTGACAATACAAGCATTCAACTACTGGACCATTGCTGGGAAGATTGTGGGTCACACACCTCATGTTTTTTTTCCTACTGAAAGTTTTAATTTTTAAATTTATTTTAAATTGTATAATTTAACACAAACGGCACAGCGCATACAAAATGTGGCAGTGATAAATAAAGTATTCGTTGTCTACGTAAACTCTGATACGATGAGAAAGATGGTACTGTTTACAAACTTTTTTTTTCCCAATAGCTCTCTCGTCTTCAACCGCCCAAGGTGAAGTGAAGTGATTTTACCTAATCAGTAATGTTGACGTTCAGGTTCGACAACTTATCCGATTTTCTGATATGATTCTGCACGCATTCACTATTTGAACACGTCACGAATCAGATCTACAGATATGTTACGTCATTGGGCACATCTACTAAACTGCCACGTGCACAAATTTACCAAGTCTTGGAGTGTACTTGTTTGGATAGCTTGTTTTAAACATAAAAGAATCGTGCTATTTTTGTTCTAAAGTGTTTAAAGATGCCACATTTCCCAGCATGTTATTTCCATAGAAATCGTCTTTCTTTCTGTCATTATTCTAAAGTGTTTAAAGATGCCACATTTCCAGCATGCTATTTCCATTGAAACCGTCTTTCTTTCTGTCATCATTCTGAGGTGTCTTTCTTTTTTTCTCTTTCTTATTTCGGATTTTGTATGTCCGCCTGACTGAAAAATTATTGTATTTTATTTTAAACTCTCAATGTGTGTACGAGTGCATTACTTGACGTTTAAGATGTTACGACCTATTGAATGCAACTTCTTTGGGATAAATGTCGCGATAGATAATATTTCATCTACATCGCCAAGTGCGAAAAAACGACATCAATGAAATCATTCGTTTAAATCGATAACAGCAAAAATTATTTTGACAAATAAACGAACGAATGAACTTGTTTAATTGATGAGGTGATCAAGTGACGTCACGCGATTCTCGAGAACATTGACACGTTCACTTCACCCAATCTCATACACATTACTACAAACACTCACAAACTCACACACTAAAAATACACAATATTATTCTTCCATGCATGCATCTTTGCATAAATCCAATTTATTCTCTCAACAACACCGCCTGTTAACAATCTTTGCGAGCTTGTCAGTGAGTTCAACAACACCGCCTGTTATCAATCAGTGCGAGCTTGTCCGTCCAGCCTGTTACCAATCATTGCGAGGTGGTCAGTGAGTTCAACACGTACGCTACAAACACATTAAAACATTACTTCAAGGAACTAGACAAAAACAACACTTCCTGAACACACACTACAAACGCAATAAAAATTATGTCAATAAGTATACAAAAACAACACTTCTACAATACACTACAAACAATATAAAACATTACATATAGGAACCAGACAAAACAGCATTTCCAGAACACACATTACAAACGCAGTAAAATATTATATCAAGGAACTACGCACAAACAAAACTTCCAGAACACACACTACAAACAACGCTTCCAAAACATATACTACAAACAACACTTCAAGAAGATCCAGTGCATATAAATGAACTAGACAAAAGCAAAACTACCAGAACACACACTACTAACACAATAAGACATTACATCAATGAACAATACAAAAGCAATACTACCAGAACACACACTACTAGCACAATAAGACATTACATCAAGGAACAATACAAAAACAATGCTACCAGAACAAACACTACTAACACAATAAGACATTACATCAATGAACTAGAGTATAGAGTGAATAAAATCACTCGAAACCAACATTTATTCTTTCACTCAGCCATGTAAAGTGAAGCACACAGCACCAAAATATATATTTTCTTCACACACGTTCAGTGAATATAAACACACGACACCTACATTTATAGTTTCATGCACAAAGGTACTTTTAATATTTACAAGCGACACCAACTTTTAGTTTCATGCTCACATGTACTCTGATTATACACGCACGACTAAAACATTTATAGTTTCATGTTCACAGGAACAGTGAGTATAAAAACACGACACCAACATCGGTGTATTTTCATGTACACATGTATACACACATATGCATTCTTCTTGCGCAGACATTGAGGTGTGCTGTGATTTCTACTCACCACATGTATATATTACAAAATAGTATTTACTCCATGGCAAATAGTTCAAGAACAGCATTATCACTTGAGTTTTTAAAAGTGTGCTTTTAAGTCATAGTCAAGTCAAGTAATATTAACTCTGACCGCTAGAATGTTCTATAAGTGAGGTCACGAACTTTATTTGAATATAAACTCGAACATCTAGAACTGTCTATAAGTGAGGTCGTGACATTATGTTAATATCAACTAGGACATCTAAGACATTGGGTCTGTAATGAAAACTGCAAGAGATTTTAGTCTAGAAGAATTAATTTAATTCTGAGAAGTTATTTCACTTGAAGTAATCAAGAGTGTAATTTAATTCTGAGAAGTTATTTCACATGACTAAAATCAAGAATGTAATTTAATTCTGAGAAGTTATTTCACATGACTAAAATCAAAAGTGCAATTTATTCTGAGAAGTTATTTCACACGAAGTAATAAAGAGTGTACTTTAATTTAATTCAGAAATAAGTTATATCAAATGAACTATGAAGTCCACGTATGACACAAAACTCGTGTTTGTATGTAGTAACACTGTGAATTTCAAGGAAAGTAGAAAAATTTCAAATTATTTTGAGAATTATGAAAAAGGAGAAATATAGGGAGGGTAGATTAGTATTGAGAAGTAGAGAAAAGGGAAAATTTAGGGAGTGTAGATTATTTCTGAGAAGTAGGGAAAATGAAGTGTAATGAGCACATGGTGTATCTAAACACAATTTTAAATCGAAAACTTTAAAATCTGCCTAAAGCTGATCAGGAATGCCACACAACAGAAAGAATTTATCCAGTTACTGCATTAAACTTTTCCCGTGCACGCTTTTCTAGCAATACACAAACACTGAATTTAATATTTATTTCAACCTTTCTCGTGCACGCTTTTCTTGAAAATTCTTTCTTTACTGCTGTTACAGCTAGATGTACTAAAACACTTTATTGACATTACAGCTGAAATTACAAAAAGTATTTATGCAATTCCAACATGACATACTAAAATTATTTACTGCCTTAAATTATCGATATTATGGCTGGTTTACCGCAAGTAGGTTGTAAAAAAACTCACGACACCAACAGTTACTGTTACACACAAGCAAATAGTTTGTAAAAAACTCACGACACCAACAGTTACAGATACATGCAAGCAAGAGTGACTTTTGCTGTTTTGCAATTAGATTTAGAAATGTTTCATTTGTTGGAACTGATGTTCTATGACTTGTATATAGTTTGACACACATGAGAACAGTGAATACACACGACACCAACAGGTATAGTTTCATTCACACAATTAAAGACAAAATAAACGCAATATACTAATATTTATAGTTTCATTCACAGGTACAGTGACGATAATCACATGACACCAGCATTTATAATTCTATGCATACATTTACAGTGAATAAAATCACTCGATACTAACATTTATACTTCCACTCAGCCATGTAAAATATACATAAACACACTCCACCAAAGTTTATATTTTACACACACACACGTTCAGTGAGTATAAACACACGACACCAACATATATAGTTTCATGCACACACATTCAGTGAATATAAGTATACGACACCAACATTGGTATTTTCATATACACATGTATACACACGTATGCATTGTTCTTCAAGAACAACATTATCGTTGAGTTTTTTTAAAAGTGTGCTTTTAAGTCATAGTCAAGTTAAGTAATATTAACTCTGACATCAATCTTTAAGTGATGTCGTGAATAATTCTAACTATCTGTTATTCAGTGCCAGTGAAAGGATTATATATACTGTTATAATTCTTGTGGACCATACTTGTGTGTACACTCTATATGGAACATTCATTAACTTCACCAGGCGAGGCAAATCACAAGACATTCAATTGCCAGCCAACTCTACCAAAAACGAGGCTACTGGGGAACAAGGCCGCAATCAGATGACTCAAAACCCAGGAATTTTCTATGTAATCTGTGCATGTTTCTGTGATTCTTCATTCCTGATCTATTTCTTCTATGTAAAATCTTATACTTGACTAAATTGTTGACTTGCTTATTGATGTTGAGAATTTATGTAAGCTAATCTAAATTGTATTAACATTTTTCAAGTGAAATTCCTAGTAATTGTTCTAGAGAATAGACATGTTATAATTAATTGCATTGTGAGAAGTCTTTATGAGATTTGTGATTCTGAAATTACCTAGTGCGTGATTTTTGGAAATTAATTGTAAATTGATTTAATTTGTTATTTTTATTTCTTTTTAATAAATTGTTAAATTTATAACTATTCACTCTCTTTATCGAGATAGAGAGGTCCTGCGAAGACGATGGGTGGGGGCTGCCATTGACGTAATAACGTATAGAGAAAGTTGGTCAGGTGCGGTTTTAGGACAGTTCCCATTGTCAATAGAGAGCAAATATGTGGGGGGGGCTGGGTTAAAGACAGAATTGACAAGATAACTCAATTAAAGTCTTTTAATCCAGACAGATAACACTTGGACAGAGAGTTAATTAGTTAGCAGACTGTACCAGGGTTTGACCTAGTCGCTCTCGTGACCACAGAAGGACAAAAGACATCTGCCGAGTGACTGTGTGTGCAGATTGTAAAAAAGGATGATTGATTTGTGTATTAATTATGGATTAAAAATATCATAAACTAATAATTAGCAATTCACAGACAGAAACCTTGCCCCCCCACACACACATACACACACACACAAACAAACAAATACACACACACAAACAAATACACACACACACACACACACACACTGGGAGAGAGAGAGGAGAGAGAAAGAGAGAGAGAGTCAAACACACACACACACACACACACACACACACACACACTCAAATAAACGATGTATAGACACACAGAGACATACAAAAGCACAAAATCTATTACGGACTGGTACAACAGAGCCAAATATATACCTATTGTATATATTTGATGCTATTTATAGATAAAAATCTGCATTTTAATTTTTTAACATGAGTTTATTGAATGCTTTTAGTGATATATATAATACCTTAATTACAATATGTTATAATAATTGAAGAGTTATACAATATACTATTTTTAAAGAAGACAAGTAATAGCACAAACTAGCACTAAAGATATAGTTAATACTGATGTAATGTTGTGTTGTAGATTCAAATACTCTTTGGATTATAAATATTTCTATTGGATGTTGTGTTGTGTTGTTACTATATATTATATTTATAGGTATTTCTGTAAGATAGTGTGTTGCTACATTGTAATACTGTCTGGATTGTATTTCTATATGATGGCGTGTTGTTACCATGGAGTATAGGTATTTCTGGAAGATGGTGT
The DNA here is from genome assembly GCA_028829895.1 of Sinotaia quadrata. NCBI lineage: Eukaryota > Metazoa > Mollusca > Gastropoda > Architaenioglossa > Viviparidae > Sinotaia > Sinotaia quadrata. The sequence continues at coordinate 13,964,553 of CM054179.1, forward strand.
GTTTTTACCATGGATATTAACTATTTCTGTAAGATGGTGTGTTGTTACCGTGGATTGTATATATTTATGTAAGATGGTGTGTTTCCCTGGATATTAGGTAATTATTTAAGATGGTGTGTTGTTACCATGGATTGTAGGTATTTCTCTAAGATGATGTTACCATGGATTACATTTATTTCTATAAGATGGTGTGTTGCTAGATAGTAATACTATCTGGATTGTAGGAACTTCCACAGGAGTAGTACTTGAAACGAATTATGCACATTATTAGAATTACAAATTTGCATTATTTATTTTGATGTTCAATGTTAATGTCTATAAATATTAGTCTAAAACAAATGACAAAAGAACGTATTTGTATGCGGATATGTGTCATTCAATGATTAGGATATATGTGTCATTCAATGATTAGGATATATGTCATTAATTGATTAGGATATATGTGTCGTTAAACGATTAAGAAAAATCTGTCATGGAATATTTGTAATCGAATGATGTTTAAAATGTCTATTTGTTTCATATTCGTGGTACTCTGTTTCTCGGGGTACTTCAATTCAATGTTTACTCTTTAATTTTTATTTCGGAGCCTTTCATGGACTTATGCACTTTTTTCCAATTGTACCAAACCACTCCATCATAAGAAGATGGTCCGTGATGGCTAGATACTCCGTAACGGCCGTTCAAGTTGGAGAGGCGACAGTTGGCGAACCACCACGCACCGTGATAGACCTTGGCACAGTTAACACGACCAGAAGTGTCGTGATCTCTGTCGTACGTTGTGAACTGCATATTGTTATGGAGATACATGCTGTCCCCTGTGACGTCACACACCAAATATATGAAGCCAATAAATGCATGAAAACCAACATTTCTTCTATAAATCACACTCCAAAGTTATGAAGACAGTAAACGCAATTAAGCATTTTGTTTTATTCTAAACGCCTCACACAACATTATTAACACAATAAATTCAGTTACACATAAATTATTTGTTCTAAACTCACACACTAGTATTATGGAGACAAGAAATGCAGTAAACATAAATTATTTATTCTAAATAGTTGCATATGTTTCCCTTCAGTTTATCATTTGGTCAGTCCATTTACTGAGTTATTTTTCCATTCTTCAACCAGTCAATTTGTTTATGACTTTCATTTGCCATTGTGTCTGTACTTAGACATTTACTGAGTTATCTTTCCTTTCTTCAACCAGTCAGAACAATAAAATAAAAAGTAAAAAATATGTTATATATCTGATAACTTTTATTGATTTCTTAAGAAAAGGGCCACTTATATTCCAGATTTAAAAGATGTAGGTTGATAAATATTTTTTTCTCTAGGCGTGTAGTAGTGTGATCTTAATGTAGAATATTGTTGTCTTCATCTGTTATTATTTAATGGAGAGTACTGTTTAAATCTCTTACTCACATCCACCAATACACTTCATGATTTTAATATTTGTTTTATTTTTTAACTTTTTCTTGAACTTGTTCTGTCTTAAAAGACAGAATCTATGTATCTCAGAAAATGGAGTCAGAGGTCCAGGAAAAAATTAAAGGCGTCATTGAAGGAGAAGAGGACTGTTTACTACATCTGGAAATAACAATGTCAGGATATTTATAAATCTCAACTAGATCAACTCAATAAATATTAAAAAAGAAAGGAATAAAATTAAGATTAAGAAATGAGTAGTAAATGAAATCTAAATCTAGATGCAAATGGGAGTCTAATAGGAGCATATACACACTGATGACGTAGATATTGCATCACCGAAGTCAGACCTTGGTCATTGGAAATCCAACCAGTCCATTATAGTAAACACGCATAGTGAGAGACGACCTTGATCGTAAGTGTGTGAATGAAAGAGGAAAGGGAGGGGTGTGTTTGACGTACGCGAGTTCAACAAGACGGAAAGAAGTGAGAAGTGTTGTTAATTCTATGTGTGATTGAGAGATTGGATGCAGCCCTGCCCTTAAGTCAACTGATTAGCCTTTAAATAGGGGAGTAAACCCAAGCCACGTGCATTTTTCCCACGAAATACTGCAGTGCTGTTGCTATAAGGATATGCAGACTGGGATCATTAAGGCATCCAGTAATGTTCCTATATGAGACTGTGAATTGTGCTCACTAAATGTGTGTAGACATATTGCAATATGGAACCCTGGACTGAGCAGTAGGAAGATTGCCATTACTCTTAATATCTTCACTCTGTTGGTTAACATGTATTTCTGCTTTGATTTATTATTGTGATGACTGACTAGATACTTTATTAAATGAAATTAAACTATTCATGTAAACGTTGAGCTATTATCAACCTGGTCATTATTTTGCGGACTTGGATAAAGTACTCTTTATTTAATTTACTATACGTGTTAACATTGAAATTTAATGAAAGCAATGTATTCAACTATTCATATATCGAATTGAGTTTACTATCAACCTTTTATACATTGAGGGAATTGGATAAAGTATTGTTTATTTCATTTAACTACTTGTGTAAACAATGGGTTTAATGTCAACCTTGTATACAGTGGGGGAAATGGATAGTGTATTGTTAATTTAATTTAACTATACATGTAACAATAGAACACAATAGTTATTGTTATGATATGATTAACATTATTATTTAATCATCAATAACTAATTACAAGTGATGAGTAACATAATTTTCTGAATAATTTTCCAGAAAACACCACTCATCTCTCACTTGGCTGATATGCAAGCGCTTTAAACATTGTATCTCTTCCACAAACTTAAAGACAAACATTTACCATCACACAATATTTCGTGATAGACAAGGATCAAAACCAGAAATATTGTCCAGGATTGTGCTGACAATAAAGGCAATGGCAGGGCTGAAGACGGTTTGGAAAGACAAAAAAAAACTCAGTCAGCTCAAAGATTAGGCTGACGCACTCCTTGGTTGTGTCTGTGCTTTTATAAGCCTGAGGGAAGGGCCCTCAAAGAAAATCTCGAAAGGAGGATACAAGCTACTGAAAAGTTGTACTATCTAAGGTTGCTAGGCATTTCGTATAGAGATCATGTCACGAATGAGGAAATGGGAAACAGAATAATAGCAAGCCATTGGGTCATATGAAGAGCTATTGGCCATTGTGAAAAAACGAAAAATAAAATAGTATATATATATATATAGGAATTAGGCAGACCACAGAACATGTATATTTTTTGTTATTTGATATTTTTTCTTCAAATTAAGTACGTTTGCTATTAGTGATGTCTAAAAGCAGGATGTGAAAAAAAAATGTTAATTTTATTATTATTATGGGATATACACTGTGTCCACCTAATGCTGGTTTTTAAGCATGGTCTACCTAACGCTGGAAATAGGGTTATATATATAGATCGATAGATAGACAGACAGATAGAAATAGAAATAGATAGATAGAGAGATATATAGATATATAGGTAGATAGATAGATATTTAGATAGATAGGTAGATAGATAGATAGATAGATAGATAGATAGATAGATAGATAGATAGATAGATAGATAGATAGATAGATAGATAGATAGATAGATAGATAGATAGATAGATAGATAGATAGATAGATAGATAGATAGATAGATAACAAAAAAATCTAGAAAGAAGGAGAGTCAAATTTACACCAATACCAACACTCGTGTGTTTTCAGTTCATACGGTATGATATAGCCCATGCACGCCTGCGTGTTTGTTTGTTTGTCTGTGTGTCATGAGGGAAAGCATGAACTAAACACTTTCTAAACCCTTCAATTCAACCCATTTATAAAGAGACACTTTCATTCTCAAAATTAAAGGCACATCACTTTAATTTGCCATAACGAGCGTTACTGTAGATACTGGTAGTAAGGCTGCTATGTATTAAAGTTTAATTGTGTATGATTATTTTTGTACATCTTTATTTTTAAACAATATCAGCATCACAATATTCCGAAGTAATCATTATTAAGGTAATGGGCTTTTCCTGTCTGATTAAAATGTTTCTTTATTTTTTTGTATTCATCCGCTGGCATTTTCTTTAATATTAATAACGGTTAACACTTATATTTCAAACTATGTTACTAATATTACTCAGAAACGTAAACATTACTCTCTGCTTCTCTCTCTCTCTCTCTCTCTCTCTCTCTCTCTCTCTCTCTCTCTCTCTCTCTCTCTCTTCTTCTTCTCTTCCTCTCCTCCTCTCTCTCACTCTCTCTCTTCCTCTCTCTTCCTCTCCTCCTCTCTCTCTCCCTCTCTCTCTCTTCCTCCCCCCCTCTCTCTCTCTCTCTCTCTCTCTCTCTCTCTCTCTCTCTCTCTCATATATGTAAAGAAATAATCACCTGCAGTTCCCGTATACCCGCCAATATTTAATCGGTAATTATCCTGGGCGCCACTAATGCTGAACGTGTTGTACATGGCGTATGCAGTGGAGCCATCATAGTCCGTGAGGTCAATGCGAAGTTTGGAGCTTTTATTTCTTGTCAGATGATATAGGTTAGCAAGTCCTGCAAGATAGTGAGTTACTTATTCATTTGTAAAATACAATGAACATAGTAAATAATCCCTGATGGAAATGAATGATTGCCGCTACTACATTTTGCGTTACAGATTGCAATGACAACACCACTTAGTTGGTGAAAATGTTTATTATTAATTAATTAATCTTCCATAACCAATTATAAGTGACGAGAATATTAATTTATTTAATAATGATTATCCAATAGACACCACTCATCTATAAACTGTTGGGTATGCGGGCGCTTTAACGCTTTCTATCCACAAAATAAACAACATTTACAGTCGCATAATCTTTCTATAGGTGGAAAACTTCTTACTAAAGGAGAAGAAAAATCCAAATTTAATCTATATTTAGCGGACCCACATCCACCCAATTTCTTCTCCATCACAAGATTATTAATATGAATAATAAGATTAATAAAATTAACAAAAATGTATTAAAATGTATTAAACCAACAATCAAATATACATAGACCATCACAATGAAACATATTACTAGACATCAATATTCCTTGAACTCATGCTCATATATTTTTAGATATACATTATCTCTCTCTCTCTCTCTGTCACAATGTCACAATTTTTATTAAGATGTGTCTCCTATACACAGAGGGAAACCAATGTTGCACTGTTGTATTTTTGAATGAACTTGAGTGTTTTCCTCTGTGCAAGAGTCTTCAAGCAGAGTATGATTACAGTAGAACTGGTAACTTCAATATACCAGAATAATCCCAATGTATCCAGCGTATACATTAAAGTGTATAGCTTGCTCATTATGCTTACACAATGCAATAGGCATTCCTGTGCCTTCTGGGTTGTTCAAGTTTCTAATTGATGAACATGTGAATGCTAACTGGACACGTGAATTTTGAAATTCAAATCTTGAAAGTGCAAGTGAAAGGAATATGTTCATTGCAAAATATAATTCAGAAGTAAACCTAAGTTTTGTTGTTGTTGTGTATGTTTATCATAATATCACTTCATTATATCTTATATTCCATCCACAATTTTCTGCAACATTTTTTATTAGCCTGATACAGACACATGGAAAAATAAATACAGCATATCAAGCAATGTCAAGTGTTAGCACACTACATGTGTGAAGCTTATTTAAAATATTTGTATAAATAAAAGTTTCAAGTCACATAGTACATCTTTACATAAACACAAGTATAACATATCAATATTAAAAATGAATGAAATGTTTCTAAGTCATTTCTCTCTCAACCAGTTAGTTTATCTCGTGATCAGCCTAATGGCTGACTTTCATAGCCAGGCTTCTTCCACTCCAAAATCAATAGTGATTAGTCAGTATAATTTTCTACAATAAGTGAACTCTTTAATCTAAGCCCATTCGTTGGTCTTGTGCTCATAAATAATAATCATTGGTTAATAGAACACTACTCACTCAGTCTGTATTACCTCAGCAATCTAGAATCTTCTTGCCTCGAGCTTTACTTCAACTCAGACACTTTCAAAAATAACTCCAAAAGGATTGCTCAAGTTTGTGGTACTCTGATAATGTAGCAGTTTATATAACAATTTAATAATTGGGAGAGGTAAATTTTCTGTCACACAGTTATGTGATTCGATATTAGTAGCTCTATTTACCACAAATATAAATATTGGTAGCTCTATTTCATTGACAGAAAATTATTGGATGCACTATTTAATTGACAGATAATTATTGGTAGCTCTATTTCATTGACAGATAATTATTGGTAACTCTATTTCATTGACAGATAATTATTGGTAGCTTTATTTCTTTGACAGATAATTATTGGTAACTCTATTTATTGACATATATTTAATGGTAGCTCTATTTCTTTGAGAGATGATTATTGTTAGCTCTATTTCATTGGCATATAATTATTGGTAGTTCTATTTTTAGACTGATAGGTAATGGTTGGTTTTCTTCCTAGACCAATAGATATTGGTATCACTATTTCATTGACAGATATAATATTGGTATCACTATTTCATTGACAGATATAATATCGATAGCTCTGTTTCATTGACAGATGGAGAGTGGCAACTTTATTTATTAGACCTATAGGTAGTGTTACACCAACTCCAGTTACTTAATGTTTATGATTATTATTTTTTATTAATCTTTCATAATTACAAGTGATGAGAATATTAATATTTGTTATTAATAATTGTACAACAGACAATACTAATCTCTCTCACTTGGCAGTTATGTGGATGTTTTAAATTTATTAAATTAAAAATATATTAATTGTAAGTTGATACTGGAATTTAAAAAATGAGTTATAAAACAATAAACAGGAAACCTAGCATGTGTTTCCTGATTATATTTTACATTCTTAAATTCCAGTCTCAACTTGCAATGTCCTGCAACAATATTTATTAGCCTCATATAAGTTCAGAGCAAAATACAGAGTGATAGTTAATAAGCCATTTCACTAGAACAATGTCATATGTTAATCATACTACATAGCATCATCTTATTTCAAACATTTGTAGAAATATTAGTCTATTCACATAATACATCTCTAAGTAAAGAACAAGTGTAACATTTCAAAAATGCATGAAATATAAATCTATTCTCTCTCATCTTTACCAATTCACAACTCCATTAACATTGCTGAGTACATTACCAATCCAAAACTCCATTAACATTAATGAGTACTTTACCAATCCAGAACTCCATTAACATTACTGAGTACATTACCAATCCACAACTCCATTAACATTACTGAGTACATTACCAATCCACAACTCCATTAACATTACTGAGTACATCACCAATCCACAATACATTAACATTACTGAGTACATTACCAATCCACAACTCCATTAACATTACTGAGTACATCACCAATCCACAATACATTAACATTACTGAGTACGTTACCAATCCAGAACTACATTAACATTACTGAGTACGTTACCAATCCAGAACTACATTAACATTACTAAGTACATTACCAATCCACAATACATTAACATTAATGAGTACATTACCAATCCAGAACTCTCCATTTAAGTCCCCAAAGCCCTTCTCGTATTCCTCCCAGTTCCGGTAGAAATCCACTGATCCGTCCTTTCTTCTTTGGATCACCTGTCATGATTTATTTTCAAAATTCTATTTTATAAGTGAGACATTTTTCAGAAGACTTAATTATTATTGCGTATTTAGTTTTAAATGTGTTAGGATTTATCGTCAAGTAGTATATTATAATTGTATATTTAGCGAACAATGTGTCAGAATTAATTGTCAACATATTTTATAAATGCTCATGTTATATCGTCAAATAATATATTATTTGTATGTCTTTAGTTTTCAAGTTGTCATCTTAACAAGGAATTCTTTACATAATTATTGATAATAATAAAAATGTAATGTTATAAAAATAACTAGATTAATACGAAATGTGTATGTGTAAGTTTATTTTACATCTATATCCATCCATCCATCCATCCATCCATCCATCCATCCATATATTACTCCATCTGGTGTGATTGTTGAGTCCAACGGCACCTGGCTTTTTATTGTTTTATAACTCATTTTTTAAATTCCAGTATCAACTTACAATTAATATATTTTTAATTTAATAAATTTAAAATATCCACATAACTGCCAAGTGAGAGAGATTAGTGTTGTCTGTTGTACAATTATTAATGACAAATATTAATATTCTCATCACTTGTAATTAATTTGTATTGTTTATATTTTTTAAGATTAGTTTAATCATTTCGAAAAAATCAAATTCATTGATACCTGTCTTCTTTCTGTACTGTTCAATAATCTCATTTCATAGTGGTTTGTGAAAGTAAGAAAAGCTACAAACGGTGTCAATAAGAAATTAACAAATTAATTGAAAATGTCACAACTAGGTAAAGAGTAGTGCTGAATGCAATATTTTGAGATAAAGTTAAACACTATTTATTGACATGCATTAGTGCTAAACACTCTGTATTCACATAAATTAGTGCCAAACACTATGTATTGACATAAATAATGCTAAACACTCTGTATTGACAATAATTAGTGCTAAACACTATATGTAGACATTAATTAGTGCTCAACACTATGTACCGACATAAATTAGTGCTAAACACTATGTATTGACATTCATTAGTGCTAAACACTCTGTAGACTTAAATTAGTGCTAAAAACATTGTACCGATATACATTAGTGCTAAACACTCTGTGTTGACATAAATTAGTGCTAAACACTCTGTATTGACATAAATAAGTGCTAAACACTCTGTATTGACATAAATAGTGCTAAACACTCTATATTGACATAAATTAGAGCTAAAAACTCTGTATTGACATAAATTAGTGCTAAAATGAATAACATAATGAAAATATCTTACATTGTTGAAATTTAAGTTACACAAACGAATTGCTTAAAACATTGTTTTGAGATGCCTTAATGTTAAATAGCCTGTCTGACATAAATTAGTACTATACTCGTGTATTTTTTTGTATTTTTGCAAACTGTGTGAAATGACAACAATCGAATGTCTTCTAATAACACAGAGAGAGAGAGAGAGAGACAGAGACAGAGAGAGAGAGAGAGCGAGAGAGGAGAGAGCGAGAGAGAGATTAATTTTTCTCTCTCCTCTAATAATATAGAGAGACATATTAAGTACTCGCTGTCTTATCCATTACACTATTATACATCACATTCAAAAAGAGACTGGACAAAGTCATAGATAGTAAATATTTATGTCCTAGAGATTTGTAACTTTGCAACTCCTTTGATGTCACCTTGACGGTTTGTGTTTTAGGAAACTTTTCGGCACATGAGAGGTACTGATAAACAAGACGCCATTTTAAATAGTAAAAGTAGAAGAATAATATAATAATTCAAATAACTTACTTATCAAATGTAAATGAGAAAATAATATAACAATACAAATTACGTACTTATCAAATGTAAATAAGGAAATAATATAAATATACAAATAACACTTCAAGTCATTTACCGCCCATCCGCCATTATCAGTTTGCTGGTCACAGTAGACGTTGAAAGATATGTTGTTATTCAAAAATAGCTTATGAACACCGCTCACCTTGTCATATTTTTGTACGTCAACACAGGAAGAAGGCCTAATTACTGAAAGCAGAAATGATGATGTTACAAATATAGCAAGAAATGAGGAAATTTATAAATTTTACGTTAATTACCGTGAACATGATTTGCTAATTATTTATCTTGTTAATGTCTTGTTATTACCTAAATAGTAGTGTGCATGTTTTATATGCATACAAATTAAGATTTATTCCGGAACAGTTGTGTTACGTGTTTGGAATAAGCTCTTTGACCGTCGCCTGAATAGGAAAGACAGGCACCTATTGCAAACTAATTGATTATGAACACGTTCTGGTGACAGCAACCATCTTTGAGAATATTATTTGAATTGACTTTAAATAGTACTGTATAACGCCATTTTCATTTCCGTGATAATACCCTTCATTATGGTTATAGATTTACATTATTGACTTCTAATGTGTATGCTAGGATAGATTGAATGATTGAATTGTCTAGCAATAATTTTACACTATATGTAAATATCATCACCCTTTTAATTATACACATCTTGCATATTTGTTTGTTGATTTAGAAAATGTATTCTTAAATTTATTAACTATATTGCACATATTGATAAACAAATGTTGGAGAAAACGGTCGGTGGATGGATGCTTACTAAATGTGTAATAAAGGACGCGTTTAATCTTCTCCGTTGGTAAGAATTTTGAGGTGTAAGAAATTTGCCTATCCCTATTTTAAAATTTTAAGTGGTAAATTGTCAGCGTATCGAGACCCCTTATGAAGGTAATTTTGTAAGTTACAGAGATGGAATAAACACTCTATTAAGAATATGCTAGAAATTACTAATGTAAAACAAACTAGTAGAACAACAACAATAACCATTAATTAATTAACCATTAATAATAACCATTAATGGTCTACAGTGTATCTGACTCCTGTGGGGAACTTTTTAGCAAAAGGACGAGTGTTAGAACTTCATTACTGTGGTTGCCTGCTTTACAAGTGTATCACACACACACACAAACACACACACACACACACACACACACACACACACACACACACTCACACACACACACATATGAGGATGATGTTAGTGAAATAAAAGTGTGTGGGTGTGGGAGAGAACAAGTCATAACGTATTGGAATCAAAGATTCCATGGTATAATATTTACCATTGTCTACGCCGATTTGATGGATGAGACCAGAACGCACTTGGAGAACGATGTCATTTAAATAATCAATCTTAGCAGATATGTTTTGGACCATGGCTGTTAAGCTATCTAACTTGCTTTGGAGCATGTCTGTAATAATAATAATAATAATAATAATAATAATAATAATAATAATAATAATAATAATAATAATAATAATAATAATATTCCAACCACCAGAAACAGACAAAGAAACATGGAAGAAAACAACGAAGCAAGAACTAGCACATACCTGGAGCCAGAAACCTCTACATGGCCAATATGTACGACAAGCAGACGAAATATCAACAAAGCAATCAACGTACAAATGGTTGAAAGAGGCAGGATTGAAAGCAGAAACAGAAGCA